>CM075005.1:11674885-11695534 GCA_037576675.1 Pangasius sanitwongsei
CCCCCCCCCCCCCCCCCCCCCCCCCCCCCCCCCCCCCCCCCCCCCCCCCCCCCCCCCCCCCCCCCCCCCCCAGAAAGGAAGAAAGAAAGAAAATATATTTATATTCCTTTTTTAAAATCAGGCCAGTAACACTGACAGCAGTCGTTGGTGTTGCCTTGTTAAACACATTCAGTGCTAAATGAGCTTACCACAATTGTTACATGTTTTTGTCACCACAAATATGCTCCTTCAAATTAAATTAAATAAAATAGAAACAAGACTGTGTGTGATTGTGTGTGTTTATATGTCTCATGAGGCATGCACAGGAAATGGGATTGGGTGTGGTGATAATGTAGGGTTTTTACGAAGCAGAAAAAGCTCCAAATTCTCAAACTTTCCAACACTGCTGAAGAAACAATAAGCACTACCTCTTACTGAGCAGCTCTATATAACTCTATCCGTACATACTGCAACTTTCACTAATACTATTAACCACTGTACCAACTCAGTTCAGCACATTCACATAATTACCTCCATCTACCTAACTATACACCAGTGTTAAGTCCGGAAGTGGTTCAGTTTTACTGATGCAATACTACAGGAGATCTGCAGGTAAAGTACTGTCTATGCTTAGCACATAGATAGGACATTTACGGGAACAGATAGAGCTCCTCTAAGGTACAAGGAAACAGGCTTTGATGCAAAATCCTGGGTCACATGAGAAAAGTTCACACTGGATCCTGCACCCTAATGCTGTGTCTGAGGCAAAGTTGCAACTTGTAATTTCCCGTCTACAGCAGGTAAAAACCACCCGAAAACACCCCCTCAGCTTCAAATTTTAACTCGTCAACTCAGAGTAGTCTTCTCAACTTCCAGTTCCTTCCTCTTTTATGGAGTGACATCAAATCAACATGATCATGCACACTATGAACAGTGTAAAGTTTCCCTTCTCTACTTTTAAATTAGTTTTATAGCAGTATTGGCTTTAGATCAGTTAATATACAGACACAGTACTTGGTTAAATCTATAACATTGACCATACTAATCGCTGTTTTGAGAAGGCAATCATCAACATTAGAGTCAGCACTAACATTAGCCAGCTAGCCTGTTGCTAAACTACTTGCTATTGTCTGTTGGATATCTTGTTGATAAGCTGCACGCTATTGTCTGCTGTTATTGCTGTACTGCAATTTCTGTCCAGAGTATTGCATGAATGTTTGAAGTTCACTGTAGTAAAATAGTACCAGTAGCCACTCAGGCCGGTAACTATAAAAGTGCTGTTAAAGAAGCTTTTTCTTAGCTTTATATGCTCTAACAGGGTGAACAAACATGCTCTCATGGAGGTGTCCATGTTTTTTTTTGTTTTTTTTTTTAATTTTAGCGTCAAGCGTCCCGAGGTGCGAAATCACATTATTACATCTTGCAAATGGCCACTTACAAGACACGGCAAACGCAACGTAGGGTCTGCCTTGAGACACTGTCTTGCTCTGGGCTCTGAATCACTTAAGCCACACCCCATACCCCTATCCTACCCCACCCCAACTTTCTTGCATTGCCCTTTTACAAAATTCATATAACTGTTACATAAATGGGAATTTTATAACCATATACACCATTTGTGTTTTTTTTATTTGTTCTCTGTCACATAGATTTAAACCTAGCAAGGAAACTGTATGCAGTGTGCACAAGGAAACTGAAGCAGTTTTATCAATGATTTTGCAATAACGTTGTTAAAATATGCAAATTGGTTAATATCTGACTCTTGGATTGTTTAGGAGGGGGGCAGAGATTACTAACTGTAAAGGAACCAGTGTGTCTTGTTCACACGTTCAGACATGTCCAAGAGTTTCAAAACTGTTTTCCTCAGTGCATGCAGTATACGCGCGCACACACACAGACACACTTGCTTAGTCACATTAAGCGGTGTGGTGAAGCCACAGTGTACTATGAATTTAGACAGTTCAACAATGACAGATGCAATATGCTCAGACTTGCCTATAATGAGTCAAAAACCTAAAGGGCGTATATGAACATGTGGTTACAGCTGCCTGCAGAGGAATCATTCACACACACACATACACACACACACACACACACACACACACACACGCACATTCAAGAACATGTGATACCATCAAAATTGCTGTTAGATTCCAGGAATACATTTCCATGACTTAGGCCACGGCTTTGCCCCACCCCCTTTTGTCTTGCCCTGCCTCCACAGGCTCACTTTTTATGTCCTCAAATAAACAAACTCACAATGCTAACCTCAATAATTACTGATCCATCTCAAATAAACAAATATCTCTTCATGAAGAAAATTTACAATATGGCCCTGATAGAGTTACATCACACTTGTATCTCTTTGTATGTGATATCCTAGATCCATCTGGAAAATATATTATTATCATTCCTTCCCTCTGGCTTGTATATGTGTGTTATGTAAAGAAGATCCTGTCTGTGAATTCCAAACACCATAGGTGTGTTTGCACCGCTAACAAAGGGTATCAGAGATACACTGACTAGTAAATTGTGGAACTCCAGATATCCAACATATTATCTGTTGCTTCTTTTTGAGACTCCTCAGCTCCTGTGGGAGCAGCCTATAAAAAGAGTGAATTTTTTTTTTTAATCTTAGAACAGTGATTCTCAAGTTGCAGCATTACTTCTTCACATCTAGGAGAGTTCTGCTTCATACTGGGGAGCGACGACTCTGGGACTACTGACCTAGGGAGGCTGACTTTGAATCAGGTTTGGCACTCTGCACATGGGAATTTCATTTTAGCAGAGGAAATGCTGATGATTTTATCCTCTGTAGATACAAAGTCAAGCATGCCATACAGATAGATCAGGGTCCTAAGGAGCAGAAAATGCCAGAGATGTTTTCACACTCAATTAACTAAAATAACATGAGTGTCTTGTAAATAAAGGTATCACATATACATAACGAATAACTGGTGTGTTCGTCATGGAAAATAATAAATGGCAGAGTGGCGTGATGTGGTGTTATCACTCTGAAATTGATTATTTTCCAATAACAGCATGTCCCAAAGTGTTTTATTTCTCTTATACCACAGCAATTTGCTAAAAATTAATTTGATATATATTAAAGAATGATATCATAATTGTTTCTCCATTTATAGTTACATTTAATGTTGTGCAACGTCCATGAAACAAGGTAGTTCCTGTTATCACTTATGTTATAGCACCTATAAACAGTTGTTCCCTCACCAGCCTTTCTTTCTCTCTCTCTCTCTGTTGAAAATAATAAGATGCATGCTTTCATGTTACAGAGAAACCAAAAAAATTGTAATGTCCTCTGTACTAATGACATTCCTGTGGCAGAAATACACTGAATAAATACATTAAATGAACATGTGTTTACATAAAACACAGACTGTCTGCCATACAAGTCCTTGTGTAAATTGTTACTATAGGAATTAATAAAACTTATCAGTTTTGTTATAGCCGGGACTATTGTTAGATCCATGCTGTTATAGAAAATTAATCAACAACTTCTGATCTGAAAGTTCAGATAATCTGAAAATATTATACATAGACTACTGCAAGAAAATGACAGGAGAAAGGTAATGTAATAGTGCTACACCTCTTATCTGTATGCAAAAACAACCAAAAAAACAAATAAACATTGTTTTCTGGTTGTGGATTTCCGTAGGCATTTTTCTTACCACTGCTGATTGTATTGCTTTTTAGATTCTGAACAAACTATTCAAAAAGCAGAACAACACCAGTTGGTATTTGAATACAGAACCCCATTCACAACCACATACACAATACAAAAGTCCTTTAAGACTGTGATTTATTTTCAGTTCTTTCTTTCTTCCGTCCCTCTTTCCTTCCTCTCATAGTCGCACAGTAAGCAGTAAGTGCTGGGTGCGTCATTTACCTCCACCCTTCTGCTCCCACTCTACAATTAGTGTAAGTATAGCACTGCAGCTGTGTGTATACGTGTGTTAACAAGGAGTACCCTGCAGTGGGAGGTTGCACTACAGACACTGAGGTGATGTAATGTGGAGCCCTGGAGGTTCTAGTGACACAGGATGATGTAACTAAGACATTTTTGTTAGAAACTGAGCAGTCTAAAGGATTAGCTTTTTATGCACATGTAGTTTTTGTAGGGGTTTGTGTATCTGCGGTGTGTGGGACCTGTTTATATTGTGTTTGAAAAACTATATATATCACAGCCATAACATAAGAGGTGAAGTGAATAACATTGATAATCTTATTACAATGGCACCTGTCAAAGGTTGGGATTTATTAGGCAGCAAGTGAACAGTCAGTTCTCAAAATTGATGCATTGGAAGCAGGAAAAATGGGCAAGCGTAAGGATCTGAGCGACTCTGACAAGGGTCAGATTGAGATAGCTAGATGACTGGGTCAGACCATCTCCAAAACAGCAGGTCTTGTGGGGTGTTCTTGATATGCAGTGGTTAGTACCTACCAAACATGGTATAAGGAAGGATGACTGGTAAAACAGCGACTTGATGAGTGTGGGGAGTGAAGGCTAGCCCATCTGGTCTGATCCCTACTGTAGCACAAATTGCTGAAAAAGTTCATGCTGGCTATGATACAATGGTGTCAGAACACACAGTGCATCACAGCTTGCTGCATTGCAGCTTGCTGACCGGTCAGAGAGCCCATGCTGACCCCTGTCCGCTGCCGAAAGCGCCTACAATGGGCACATGAACATCAGAACTGGTCCATGGAGCAATGGAAGAAGGTGGCCTGGTCTGAGGAATCACGTTTTCTTTTACATAATGTGGAGCCGGGTGTGTGTGCGTTGCTTACCTGGGGGAGAGATGGCACCAGGATGCTAGTAAGTTTTTTATTTTTCCTATTTTTCTATTTCCTATTTTTTTTTTCACTTAATTTTATACGTTGTAATTTCACATTGATGGTGGAAAAAGTTCTGACATGATTTATCTTGGTTTAATTTTTTTACTTCACACAAACCTGCCATTTTAACAGGAATTTGGAGGCCAGGTCAACACCTTGAACTCTTTGTCATGTTCCTCAAACCATTCTTGAACAATTTTTGCAAGGTGGCAGGGTGCATTATCCGACTGAAAGAGGCCACTACCATTAGGAAATACCATTGCCATGAAGCGGTGTATTTGGTCTGCAACAATGTTTAAATAGGTGGTATGTGTCAAAGTAACATCCATATTAATGCCAGGACTCAAGGTTTTCAGGCAGAACATTGCCCAGAGCATCATGCTGCACCCGCCGGGTTGCATTCTTACCATAGTGCATGGTACCTGGTGCCATCTCTTCTCCAGGTAAGCGATGCACACACACACACACACACATGGACTTCCACATGATATAAAAGAAAATGTGATTCATCAGACCAGGCCAGCATGAGCGCTCTGACTGGTCTGCAGCTACATAGCCCCATACACAGCAAGCTGCGATGCACTGTGTGTACCGGCGCCTTTCTATCATAGCCAACATTAACTTTTTCAGCAATTTGTGTTACAGTAGCTCTTCTGTGGGATTGGATCAGATGGGCTAGCCTTCGCTCCCCATGTGCATCAGTGAGCCATGGGCGCCCATGACCCTGTCACCGGTTCACTGGTTATATATATAAATGACATGATAACTGAAAAATATTAGTGATACCAGGAGCTCAGGGCTCCTATGCACTTTCATCTTAATGTTTTTAAAGCTCATTATTTTTTACACATTTACATATGTAAATAATTTGTTACATGAAATAAATATAATGCAAATTCTTTAATTTATACTTAAAGAATACCTCTCTCTCATATAGACACACACATATACTGTTCATACATATGCACACTTACAAACACTGAAATGAAGGATGTCATAAGACCTTTTTGTTTTGATCCTCATGCCTCACAGAATATATCATATGTGTGTCTGTCTTTGTGTTTGTACGTGCAATACATTTCGCGTCTAGTTTTTAAAGCACAAATGCTTTTTGATTTGGGACCCACTGTCCAAGTGAGTAGGATATTTTACTTACTTGAATCCTGTTTTCATTCTATGCCCTCCTGTGCATTTTGTATATGCACATTGTATCGCTCGGACTGGCAGTGCATTCATGTTGTGTACTCCTTTTCTCACACTCGTACACATGCCTGCACACTGATGCTCATAAGCTCCTGGCTGAAGTCTGGAATGAATGAAGGCTATGCTTTAGTCATGCATCACTCACATAACAAAAAACATACTGTTGGAATCCAGATTGCACACACCATGTAATATGACCTATTAACCAGGAGTCTTCTAAGCAAACAGGAGTCTTCTAAGGTCTTTGCTTTTTCCTCTCTTTCTCCTTGTTTTGTATCTTTCTAGACAGTTACAGCACACATCACCTGGTTTTTAAAAAATGGGGTTTTATGTCCAGAGGATACGTCAAGTGAGTCTATCTTTTACTCTCTGAACTCTGAACAACTGCATGTAGAAACTCAAACACAAGTCCAACTGGGTCAAATATTTACTTTAGATTTTTGTTAAATTTTTTTTTATTTATTACCTTTTTTACCCCATCATGACATCACACTGAATGATGATCCCACTGAAAAACTTCTCATTTTCAATTTCTGTGCTGAATTTACCAACAACTGCAAAAGAACTAATTTGTTTTTTCAGTTAAGAGATTTCAGAATTTCTTTTTTCTGCTGTTTTCTTCTGGCCGATTCAATTTGGATGGGATTATATTTAATACCTATCAGAATGATCCATCAGATCTGCTCCCCCCCTACATTCCAGATGCAGAAATTAGAAGTGAAATGCATATAAACTTCAATCTTACATAATTTTGCCTCTTTCCATGAGCACTGTGATGATTGAAATAAGTATAAAATACATCTACTCATGCATGCAAAAACAAAACCTCTGTGTAAGCTCCGCTCGGTCATTTCTACATGCTTTTCTAGCACTAGGTCTTCACAAGTTGCTTACATGTCCATGGAGACATCAGTCACAGTTCTCAGAAAAGAGTTTTTGTAGCATTGTTATAATAGCTATAAACTGTAGTTAGGGATATAATTCTTGAATGTACCACTGGAAAACAGCAATATTTAGTATCACAATGGTTTTTAACATTTGAAATCATGTTGACAGGGGCTTCAATGATTGCCCTGCACAAGTCTGCCAAAGACTGGCAAATACTCACACTGGACTGAAGAAAACCAAAAGAATCTCACTGTTTATACGGATACTGTACATACACTATATAGCCAAAAGTTGGACACCTACAGTCCTCTCCAAATTTATTGGAATGGTAAGGCCAATTCTTTTGTTCTTGCTATGCACTGAAGACATTTGGATTTGAGATCAAAAGATGAATATGATGAATATAAGTAATCACATTACTATACTGGCTTCATAGCTGCATAGTTCCTAATTAGCAGCAATACAATGATGATATATACTGTAATTTATAGTACATTGCTGGCTTCTCTGTATATCAGAGCTCTATGGATTAGTGTTTACTCTGTGTGGCTCTGTGGAGTCTCAGGCCTCTATCTGGCTGGCCTTACTGATAATTGCCATTGCTGATAACTGATGGAAGTTTTAAAAGTATGAAGATCTAAACAGCAGCTGCATAACCCTGAGTCATGTGGCAAACAATTTTGTCTGTCTAGAAAGCTAATAGACATGTTCAATGGCTGAATCCATTGTGTATGTTGTGTTTATCAATTTTTCCTGTCTTTGCTGGTGCATGACAGGTTTATAATGCTGCTGCACAATACAGTGGAGGTCAAGCCAAATAAACACATGTGATGAGTGAGCTCAGTAAGCCCTGGGAATAGCTGCAGGGTTTGGCAAACAAGCAGCAGCCCTTGTTTTATTCGTCATGTCCCTCTACTCTAACCACATACACTAGGTGTATGAATTTGCAAATTCATGCTTTTCTCTCAGTTCTTGAAGGTGTGCAAGTACTCCTCTTGCTATTGTGCAAATCAGACATGTGTACTTTCACAGGGTTGTGACCTGGAATTGTCTCATTTAGTTTGTTTATTTTTCATTAGTTCTTGTTTCCACCCCTCCTCCAACCTTCTACCCCTCTCTTCCCTCAGGGTGTAGGCTTAATCTTTCACCATCTGTCCTGCAGAAATGTCTGAGGACAGCAGCAGAGCAGCAGACCCTGTTGTTGGGTGCAGTAGAGCCATGTTTATTGATGTGTGCTTGTGTGTTTGGGTACAGTGTATTTGCCGAGGTGGGAATTAGCACTATGAGGTGTGTGTGAATTAAGTTTTCTGGTGCCTCATATCTCTGCTGTGGTTACCTCCTTATGACCTCGCTGTTATTTGCACAGGGAATCTGATCAGGTATTAGCAGATGTTCTACTACTGTACTAATGATGGTACCAGTTTACTTGACCTGGATCTGCAATATGGAGTTCAATATTGAGTGTCAGATTTAAAATCATCTATATGTACCTGTAATACTGCATTTGTGTCTTACATGATTGATTGTGCTATGAATTTCCCCTAATCTGTTACTGTATAGTGTATACAAAAGACTTTTAGCTTGATATATAAATTGTCATGATCAGATCATTTTTTTCTATTGTAGATTTTATGTTCTTGACATAAAAGATAAAATATTTTACATAGCGACCTGTGTATGTAATTTAGTCAATACTGATTTATTAATGCCTTCGTCCATTTACATGTTCTCCTTCTAATGGTGGAAGCTGTGACCTCTAGGCTCCCTGAGCCTCAACACAGTTCTACGTCATCACCAACACACAAATGATCAGATGTCCCCTGGGTCTGCACGTCACACTCATTTGCTTTGCTTTGAAATGTGATCCACAATTTTAGCAGGTTCCCTTTGAACAACTAAAGTAACTACTACAGGGAAATATGCCTCATGCTATGTTCCTAAAGCTTTTAGCTCTACACTTAAATAGAACTGCTCTCAAGGGTGTTTTCAAAGATTGAGGGATGGAGAGAGCAACCTCAGCAAGATCAGCAAGCACAGACTTCAGCAAAATTATTAAAGATTAACTTTCGTGTACTGTATTGATGTTTTAGACCACATTCACATGTATTCCACAATGCTGAACAGCCTGGGGTAAGCCTCTGTTGGTCACAGGACAGTGATCCGCTTATTTATCTAAGGGAAATATAATATCCTCCACTAGGCATCAGTTGGTCACTATTCTGCCAATGGAGCAAATGTTTTTTTTTTTTAAATGGCTGAGTATCAATCAAATCCAGAGACAAAAGAATGTCAGCACAATGAATTTGTTGATCTCACTAAAACAACATGGTGTCACATTTTGAAATTTGTAATAATTTGCACAACAAAATTCATATAAAGTTATGAAAGTTAAGGTTATCGGTTGGGATTAAGGTTCATATACAGGGTTTCTTACAACTTCATGCAACGTGAACTCCAACCACTTCATCCTTACTCAAATCTGAGATAGGATTGCTCACACTTGCAAATTAATGAGAACTTACCACACTTAATTAGTATGAAAATTTACAAAAATATTTGGGTTAGGTCTAGTATACTACACTCACTGAACACTTTATTATAAAAAACACCTGTACACCTGCGCATTCATGCAATTATCCAATAAACCAAACATATGGCAGCAGTGCAATGCGTAAAACCGTGCAGACACAGGTCAAGAGCTTCATTTAAAAAGGGCAAACAATGGCTACGTTTACATGCAAATCAATTTTCTGATATTAAGCAGAATTTGGCAATATTCTAATTAGTATTGAGTCATGTAAATGCTGCAATCCGACTACCCGATTCAGATTAAGACAATAATCTGATTCCCCAAATTCCGATTTCCACCCCGGAATATGCCTGTTTTAATTGGAAATTTGTTGCATGTAAACACTTTATTCAGAAAATCCACTGAAAGGAGATTTATGCACATGCTCAGTCCACTAGGAATTGTGGGTGCTAACATATGCTTACCTGTAGGTCAGGTATTTACGAATGGCAACTCAGGCATACTTACAACAACCATGTATACAGGAATATTCTGATGCCTGTATGCATATAAACATTGTATTCGGAATATGACAGCAACCCAAATATAGACCTTAAAACGGAATTTGATGTGCATGTAAACATAGCCAATGGTGCAAAAGATGGAAACATCTTGTTGATGAGTGAGGTCAGATGACAATGGCCAGACTGGTTTGAACTGACAGGAATGCTACAGTAACTCAAATAACTCTTACAACTGTGGTCAGCCATAGAGAATAGCACCTTAGAACACACAACCTGCCAAATCTTGAGGCAGATTGGCTACAGCAACAGAAGATCACACTGGGTTCCACTCCCGTCAGCCAAGAACGGGAGTCTGAAGGTAGAGTGGACACGGGATTACCGAAATTGGTCAGTTGAAGATTGGTAAAACGCCAGGCAATGTTTTTCCAATCTTCGGATGTTCAGTTTCAACTGTCTCCTCTTTCATCAAGAAGTCGATTTTGCCCACAGGACTGCGGCTGATTGGATGTTTTTTATTTTACGCACCATTCTGTGTGAACTCAAGAGACTGTTGTGTGTGAAAATCCCAGCAGTTTCTAAAATACTCAACCCAACCTGTCTGGTACAAGCCACCATGCTGAGGTCGCATTTTCCCCCTTTATTATGTGAACATTAAGGGAAGCTCTTCATCTATATATGCATAATTTTATAGATAGCTCTGCTTCCCCCTGACTGGCTGATTAGACAACTACATGAATGAGCAGGGGTATATGTGTTCCTATTAAAGTGACCGATGAGGGTATACATTAGTGCATTATACTTAGATACTTGGTGCAACCTGATCCCACGAGACACTGGTATGAAACTGAACGAAATCCAACCACATAATCCTCACTAGGTTGCACTAAGAACATTGTTTAACGTCGGCAGTGTTTGGCGTTGAGAACTCCCAGAGAATCCAAGCCGAACAGAACACAGGCTACTATTTCAGAGTGATGGCGACCTAAAAATATCAAAACTTTGCTTCTGTTTTTAAACAAACAGTGAAACGGAATCAACTGATCAATCCGTCGCTTTTTTCACAGTTTTCCGAGCTTACACTGCTCCTGCACGGAAGGCGCCATGTCTCCCCCAAAATCCGCGCTGCGCTGCTCCATTCGGGACGAATGGAATGACAAGCAGCCGTGGACTCTACCACACTGCGCTATTTGGGGGAGGATTGAAGAGTACTCACATGGTGGTGTTACCTTTTTATATGCTTAACGAAAGCAAAAACAAAACGGTCCCGCTATTTGAAGACCACAAGCCGAAACATGGTCTAAGATTCCGTGCCGGTATTTCTGTCTATATTTTGTCACCCTTCCCAGCGGAGTTGGCACATTCCGCTCAGCAGCTCCACATGTATCGTAACTTGTTACCTCTCCAGAGCTCACTGTGCCCTTCCTCACTCCGATGTGTTACTATTCTGCGTAAAGAAGACGAGACAGAGTGTTTGGGCTCGCTTTGGATTATAGCGGATAAATCACTGTTACGGAATTGGTTGGCGCGTAGTAACAGAAAAAAGGGTGAGTTTTAACACTGCTGAATGTCTTTATATCTTTTATACTATCTGCTTTCATACTGTGCTGTTGCAGTGTGTAATGGGGGGAGGGGGGGTAAGAGCCTGAGAGACGCTGGAACAGTTGTTTCCCCACATCTGAACATTCAACGTGGCAATGTTTAGACTTCATTGCGTACAGGTTTATTAAAAGAGAAAAGGCTTTTCTTTCTTTCTTTTTTTTTTTTAAGGCAGCGATGAACTCTTTAGTTGAGTCAGTCTGAGCATCATTCATGATGCAGTACCAAACCCAAGGCCAACTCTGCCCTAACGCCAATCCGCGAGTGGGTTTGGACTGGATCAGTTAACCGACACTTTCCAGGCAAATGTATCGCCACAGAAATGTGGTCTTTAGAGCTGGCAGACTTGTGGGTTTCTCGTGAAACTGTTTTCAACGTGTACTCGAAAGTTGCATTGTTTGTGCCTGTTTAAGAAAACCAGTCTGTCTTCTCTTGGAAACGTGAGACGCGTCGTGTGCTGTTGGCTCTACACCTGCGCGGCTCTTCTCCACATCCGCTCTCAGCTAATTCCTAACTGGATCAAATCAGAACATTCTCCAGCTCGCGCGCTCTGTGTGGGTGTTTTGTTTTTGTTTTGTTTTTTGTTGTTGTTTTTTATTATTATTATTTTTTTCCTAGTAGCTGGTTCAGATTTTGACCTTTACACTGTAGTTGTTAATATTATGTTAATTTCCTGTTAAAGCACAGTTTCCTGGGCCTCCCAGCCAAAGAGGTTTAGTTCTTATTTGTTCTCTGATGATCAGATTTTTAAAAGACTGTTCTACTACAACACTGGCACAAAACATCATTTCACCTTATCTCATTCTGGGTGTTTATGTTTCATAATTCAGCTTTAGATCTAATCTCTTGCTTGTGTCTGGTCCTGTGCAGCCAAATGGCTTCAGGATTCAGGAATGTTCACCACTTCCTTCTGAAATCCCAACACCAACACTTAACAAACAGCAAATCTCAACACTGCTCTCTGTAGGCCCTCATGTGATTCATCTTAGTCATCTTTTTAAGGGTTTTAACTATAAACACATCACCATTTACATGTGGGCGAGTTTCTAAGAATGCCATAATAGCTTGTTTTTTTGAACAGATTCTTGGTTGCCTGGGACCAGCCCTTGCAGCTGTTTAATAATTACATTTATTAGAATTAAGCAGTGACATCTTCATCATGTCAACATCCTCGATTTCCTGATTTTTTTTTCCCCCTTCAAAACTGGGACTGTCCTGTTGAACACTTGATTGGCTTTGCTGGATTGAAAATGTTATTCTCAACATTAACTGGGGATATCCTGAATTTAAGTTTGCAGTTTGATTGCATAATGTAATAATGGATTTTCCCTTGTTGGTCATCACAGCCTGGTGGGGTTAGTGCTGATTGGGATTGGGATTGAACATGCATTTGTTGTGCTTTAAGTAGCTTGGGAGCACTGAGATCTTAACTATAGCAGATGATCTCTGTGTTTCAGGGAGTCTTTGAGTGTGTTGTCTTTTTAGGAAACTTTGGAGGAGTAGTGTGTAATTTTAGATGAACTGTGTTGACTAAAGAAGCAGTGTTATGTCTGTCATGGTAGAAATAGCATGGACCTTTGCTCATTGATTTAGCCTTGATATTACATTGCTGTGTGAGTGTAGTGCCCTCTGACATGTTTGTGTGAGGAAAAAAGGTTGATTGTATGTATGTTAGTTTACAAGTGAATTGCAGTTGTTAGTATGGCTTCAGTTCAGTACATGGCTATAGGTGTAGTATATCCTATGTGTGTTTGTTCTCAGGTGGACATGGTGTCATACTTTGTCACAACGTTGAAGTGAAGTGATGCTGTAATACCATATCTGTTATGCTGTGTGAAAGTTTCAGTAATGCTAGATTGCCTGTGTATGTGTGTGCTATGATATCCACCTGTGTGAGAAACTATGCAGGAAGCAGGTCATTCCCTGTCCCTCCGCCTGTTTTCCTTTTTTTTTTTTTCTCTCTGTTCCATTTTTTCAGCCACAGGATGTTTTTCTTTGTTGCACAGGCCTTCTTTTGTGTTTGAAAAAGCCTTGTGTGTATATATGTGAGAGCAGGTATGTGTGCACATGCACGCATCATGTGTATTATATGTTTGGTCATTATGTCTCATCCGACAATTCACTTTAAGCCCACCAGTGTTTAAAAGAAAACACATGCAGATTTGGGCCAATCAGGTGGCTTGTATGGGGTGATGGGGGATTTAAACCAACACAGGCTGTGTTTAGCTCAAATGGAGCATAACAAAAGTGTTTTGTGACTGGTGTTTCAGAATGTGGCATTGCAGTGTGATTCACTATGATTTTCTAGATGTTGGAGTTCACTATGTAGATACAAGTATGTTTCAAAGTTTTATCATACATAATCCTTTTAGGGGTCCTAATGGTTGTTAGTGTACCATAACAGAATAGAATGGGATTTATCGTTGTTAAACAGTGTAACAGGATTTATATTATCATACGGTTTAAATGAATGGCAATAAATATGAACATATTATATGGCACTATATGACACTTTGGCCTTAAACTAAGCAGCCTCATTAGTAAGCACATAAAACACCTTTCATCTTTTTAAGTTGGATTATGTAGTTAAATCTCACTGTGGTCAGTGATATTGTTTCTCAGCATCCATAAAAAAAATCAGTGTATATGAATGGCTAAATGATGCTGTTTAAAACAATAAATTTAAGCTTATGGCAGGATTCCTTCATTCAATAATCAATTTTGCGAAGAAGAAATAAGCATCTTTAGTGCCCCCTCATGAGCGCAGTTTACCTCTGTTTTCCAGTCACGCGGAGTCACCTGGGTCGAATTAAGTCTTACATTAGACATTGACTGTAACAAATGAATTCTCACTGTGTGATTGGTTAAGAGAGTCGTTTTGGTTGGTGGACTTAAGACTGGTGTCTAAGTTGCCACATTTGTTATTGCTAATTGCATGTGCAGCATGTCTGAACTGAAAGCCAAACAGGAAGTCTTATGATCACTCAACAAAAAAAGGAAGGCATGGCTGTTACTGCTATCCTGTTATCCTGCTGCATGACTGGAGAAACGACTCTGTATCTTCCGAGTTGACTAAGGCTTGTTTAACTGAATTAAAACCATGAGGAAAACAATGCAAATATATACAATACAAGCACAACCAATGCTTATTTCTCCAGCACTTTCTTGGTGTATTTAGTAATATATATATTTTTTACCTGCAGTTCCGCACTTCATGACAGAAGTCTAGTGTACTGGCAAGGGTTTAGTACAATTACAGGTATAGCTACTGTTTAACAGTAGCTTGGGATGGGCCATATTATGATTTGTAATTGATGTAACGATAAACTATGCCACAGTAGAAACAATGCTTTTCTTACAATATCACTGGTATCCTGACTCAGCCCACTGTTACTCATAGTAATGAGTAACAGTTTGGGTATTAAAGTCTGTTTTTATACAAATTATGAAATTTTCCACAAATTCACTGTTAAATAATTAGTTTTTTAAATACATTTATGTATCCTGTATATGCATTTTGGTGGCGCTTTTAAGGCTAATAGCCGTATCAGGGTGTAATTTACCAGGAAAAAAAATGTGCAGCTTGAAGCTGGTCTGTCTTGTTTTTTTTTTTTGTTTTTTTTTGTTTTTTTTTTATCACAGGGTATTTAGGGTTGTACCTTTTTAATGTCGACAAGCTAAGTGCTGTAGTGTGAATGGCCAGAGCAGTGTGTGTACATTTGTGGATTTTGGTGAGGGGGGGGAAACTCCTTGGCTGCTTGGGAGGGGAACCACAGGGTGTCATTTATGGCTTGCTCGTTTTATCAAAGCATGTTGGGACGTGTTGATGCAACTTGCACGTTATTTCCATTTTTTTCCTCCTCCCTCTCCTTCTCTCACCCTCTCTCTCTTTGCCATCTATGCCACATGGTTGCCAGATGTCGTGGTATTAAGTCACATGTTCATACTTGGCTGCTTTATTGTTAGCAGAAGAGCAGAGAGAGCTGTGACTAAAATATCCCAAATAGGCAGTCTCATCTGTGGCACTGGTTTCCCTGTGTGTTCACTGTGGTTTGTTTTCATGTAACATATTTTAATCTAGCTTCTAACTGAAGAGGTAATATTCTTAAGTAAATAAGCAGAAAGTTAACTACGATGACAAAATTTGCATTGCTGAATGCACATTCAGTATTGTGGCTATATACAGACCTGCAGTGAGTAAATGTTGTGTTCATTTGTGGATTTTTAGGCAAGGGTTTAAAATAAAGTCATCAGCTCTAAATTATGTTTTATTGAATCCATGTTGACACAACCTATGCGGTCTTTATTTAATCTACTCAATGCTTGATTGCCCATTTCAAGGTGATTGTTCACATCACGTCTGTCTGAATTTGCATTTCACTCGCAGCCAATATGAGTCAGTCAGAAGTTTCCGCTTGAGCTTTCTTGGCTCCTGTCAGAGCTGAGACATAAACCTCACAAGTATTTGTCAGTGTGTAGTCACAAAAAAGCCAGCAAGGAATAGAGATTGCAGTCAGGAAGGTATGTCCACTGATGTGACATTGGATACAAGGACAGGGACAAATATAAAAGCTTTGTACATTATACAGACAGTACATTATAGGAAACCAGTAGAAGCTAAATGATTAATTAATGCATGTTTTATTTCATTCATTCATGTTCAGTAATTGTTTCATCCTGGTCAGGGTCATGGTGGATCCAAAGCCTATCCTGTGATCACTGGGCATGAGGTGGGAATACACCCTTGATGGGATGCCTGTCCAAATTTATAGCCTAATTTTAAAACAGGAGTGAGGTACGAAAAAGGGTCCCACACCATGCACATCAGAGATGGAAAGGCTGACAGATTGGATAGTTGCAGTGTAGTGGGAAGCTAAGCCAGAAGTAAACAGAGAATATACTGTGAGTGGGACATAAATCTGAGAAATACAGCAACATCAGTAGCAGAATGAATATTAATAAAAGGTAAAACCTCAATAACATAAAGAACTCCAGGAACCAGATGAAACGAATACTGCTAGTTCTGAGTATTGGTTAACACCAGTCTTATACTGACTTCCTTACAGTCACTAAGCCCCAAGTCACCAAGCAAGTTCAACTTATTTGAAACATCATGGATGTTATAGCAGCAAGTTTTAAGAACATTTTTAGTGTAAGATTCATGTGTCTGCAAATCTCAGCCCAAATACTGATCGGTGTCAGATTGGTGCATTCCTTGATAGTTCTTAATACAGATACAGTATCTCTTCTGGTGTCAAATCGCTCACTTTTCCACTGCAAAAGTGTTGATACTTGGCTCGCAACATTGGTTCAAAAGCTGTTGATCCAAAACTGAGGAACCAGTGCTGGAGCTAGGGAATGAGGTCATTTCATTCGCAAGGCAGCTTAACACTACAGCTTTAAAGATGAGAACAGTGTAGGGGTTTGAATATTTTCATTGGAAACAGTTAAATATTATTTTGGGGGGAAAAAATCACAATCTGGAATCAATAGCCTGCAGGGGTGGCTGGCCATCAGGAAGTTCAAGAATTTTCCCAGTGGGCCTCTCCATTTTCCTCCATATAGGCCAGCCAGTTTTTGCTTGGTTTCATTTATTTTGATTGGGATAATGTGGAAAGGTGATGCAGAAAATTTGTGAGAAAAGAAGAAAGGCTTTATTAGCAGATTCTGCAAAATGTTTAAAAAAATTTTTGGGAAGAGCAGCATTGAGAAAGCAGCTATTTGGGGACATAGCCTAAAAAGGTCAACAAATCCTACAATTTCTATTGTTTTGTCTCTAATCGTAGTTTTGGTGAGAGAGTCCTTTCATACTACATTGAATATCTAAGTTTCTAATTAGCTAGACAGGCTTGTTTTTTTTTTTTTTTTTTTGGTAAACCTTCACCTCCATGGGGTCACTCTGTGGCCCTCATATTGCATTCAGCACATACATACTCTAAATTGGTGCCACACTTTTGTTAGTTCTGGTGTTAGTAATGGGAGCACTAGTGCTACCTGATGAAATCTAATTTTGAATTCTGCATTAAAATATAAAATAATTTATCAGAAGAAACCTTTTTTACCAATCAGCCAAGTATATGTTTTATTAAAGAAGCTGTTACACAAGTACACAAAATGCTCTGAATACTTTTTCATCTTTAGCATGTTGTTTGTTTTATTTCTGTTGTCACCGTGTCTGAAAACTTGATGCATTTGGTGCACATTCATTTATATTATTTAGGACAAATATAGAAGCTCAGTCTAAGGCAAATTCCCAAGCTGCTTTTTGTTCCCAGTCCACCTCAGGTCTGAGGAAGCAAATCACTTTACTGGGAATTGCAGCAATCCAGGGGCTGCATTCCTAATGCTAACAAAGCCCTCTTTATCCAGCTACATGTTCAAAATAAACAAAAACAATAAAGGCATGTGACTACCCTTAATCTTGTGCATAATTATTAAACAATGTCTTTATGGTGGTATAGATGAAGAATTTGAATTCACACTTGTGGACACAAAAATATGCTCTCAAAGCCAAAAGTAAAACTTGTAATATTCTTTTAATTATTTTAATAATACTCACAATTATTTTTATTTTTATGCTGAGTGTTATAAAACTCTTAGTTCTGATTATGTAATGATTAGGCCGTCAAACTGGTGGAAGCCTGGAACAATTCTTAAAGGTCGGTGGTTCCCAAAACCATCACTTTTGTACCAGCAGCGATGTTTGTGGAAAGGGCATAAAGCATAGCACCCAGCCCAGAAATGTGAGTCAGTGATGGAATCACTTGGGCCATAGAGCAACAGAGGAAAAGATGAGATGAATGAGGCCAGTAGGAGGTGGAAGGAAACATAGTGAACCACAGGTCTGTAGATTGCTTACATAACCAAGTTGTGTGTCAGCTGCTTGGCTCTAAGTGCCTCTTTCCACTGCACAAAGTAGTGGATCCTTTTTCTGCAACAAATTGTATGGTCCAATTTTGATTTTGGTACCCATTTTTGAATGTGCAGTGGAAAACATCTATACGTGGTAGGCATGATGTGATAATGTAATAACACAATTGCTATCATGGACGCTTTAACCCATTGTTTCTAGCCCTGTGCTAGAAGGCTACCTAGCATCAGGACAGGTTTCTAGTAGGGTTCCTTATTTTGGACAAACTGACCGCCGCATTGCATGTTTCCATTCCGAATTAGATGCTGCCAAAGCTTCTCTTTTGGTAAAAATGCTGAGCCATGAGAACATGTAGGCTAGTGAGGTTACCGAGCCGAGGTGTGATGGTGTTTTGGAAAAATGCTTTGTCTGTTTACTCAGTAAACTATCATACATTTGGGAGATGTACGTACATTAGGTGTATGTTCACATCAAACAAGTCGACTCTTTTAACCAGTAGTTTTAGGTGAACAGTGGGATTTGACTCGCATTTCTAAAGAGTTTTTGTTGGAAATGAGGAAAAAATAGATCCCTAAATATTCTCTATTCATGAGTCTTCATTGCCGTTAATCAGATAAAATGGAACCATGATTGCAAAGCATCCAGGGAAACTTATCTACATCTGTGTTGCTGGCACAAATGCCATAAATGCACAGCATCATGATTCAGTGTCAGTTCTAGTGACAGTTTTAAAAACCCGTGTTTGACTCTTATCTATGTGTGACTGAATGTCTGACTGCACCACTACTTGTTATAACGTGTAGGACATTGGCGAGGTTGACAGCTATCAGGATGAAGGTACGGGTATCTTCTTCAAATTGTGCAGACACAACAGGAGCAATATTATTAATGATGGAATGCTTACTGTATATGTCAATGCAAATACATGGCTGTTTTTACATTTCTTTTAACGTTGCACAATGCTACATGAATGCTATTGTGTTAGTCAGATAGTAGAGGAAAATTTAACTGAACAATTTAGGCAACAGACAAAGATGAACAGATTTGGCTGGTTTAAAAAAACTGGCAGTATTTGGGAATTGAAAGAGCTGACTCTTTTTGTGTTCTCTGACTCATTGAAAAAAGCTGCATTTCCCATTGCTAGAACACACCCGGAATATCTGTGATTTATTAAGCTGCTTATATAGGAGTATCAGAGATGGTCAATGGTCAGAGTGCTTGTGGGAAACAACAGAAACTTTACTGATCTGTCTGGCAACATACATTAGTTTTGTTCTGGTTTAGCCAATTTGCATTGTGTATATGTCCTTGTACAACTGTGGCTGCTGATTTTTTATTATTATTTTTTTTGACAGTAGTAAGTATTTCATTAAGCATTCATTATATTATTCTATGTATTATATGACAATTAACTTGTTAATTTTTTTCGTATATGACGAAGGAACTTGGCTATTTGTTGGTCTTTAGTGTTCAATGACAACTTGTTGTTCTTGTGTTCATACAATGAAATACAGTGCAATCAAATTGTGCTCTGTCAGTAAAGTTGCCAGCATGGTGGAGCAGCATATAGCAGTGCCACCTTACAGCTCCAGGGTCCCCAGTTTGATTGTGAACTTGAGTTACTGTCCATGTGGAGTTCTGTATGGTCTCCTTGTGTCCATGTGGGTCCGTGTTACTAGTTTGCTTCCACCTCCCAAAAACACTTGCCAGTAGGTGGATGAGTGTGTAAATGTGAGAGTGCATGGTGCCCTGTGATGGACCAGTGTCTCATCCAGGGTGTATTCGTGCTTCATGTCACCGGGGTAGGCACTGGAACCACAGTGACCCTGAACAATATAAAGCAGTTATTGAAAATGTTCATATGAACAGCATTATCATAGCTGCATCTTACAATTTGTACTAATTTGCTGAGTGTATGAACAAATGTGGTAAACTAAGAAGACCCAGACGATGTACTATATTTGTGAACAAAGAAATTGTGCAGTGATTGGTGCTTTTTGTGTCAACCTGTGCTAAAACTCTTAAGGAAGGAGAAGGCTTGTAGCAGACATAAGCAACATGGCTGACGATTGCTAACAATGCAAGACACACTGCAAAAACTACAGGTGGCAGTTGGCTTAGTTTGTCGGCGGCCTTAAAAGTGTGAACATGTACACTGCCCTCCAAAAGTTTGGAAACGCCTGAACAAAATAGGGTTTTTGGGCAATATCAGCATAAATCCT
>CM075005.1:11695634-11706582 GCA_037576675.1 Pangasius sanitwongsei
AAGAGGATTTATGCTGATATTGCCCAAAAACCCTATTTTGTTCAGGCGTTTCCAAACTTTTGGAGGGCAGTGTATTGCATTCAGTGAACAGAGAGAAATGAACCACTGTTACTATCTGTACATGCTGTCTGAGCAATACTGCCCAGATAAGACACTATTAATTAATATTGGCAAGTTAATTATTATTTTATAAGTTGATGTAAGCTAGCACAGTCACGTGAAGCTACAGCATGTATTTGTATATGCATGTTGTGTGTTCAGAATCAAAGGCACACATTGTTGGAATGAGAAGCAGATGTGGGGTTGGAATTCTCCTGACTGCAGCAGTTCTCTCTCTCTCATTCACTCTCTTCCTTGCTTTCTCTCATGCAGCCTTCCCCACAGTGACACTCATCTCAGTCATTTCTTCCATCTTCCTATTTTATATATTTTCCTATTTTTTTACTGTTGACCAAAAAATAGGAACTGTTACTGTTAACTATCAGTCATAACTTTCCTAATATTCCACTTTACCCGAAGCATCTAATTTGATTTTGTTATTCATACCTACTTAGTTTTTCAAGTAATACATCCTAGCTGTGATGTCACGCAGATGTCATGAACTTGTGAGAATATGTGTGTGTAATTTTCCTACTGAAGCTAAATGGTCAGAAGTAAAAGGACCGTCTGTGTGTGTGTTTTGCCACGTTGTCAGAATGGCTGAATAGTAGGAAGTGGCTCAGGCTCAGTCCATTTCAGAACTGCGGCCCCTCTTTTTTCTCAGCCTCTCACGATTTTTCTTTCATGCAGTGTGATGTCTTTTCCAAGAAAGTCATCTGCAATCAATTAAATAACATAGAACTTGCAGAATATCTTTTTTTGATGTGCATATAAATATGAAACTGTCTTACTGTGTATGTCAGTGAGGTTGGTGTCTGGGAAGGCAGATGTTCAGATTCTGCCTAGCAAAACATTCTTTGCTGATGAGATCAGAGCAGTGGGACAAAAAGTATGTCTGTGATGTTTGTAACAACAGTAATTTGTACTGCTTTTTTTTTTCTTTTTTTTTTTTCTTTAAGTGGAAGTCACTTTATTTGTTTAATCTCTTTGTCTCTCTTTCTTTCTCTCTTTCTCTCTTTCTCTAGGGAGTGGACGTGTCGTGAAGCAATTGAGTGTGTGTGTGTGTGTGTGTGTGTGTGTGTGAGAGAGAGAGAGAGACTGTCTTGTCTGTGTATGTGTGAATTTACCAGACCCAGTACAGTGAGAGTATAAGCGTGAGGGCGCTCTTGGGGGCGGAGCTCCACAAAGGGGCAGAGTTTCCAGGAGAAAGCCAGACAAACATGAGCAAATTGACGTTCCACAACAACAAGACCATGCAGGATCGCCGTTGTGTGTGTGTGTTTCTCCCAAACGATGAAACACTCAACGTCATTGTCAGTGTAAGTTAACCACAATTCCAAAGCACTCACTCATACAGTGATTTGCCACTTCCTGATGTTTTTCTGCTGGAATATTCCAGTTTTCCCCATTTTCAGCCAGTATGATTATACTCGGGCAGGCTGCAGTTTGCAGAGGAATCTGAACTGAACAAGAATCAGTGTTGATCTATAACTAAAATGGGTGGATAGTTCATATGACTTTACTGAAACCTAACAATTTATGAAATGATAAAGGATATCATGGTAGAGGAACCAAAAGGGATGTATATAGCCTTTTTTCATTATGCCAATATCAAAGCTCTGAGTACTGCCTGATACTTACCACCTCTTAAAGCTACCTTATACTTTAAATGACAAAAGAACTAAACAAAATAGTATCACCTCAGAAAGCACAGTACTCCCAAAAAGCACAGAACTTCCCTTGTTGAAACAGCCGTGAGCTGAACCAATATCATGGCATCAAATGGAGATTGCAGCAATGGCAATGGAGCTGTATATTATTTGGATGTACTGCAGACAGGGCAGGTCTCAGCACAAAAGACGGGTTTAGGAATTCGCACACACCTCAGCATACAAATTCAAAGCACTATGTCTTTTTTTTCTTTTTGCTTCATAGTGTTTTTTGTTTGATGTATGCTGCCAGCTTTATTAGCATCATCTCTGTTAGCATCTGTTGCTAAGTTATAGGACAAGTCATGGGTGTGATGGTGATGGCACTTTAAGACAACTCGTGTCCGATGTTCATCGAATACATTAGTGATTCTGGAATATATAATCTCACATACCAAATACTCAGTATTGGATGGGTTCTTCCCCAATTGCTGGATCACTGGTTGATTAAAAACTTCAGTAAACATTAAGTTAATTACATTTCCAGTTAATCTGTCAGATTATATATTAATGGGAAATATGGTTTTGTAAAAAAATTTTACCATTATGGATATTATGATTCAACTGTAATGTGCATAACCAGCTCATTATGTAAAATCAGCACAGGTCTTTCCTATGTTACTGTTTCATGATGTTAACTGTTTGTCAAAATCTTTGTTAAACAATGTCTGGACAGCCCTGATACAAAATTTGTAGCTTCCATATGGATCAACACTTATTAGCATGTGCTGCTTATAGGCTAAGATGTTTTCCTGTATTGATTAATGGATGGTTTTCCTCTCTCCATCAGGTGAAGACTTTGTGTCAGGAATTGTTGGAGCAGGTGTGTGATCTGCTCCGACTGAAGGACTGTCACCTATTTGGCCTAAGCGTTGTTCAGAGTAAGACGTTCACATGTTCAGGCAGTTCTCTATGTGTATTTGAGTATTTTATTTGTACAAGTCTGTGTATGTGGGTAAGTTTAAAATTTATTTAACATATGATGTCCTCTTTTTTCAGATAATGAGCACATCTATATGGAACTGGGACAGAAGCTGTCCAAATACTGCCCGAAGGAGTGGAAACGAGAAGCCAGCAAGGTAACACACACAGCACACTTGCATAACACTCACATATGCCTTATGGCTATGTTCAGGTATCACTTTAGTAAAAGACATATGGATTCACATTAACTGGTGCTTAAATAGGCAAACTCACTTTAGGGCACTTTGGAAAGTACCTTTAATTCTAAATATTGAGTAAAAGCTGATTCATGTCAATGTATGTTTATCATAGGGAATCGATCAATTTGGGCCTCCGATGATTGTGCACTTCAGAGCTCAGTACTATGTGGAGAATGGCAGACTTATCAGGTATATTTTTACATATTAGTAATTTGTTTATAAATATGTTGTTTTATTTGTCTTCAACAATGCACACATCTTACACTGTCATTTAAATTCTATATTGCTCAGTGATCGCATGGCAAGGTATTATTATTACTGGCATTTGAGGAAGCAAGTGCTGCAGTCCCAATGTGTCCAGCGGGAGGAGGCCTATTTCTTGCTAGCTGCATTTGCTCTTCAGGCCGACCTGGGCAACTACAAACGGAACAAACACTTTAGCTCCTACTTCCAGCCTGAGTCCTACTTTCCTTCCTGGGTGAGCACTGAAGCCGTCCTGTACCCTAATGATAGGACTGTCTAGCACTGCATGATGTGGACAAATTGAAAGGACTTCTCTCTTTCTCTCTCTCTCTCTCAATCCATCCATCTCTCTCTCCTTCTCTCCAGGTGATCACTAAGAGGGGGAGAGACTACATTCTGCGGCATATTCCCAACATGCATAAGGAACAATTTGCTCTCACAGCATCAGAGGCTCAGTTGAAATACATCAAGCAAGCAGCACTCCTGGATGACGTCACTGTCCACTACTACCGCCTCTATAAGGTCAGGGAGGAAGTGTTAATGTGTGCATGTACATGTTTGTAAGTGAGTACAAGTTTTAAATAAAAAACTTGAAGGGCCTCCAAATGGTGCAACAGAAAAGCATTGGCTATATCGTTGGGAGGGCCAGAGTTTGAATGCTGACACAGCTATCTGTGGCCTGGAGTCTGCGAGAGCATCTCTTTCCTTCCCCTCTGGGATGGTGTTTTTCTCTCCCCTGTCAGTCAGAGTGACACTAACCAATCGTGGGTGTCTATGAGCTCATGATTATGAAATATAGAAGTTACTGCCTTTCTCTGAGCAGTTCAGAAAGATGCAATGGCTGGCTTCATGTGTCTAGGAGGAAGCATGTGCTAGCATTCACCCTCCCTGGTTGTAGTCGTTTGATGGGGACCGCTAGCTAGGAGGTGGGAATTGGCAAATGATCAAAATTGGAAAAAAATCGGGTAAAATCCTAAAAAAGTCAATAACTTGCTGAAAAATTCTCTTTCAGGATAAAAAAGAAGTGGAGGCATCTTTAACTCTGGGGCTTACTCTGCGTGGCATCCAGATCTTTCAGGTGTGTGTGTGTGTCTGTTTTGTTTACTATCTCTTTGACCCCTGAAATGTGATGGATATAAAATGCAGTATTTTTTTTAGGAATTTTTATTACTAGCTCTTCCTGCTGCATTAAAGCAAAGCAGGCAGCACCAAGCAGTGCTCGTTTTAAATGAAGGCCTTTACATTTCTTTCAATAACAGATATTTAGGCAGCCTAATTTACATGCAAATAGCAACTGTTCACATTTTGTTAATTGCATTTTTACTTTATTAAAAAGATGATTGTGGATTATACTGCATTGTTTCAAAGGTGAGAAAATGTATTGATCTGCTGACCGCCTGATCATTTTGTTGTTCTTTAGAATGTGGGCACTGTCCGGCAGCTTCTATATGATTTTCCCTGGACCAACGTGGGCAAACTTGTATTTGTGGTCAGTACCATAATAACAGCAGAACAATCCACAAAGTCTCTAAATTTGATATGTTAATTAACAAATAATTAAGTTTTATTTTATTTATTTAACATTAAAACACACATAAGCTTCACAACCATTGCTACATGGTCTACTTCATACATAGTTATACAAAATAACAGACAGAAAATGCCTTTAAAGGGGTTTGACATTAATCCTGCATTATATCATTGTATACAATTCTATTGATGTGCTCTTTTTCTCTCTCACTCTCTTTCTCTCAGGGGAAGAGGTTTGAGATCTTGCCCGATGGCTTGCCCTCTGCCAGAAAGCTAACCTACTACACTGGCTGTCCGCTGCGTTCCCGCCATCTCCTACAGTTGCTTAGCAACAGCCACCGCCTATACATGAACCTTCAGCCTGTGCTTAAGCAAGTCCGACGCCTGGAGGAGAACGAAGGTATTTCTTTTTTTGTCTATGTGTTAATGATTTTAAAACACCATACCACATTATGTACTGTGATATTACACCTAAAGCAATACTGTTGTAGGAAATTTTTTTTTGAAAAATTAATGATAAATAATATAAATAAAATACACTACAGAACATAACACATGAATTTTTGTTTACAATCAAATTATTTTGAATGGGTTCAGATTTTTGCATATTTAACATCTATTACATAATGCCGTTTAACCAATTTATTGTGTGTGTCTTTAGACTATCCATGGTGTTTGTAGGCTTTACTGAATTTACTGAATTTGATTTTCATATTGGTAAAGACTGGGGTTTTCTTGGCTTTAACTAGGCTAACAATCATGTTGCTTCTGCATGCAGGTTTTTCCAACATACTAGCACAAAAACAAAACTACCATGTTTGTGCTGTTTCTAAGTTAGGGCTAAGCTTAGTTTAGATAAGTTACAACCCTCACACCACTAAATGTCACTGTTGCACTACAGAATAGAGTTACAGTATATAGTTCTCAGATCAAAGTGAACAGTGATTTATGGTACAAGGACAAATCAAATTTAACTAAAGTGAACCTTTTAGTTAAAGCACTAAATTAAAGCACTAGTTAAGTGCTTTTAATTAGCTTTTAGAGTGGTGGTCTCTATCTTTTTTCCATATGAAAGTGTATTTAGTCCAACATGGCCTGTTTTCATTTATTTATTTATTTATTTTTATTTATTTAGCCTCAAAAGTTAAGGGAAGCCTTAAAAGTTGACTCATTTCTAGATTATATACAGTACCGTGCAAAGGTCGTAGACACGCTATTTTTTTTTTTTTAGTACAAATTTGTTATAGATTTTTATTTTATGACTTCTACATTATTGATTCAGTACGAAAACCTTTTAGATTTTCAAGCATTAGTTTTCCAGCACAAAATTAAATGTTAAAGAAAAATGTGTGTATGTCAGTAAAGAAAGCAGAATATTACATAAGAGACCACTTTTCAGACAAAAAAACATAATGAATGGCTGCAAAAATAATAAGCAAGTGTGACAGTTAAAATCTCCAGAAGAACTGTGGCTGCTTCTGCAAGATGCTCAGTAACACTTACAGCTCATTTCTTTATAAAACTGCACACACTGTACCTGAGACTACTATTCGTTTTAAAGCGAAGGATCGCCACACAAAATATTGACTTTGTTTCATTTATTACTGTTTACTGCTCTTTATAGCTTTTTTTTTTTATAAATGTAGAAACATTTAATTCCATTATTTTTGAAGATGTCTTTGCTCTATAGCATTTCTTTGCATGTGCCTAAGACTTTTGCACAGTACTGTATATATCATTATGTATGTCACTCCACTTTAATATAACTAAACTGCTACGAAATACAACTAACTGACTCATATTATCCATAGCAAATAACAACAAGAAACTCAATTTTGTCTATCAAATCCTGATCCTGAAAATTAGGATATGTTTATGTGCATGTTTTGTAGAGAAAAAGCAGTATCGGGAGTCATATATAAGTGATGCGCTGGAGTTGGACATGGAGCAGCTGGAGCAGCGATCTCGTGCGAGTGGCAGCAGCATGGGCAGTGTTTCACGCCAAAAACGTTTCTCACGTCACTCCACCACCAGCCACAGCAGCTCACACACATCAGGCATCGAAACTGACAGCTTCCGAACTCCAGCACACACACCGCACCGGCCACTCCGCTCACACTCCTCCTCCAACACCAGCCACGCCAGCACACACACCTCCGGCATTGAGAGCAGCGGCAAGGAGCGAGGCCTGGATGATGATGGTATGAATCACACATCCACAGGCTCCAGTTTCCTAGCTAATTATTATCCTATTCATTTGTCCATCTTCCTATTAAAAAAAATAGTGGTGTGTAAAGAAGAAAGATGAGTGTCTGCCACCTGGCAGCTAAGCAGATGTATATGTGGAGCACCACTGAATATTTAAAGCCACAGCTGTGTAATCTGCATGGTCGATTTTAGTAGTATATACGTTTACCATTTATGTTCCTGCAGAGATTGAGATGTTGGTCGATGACCCTAAAGACTATGAAGAACTCACTGATTTAGCACTGGAGCTCAGTCAAGACCTCTGCATTCACATCACGGAGGACATGCTAACGTCTGCACAAAGCAATGGCTACTCAGGTACCAATACACACATGCACAAGCCTGATATCCAAAAATTATAATTGTGTTAAGATATGAAACATTCGTTTTTAATTTCCTGTTGTGGTGGCCGAGAAAACTGACACCTGGCACTGGCACTAACATGCAGCAGACTGTCCACCCAGGCTCAATGTCTTAAAACACATTGAAATTATGCTTTGGGTTAAGTTGCTCCTTGAAATTCTGATTATTAAAAACACATCAAAACATAATAACACTAGTCTTGGAAATATAAATACATAAGAGTCAAACTAAGGTGCCCCTGTTAAAGGTGGTAAAAGTAAGCAAATTCATTATTCAAGTAAAGTACAGTGTATTATAGTCTTTAATTCTTTACAGAATTTTGACTTGTACTTAATAACGTTGGTGGTGTTGCTGTACACCCAGGCTTAGTTGTGAAGGAAGTAAGCTCATCAACATCGAGTTCATCTGAGACCGTGGTGAAGATGAAAGGCCAAAGCATTGAATCGCTCCCTCAGGTCACACTCACATTTACACTCCAACACACTTTTAGCATCTTAAAATATAGCACACTTTATTCTTTTTAAATAGATTCTTATTTGTTATGTTTTTGTTGTGTTATTTGCAATTTGTTATTCAGATGGTGTCTGGCAGAAAGTCTCAGAACTCCACAGACCGGCATAGCCAATCATTGGATGATATCCGTCTATACCAGAGGAATTCCCCAGAGTGGGTGGAGCCCTGTCAGGACTCTGCCCACAGTTACACATTTGGTTGTGTGGAGGAGCTTAGCAACGGTTACCAGGGAGTTGCGGAACAGCAGGCTGGTATCTGCAATGACCAACACCCTTTTCCCATCAAAAGAGCCAACAAGTACTTCTCCCTGGACCTGACCGCAGAGGAGGTGCCTGAGTTTGTGGTGTGAAGTGGGGAGGATGATCAAAACAAAGAAAAAAGATTAAAGACATGACTGAGGACATTATTTGTGTGCACACACTCGTGCGCATGTGTGTGTGTGTGTGTGTGTGAGAGAGAGATTGTGTAAGGATCATAATGTAATGAGGCTGCTGAATTTCGGACGAGAAAGGGAAACTGCAGTCTGTCTCAGCTGCTTTAGCAAAACGTGAACTTGTCTACGTGTGTGTGTGTGAATACTATATGAGCTATTAACCAAAGATGGGCAGTCCTCAGTGTTCAATAAGCAACCGAACATACAAGCCATATCACAATACTTAATGGACAGGAATGGTACTAGTGTGTATTTTACATTACCAGGCAAAGTTTGGACACACTAGATGCATATTTTTCATTGTCTTAAAGATATTTTGATTAATGCTTATGGTTGAACCTGGTTTCTAAGACAAATGTAAATAGTGAAGTTAATGCCCTTGCATTATCTATTTCTGAATCAGAATATATTTTTAATAAGTATTTTTTTTTGTTTGGAGTAAATTGTTTCCCCAAACAAGTAGTTTTCATTTAGAACACTGCAGAAGCAACCAACAAGTGCTTGGCTTATCTGGGAACTTTAAGAAACGCCTCCTGGGTGAGGCTTATACACAATGAAGCTGGTTGAGAAGATGCCAAGTGTGTGCAAAACATTATCAGGAATACTGTTAAGAATTTTAAATATTTTGTTTCTTGGCCACTGCATAATTCCATATGTGTTATTTGTAATAGTAATGTCATTTTTATTGCAAAATAGAACAGATGAAGAAAAATCTCCTATGAGCAGGTGTGTCCAAACTGTTGACTGGTTGCGCGTGTGTGTGTGTGTGTGTGTGTGTGTGTGTAATGTGTGCATTGTGGTGCTGGCTGCTCTAATTGAACCGCCTGTGCCTTTGTTACACTATGCAGGTTTGAGACACTATTACTGGGAGTCTCCCAAGTCTTTCATCTGTGCACCAAGTACATTTTTACACCTATACCAAGGAAACAAGCAGAGACGGTTACTGTCTGGGTGGTCACACAGCTCTCAGTGACACTTGAGCAGTTTCTGCTCTAATGTTCAACCAAACCAAGTTGTGGTGAGCTGCACAGATGCAATCATAATTTTGTCTTCTTGAATCCTCTCCAAAATAACCAAACCACAGGTTTCTTGTGTTTTAAGCCTGAGATGGCAGAATATTGATGTCATACACATAGAATAATGGACTGATGAAGTCCTCCAAAAACAAACATGGCACACAAAGGTTTTTTTTGTCAATCACCATATTTCGGTGTTTATACTTGATCAGCTGTCAGGCAAAGCTGTAAAGTGGAAAAATATGGGGATGGAAGAATGGCCAGAGCTGGAGTTCTAGCTGCAGTGGTGTTAGAGTGGGAAGGATCATTAAAAAAGCCAAATTGGGGTTTTCCAAGACATTGCAGCCCATGTAGAAACCCACCAACCAGACCTTTCCTGCTAATCTATATTTACCATAAGACCATATGCTTTATGTTTGTCTTTTTTGCTAAGTTTTGGTGATGTTACTTTAATTATTTTTACAAACTGGAACTTTTTATTTTATAAGTATTTTTGTTAAACTGTTGTTGACATAAAAGTGGGAGCCATGTGTTTTTTTTTTTTTTGTTTTTTTTTTTTTGTTTGTTTTTTTTGTTTTTTTTGTTTTAACGTTTCTGTTTGCCACATTGTCAGTATTACTGGAGGTCAGTATTAGAAATGCCCATTCTCCCACTTTAACCAGTGTGCTTGTGTGTATGTGTTTATTCTTAGTAAGGAATTATTCAGTAACCTATAATCAATAACATATCAGTAACTAATGAAGACTTTTATATATTTCAGGTGAATCATATGAGATATCAAATGATAATGTCACAGTTAAAGCTGCATTGTGCTCCCACCTGTGTGCTCAGAAAAAAATAACCTAGATTTCTTTCACAGTTTCTCTTTTTTTGGGTCATCAGCAGCACATTTAAATTCTCTCATGCATGTGGGTAGCTATTCAGGTCCATCTGCAGTCTTGTCCATCATATTGCACCATGGTGATTTCCCTCAGACTTGTAATCGCATTAATACTTCACATTACTAAAGAGTAATTATACATGTCTCCCTCTTTATATTTCTGACAACTAATAGTTGTTGACACAGCAATCAATATTGTAAATGTTTTGATAATATATATTGTCATATTATTTAGTTATTAGAACTGCAGTTCACAAGTTAATGACAGATAAATGAAATGGAACAAAAACATCTCAAACAGGCCTACCAATAATGTCCATCTTTATTCCAAACCCTTTTTAATTTGTCTGTCTGCAGTTATTAAAGTCCTTTCTATGAAAGGAAATGCCCTAAAAATATTATTTTTCATCTTCTTTTTGTAAACCCTTTTAATTCATGCTTCTGTTCCCATAATGAAGTGTGGTGCGTGTCTTGCAGGTACTGATGTCCTCTAATGTACGCAATAAAAGGTACCTTTGCAAGAAAATCTGTAGTTGTTTTATGTTTTGGTATTTCTTCTGGTTTAGCTATATTGTCATGTTTGTCAATTAATTTTCATCCTGACCTCAAATACAGTTAGGTCCGGAAGTATTTGGACAATGATGGAGTTTTTGTGATTTTTGCCTTTATACACCCCCACAATGAATTTGAAATAAAACAATCAAGATGTGATCGAAGTGTAGACTCTCAGCTTTATTTTAAGAGGTTCCACA
>CM075005.1:11717583-11754675 GCA_037576675.1 Pangasius sanitwongsei
GCATGGCTGTAAGCACAGATACAGTGGGGTCCAAAATCTGAGACCACTAGTGAAAATGCTTCTATTTTGCATTTTTTCTAAGTTAATACAACAATTTTCATGACATATTATATTATTGACAACAACTTGAGTGAAGAGCAGAACTTTTTTAAATATCTACATGAATTTCAGGGTTTCTTAGTATTTGGTATGTCCCCTTTAAGTAACTTACGTAACAGCAGACGCCATCATGTATTACTCCTTACATAACAATTAATGGCTACTGGAGGATTACAAAACAAATTTTAAGTCATATCAGCATAATTTCAATGAAATCATCCATGAGAACTTAAACATTAGAATCAAAATCAGAATCAGAATCACCTTTATTGCCAAGTACCATGGGTTTACATGTACAAGGAAGGGAGTGCCTCAGAAAGTTTGTTCCTGGGTGAGAGGGGTTAGCCACAATCTTAACTGCCTGGTTCAGGGTCCTGGAAGTGTACAGGTCCTGAAGAGGTGGCAGATTGCAGACAATCACCTTCTCAGCAGAGCAAATGACACGCTGTAGTCTGCTTTTGTCCATGGCAGTGGCAGCAGCGTACCAAATGGTGATAGAGTGGGTGAGTATGGACTCAATAATGGAGGTGTAGAAGTGTACCATCATTGTCTCTGGTAGGTTGAACTTCTTTAGCTGCTGCAGGAAGTACATCCGCTGGTGTGCTTTTTTGGTCAGAGAGTTAATTTTCAGCACCCACTTGGGTGATGATGGTTCCCAGGAAATGGAAGGAGTCCACAGTATCGACTGGGGAGTCACACACAAAGAATAAAAGAATGATCCTACTTGCAATACTCATAATACAATAAAACTCATTTTGTGTAAAATGCAAATAGCTCTTAATGATCCTTTCATTCACACACTGGAAACAAATTTAGCTTAAATCTACAGATATTTAGTCTGAACATTTAGCCAGGAAAGTGGGCAAAGCTGGAAATGCAAGTTAGAATTAGACACTGTTAGGAAACTACCACAGGTTACTGGTTAATACCACGGGATATTTAGTATTGTTTTACCAAGCAATAAATCAAAAACAGCTGACAGATTAATTCAAAATTCAATTCAATTTTATTCGTATAGCACTTTTAATAATGGACATTGCCACAAAGCAGTTTAAGGAAATAAATACGTTCAAATCAAATTAAATCAAAATAAATTGTAAATATGTGAATTTATCGCTAATGAGCAAGCCAGAGGCAACGGTGGCAAGGAAAACTCCCTGAGATGATATGAGGAAGAAACCTTGAGAGGAACCAGACTCAAAAGGGAACCCATCGTCATCTGGGTGATAACAGAGTGGAATTATAAATAAATCCCTTGTATAACTGTGTACTACATGGACAAATAGTGCAATTGTGAAACCAGTAAATTCATTACAGTTTTCACATGAAGTCTGGTTTGTTGAACCTATCCACTGTCCACAGACATGAGGGCGCCTTGGAACATAAAGCAGCCAGCCACTCCACCGTCAACAAACCTGAGTGAACGCATGAGAGTGGGGGGGCAACAGCATCCAAAAAACCCAGTTCACCACAACACTCAATGCCTGTGAACCCTCAAGATCTGCTCCTTTACCTAAGAAAAAACTATGCACAAAAGGCTTAACTAAACAAATATGTTTTCAGCCTAGACTTAAACACTGAGTCTGTGTCAGAGCCCCGAACACTAAGTGGAAGGCTGTTCCATAACTGTGGGGCTTTGCAAGAGAAAGCTCTACCCCCTGCTGTAGACTTCATTATTCGAGGTACCAACAAATAGCCTGCACCGTTTGATTGAAGTAAGTGTGGCGGATCACAAAAAACCAAAGTTTTGTTCAGATACTGAGGCGCGAGACCATTCAGTGCTTTATAGGTCAATAGTAGTGTTTTATAATCAATAGAAAATTTGATTGGGAGCCAACGCAGTGTGGATAAGATAGGGGTGATGTGGTCATATCTTCTGGTTCTAGTAAGGACTCTCGCTGCTGCATTCTGGACTAACTGTAGCTTGTTTATGCACCTACTGGAATATCCAGACAGCAAGGAATTACAATAATCCAAACTAGATGTAACGCTTGTAGTCCTGGACCAGTAAAATAAAGCACTAAACATCTACCTAGGCTCGGGAGAGAGGTATGCTTACGAGTAGTGAGAATGAGTTGAACAGTTGACAAATTTATTGCCTTGCAACCGTCATGAACATATACAACATTCGACTTTGTATAAAACATGAAATAAAAAGGAAGAGCTCTTCAAAAAAAAAAATAAATAAACATGTGGATTAGAGAAAACCCCCTTTTACATTCAGTCTCTTATCTTTGTATGGATATGCATGTTCGAAGAGTAATCAGCTCCTTAGACATATAAGTGTGTATTGATCCCAAAAATTCAGTTCCTTGAGGGTGTGTCCGTATTGGTTCCAAACAAATTCAGTTCCTTGAACATGTGTGCGCTGGATCTGCTACTATTAATATATCCATCTGTGTGGAAGAACAATGTGGAAGCTCTTATCTGGTGTTTCAATGAACGAATCAAGCAAAGCAGGTTTCTTCTGGGACAGATCTTGCGGCTAGCCACACCACTTTCACGATTGTCCGCAGTCTCACTGGGCTGGGCTCGCCATCTCAAGTCCCGATTCCTTTCTGGTAATTCAAAAAACCAATCAGAGTTATTAAACTTGACAAAACCGTCTCTGTTCCAGATTGAAAGTTCAGTTTTTGACAGGAGGTAAGCTTAGAAGTATAGCTAGATGAAGATATTCAAGATTTCAAGACTGTTCTGTACTATTTCACAACAAAAATCGGGAGCTCATTCAACCTCACTTTTCCAAGAAAAGACTTGGGTAGAAAAGAAAAAATGCTTGCTTAATCTATGCTCCACTCTACTGGGAGTGCCCTCTGTTGGAATTTAGTAACCCTATTTTCATAGGCGTCACATAGAGGTAACAAAAGCATGAACTAATTTTTCTGCATCGTGTAGTAACATTATGTTTCTTACCTTAGCAATATTTCTGAGATGAAAGAACGCTATCCTAGTAATATTAACTACATGAGCTTCAAATGAAAGACTTGAGTCAATAAGACTTGGAGTCACACCAAGTTTTTACTGCTGAACATGATGAAACAGAAAGGACATCCAGAGTTATGATGTCATCAGAAAGCTTACTTTTAGCTGCATGTGGTCCCAGTACAAGTACTTCTGTCTTGTCAGAATTAAGTAAAAGAAATAAGCATCCAGTGACTAATGTCCTTTACACATTCCTCAACTTTATTAAGCTGGTGTCTGTCATCTGGCTTTGCTGAAACATACAACTGTGTGTCATCAGCATATCAGTGGAAGCTAATATCATGTTTATGAATTATTTTGACCAGAGGTAGCATATATAAAGAAAAGAGCCGTGGGCCTAAAACAGAGCCTTGCGGTACACCAAACTTTTCCTTAGTATGCGTAGAGAAGTCACCATTTACATCTACAAACAGATAACAATCAGTCAAATAAGACCTGAGCCAGGAGAGGGTGATTCCCTTAATGCCCACAACATTTTCTAGTCTATCGAGGAGAATAGCATGATCAATGGTATCAAAAGCTGTACTAAGGTCAAGCAACACAATGAAGGAGACACAAGCCTCATCAGAGGCCAGTAGTAGGTCATTTACCACTTTAAGCAGCACTGTGTCTGTGCTATGATGAGGACTAAATTCTGACTGATACATTTCATGAATGTTATTCATATTTAGGTGTGAGCATAAATGCTGTGCTACAACCTTTTTCTTGGAGATAAAGGTAAAGTTTTCTATTGGCCTATAGTTAGACAGTTAACAGGGGTTGAGGTCAGGTTTTTTTATTCAGGGGTTTGATAACTGCTAGTTTAAAAGATTTAGGTACATAGCCAGTGCTAAGGGAAGAATTGATTATTTTTAGAACCGGTTTGATTGTTTCTGGAATTATCTGTTTGAAGAAACACGTACATAATGGATCTAGTACATCTACATGTTGATGATTCTGATGAAGAAATTAGTGAAATTAGTTTGGTCTCTTGAAGGGCAGTAAAACATTCTAATCCTTGATCTGATATCATTATATTATTATCTACAGGTTTAGTTATAAAACTGTCTGGTTTTAAATTAATAGTCTGAATTTTTTCCTGATGTTTTCAATTTTACCATTAAGGAATATTTCTAGTTAATTTTGCTACAGTATTAAATAAGAATCTAGGATCTTTTTTTTTATCTTCAATTAGGGTGGAGAGATACATTGATCTAGCAGCACTAAGGGCTTTTGTATAGCTCAGAATGCTCTCCTTCCATGCTATATGAAATACTACCAATTTAGTTTGATGCCATTTACGTCCTAAATTTCGAGTGGTCTGTTTTAAGGTGCATGTGTGATTGTTATACCAGCGTGCTAGATTTTTCTAATTATTTTTCTTTAAGTGGAGCTACTTTATCTAGCGTGTAGAGGAACGTTGATTCTAAGCATTCCCTGGTCAAGGTCCTAGGGATCAGACAGTGATCTATTTATGGTTGGTAACTCTGGAAGATTACTGATAAGTTCAGTAACTCTGTGCAGTTACTGGCATGAATGTACGTTTGACGCAGTAGCCTGGCAAGGTGCGTATATTATAGGGGTGGGGGAAAAAATCGTTACAGCATAGTATCGCGATATGTTCCGCGCCAATACTGTATCAATACACGGACTCCAAGTATCGATATTTTATTATACTTTTTGGTAGAATAATAAAATCTATTTCTTTACAGTCCACTATATGGTGGTGTTGAGTTTTTTTCTGGTGAGGTCAGCTGGGTCAGCTTCAGCATGCAGTAAGTTAGTAAAATAAAGATTTTCCGGCAGCGCGGAAAGTTATCAGGAAAGCCCCATCTGCGTTTAAATCGGATGTATGGACTTACTTCGGATTTGTAAACAAGGAGGGAACAACTGAGATGGATATGGATATGATATGGATAATACCACAAACTTTTTACATTTAATTAAGGTGGACTAGACTAGATTGTAATACAAATAGTTGAGTTTGCCAGGTGCATACAACATTTATGACAGGTTTTCATGAAAGTGTTGGTCAGTTTGTCTGCACTGCAGCAATAAAATTGAAATGAGATAAACAAACTGAGAAATTTTTCTTTTTAGTTAAAACAGATGTTGCCAAAGTTTTCCTTTGGGGACATAATTTGAAGTTGAAAAAAGGGTTTGAGTCGTTCGTTCGGAACGACTCGAAAGACTCGAGAGATGAACTAATCAATTCTCTTTCCGGCTCAGACTGCATTGGTTAAGCTTATGGGGCGGTCACGTGATGAACGAACGCCTCAAACCCGAAGACTTGTCAGATAAGAGGTGAGGTGAGCTAATCATAGACTAAAGATCCAGGTGAACAATGAATTAATGTTTTCTCTTTCTTATAGCATTATAGTTTTGTCTTGTTTGTAGTGTGATCAACGTTTGCGTAAGTAGTGTTAGGGAAGTAACACGTAACATTTTAATTATATTTTTGCTAAAATGAACGAAATGACTCGAAAAAAGATTCGTTCATTTTGCTGAACGAGACTCAAAGGTCCGAGTCGGTAAAATGATCCGAACCTCCCATCACTACTTCACGGAGGAGAGCAAACCTGTTGGACACGTGAAGCAGAGAGGAGTGGTGCTCCTGTGGGCGAGCCTTAGCGTTAGCTTTGGCTTTGTGATTATGCTGCCGAGTCGTCACCCATTCACCTGATGTGAGGGCTCTAATGCCAGAGTTGGGGGATTGCTAACTCCGCCTAAGGCATCCAGAATTTCCCCTACAGAAACTACACTGCTCTCAGTCTCACTAACCTTCTCTAGAGTCTGGATGCACACCTCTAAAGCTGCAATCTTCTCCATCAGAGAGCTAACTAATATACAGCTAGCACAAATAAAGCTATTACTAACAACAGAGGAAGAATAACAAAACATCCTGCACTCAACACACTGAACAAGCTGAATGTTGTTTAGGGTACCTCAGTCGAAGATTAGTTGATATTATTTTAGATGGCATAGATCCGGTGTGAATGGCCTCTGCTCACTGTCTTTAGACAAAAAAGACCAGATGAAAATGATAGCGCAAAATTATTGATAAAAAAGAAAGAAACAGTATAGTTTAAATGTCGACGCAGGCAAGAAAGTCCTAGCAAACGATTCGAAACCAGACAAATCACTTCAGTTTGTCTACTTTCTATACATACACACAACCTGATTATTGCCACCACTGCCCCCGCTTGAGATTTAGGCCCAATCCCAATTCTATTTTATACCCCTTCACCTGTGTCAAGGGGTAGAGGTGAAAATATTCCCCTAAGAATTGAGACACCACTACTGTACCGTTTCACGTCATCATACGTCATCTAGGTCCTAATTCTCGAATTGGCAATATTTGAGAAAAAAGTTTAGCGATTTCTAATTATTGGGGGGACTAACCCCGCTCAGTGTCTTTGGTGGTTACAGCCCTGATCAGAAATGAAAATATGTTCTGGCACTATCGTGCAGTCTGTAATGATATAACGTTAGCAAACTTTAGCGATTTTTTGCAAATATTTCTTTGAATAACATCACCGTAAATAAACGCGAAAAATCTTTGTTTGAAGGGCTATCTCGCCCTTCCCCTTACCCCTACCCCTCCAACCAAAAGAGAAGGGGAAGGGCTAAGGGGTAGAAATGGGATTGGGCCTTAGTATCCTTGTAAAGATTCAACAGCAACACTCACAGAACACATAAACTCAATAAAGAATATGTTTACTGTAGACTGTATACTATACTAATTGTGAGCTTTTTAATACTGTGGTTCCACACACTAAATATACACATTTTAATTATATTAATGAAATTACAATAATTAGAAGAAAGACAGGAATTTGGCTGCACATAAGAAAACAAATAAAGGACAACCATAATACAAGACTGGTCACAAATGACAGGGAAAGTGTCTTAGTAAACTGTTGGGCCACCATGAGCCAGTAGAACCGCTTTGATTAGCCTTGGCATAGATTCTGCAAGTGTCTGGAACTGTGCTGGAGGGATGATCACCATTCTTACAAAAGTTATTCTTCCACTGGTGTTTTGATGATGGTGGTGGTGAACGCTGTCTAACACAATATTAAATCTTCTATATGCATTCAAATAGCTTGAGATTTGGTGACTGTGTACATTATTTAAACCATTTTTATCTCCAAACCATTCAGTGATCCCTCATAGCCCATGGATTGGGACACTGTGATCCAAGTGAAACTATAATGGCAGGCATCTATTTCCTTACCTTCTCTTTGGCTACAAAAGATTGGATGTAAAGCAAGTTTATCTGTAGGCCAAAAATTTAGCAATTTTTTTTTTTTTGTTATTAACCAAAGAGGTATGCATACACCCTGAAATCTCTTTTGAAACTCCTCTTTTGTCGTAAATTCATCAAACACCATCCAAATCAACACAGCCAACCGGGCAGTGTCACTTGAGTCCACTCATCACATTGGATTGAAAACCATTTGCACCTAGCCATGTCCCATTCCAGCTGTCTCGTCATGTCTGCAGACTGCTTAGACACTTTCCTTGCCACAGTGTTAGCACAAAGCTGTATATTTTCAATGGCCGACATAATTTCTGTCTTATTTTTGTGGTGTAGAGACATTGGTATCACAGATGAAGCACATGCACTTGTCACTGACATTGCACTGAAAAAATTTTTTTTTCTCATTATATTGAAATATTTTCTGCCTTTTCTTGACTTATCTGTTTTCTTCGTTCATGCCCATTTTATTTGCTATATAAGCTTGTTACTACCACCATCACTTTACATTACCTCAGGTTCTGTCATTCAGCGTAACTGACATGCAAATGTATTTGACAAAATTTAATGGTAACCTATTTCATTTGACTGAAAGCTGACATGACAAATAATAATTTTGTTTTAAAAGGGAGGTGGGGTGTCTGTTTATTTGAATGAATAAAATGGGAAGGGGTTTCCAGGGTGCGTTTGTTTAATTAATTGATTGTTGGATTTTTTTTTTCTCCATCACCTTTTGGTGACTTACTCAACTACAGGCAGGGAGCTACTGGTAGCTCATGAGCAACCTGTTGGAGATGCCTGAGATAAATAAGAACACTCAACCTGGTGCTGCTCTGAGGAGACCTATAATAATTAATATAAGCATTTGCATTTTAGACACTGCAGTATTGGAATAGTTTGAGGTATGTTAAGGTAGTGGGACTCCAGGAGGAAGGTGAGACCTTGCTGCTGGGAATTAATGGTGGTGTGATCAATAATTAATCAGTAGTTATTATAAAGAGCCATATTTAGCTAGTAGTGCTGCAGAAGAAATGTAAGGTAATTACTGTTTAATACTCCGAAATTACTGCATAGTTAATAGTGAAATTCTACTAACATACTTACTGAGGTATTAACTAGTAGTTCTTAGTAGTTAACAGAAATAAGATACAGTATGGATTAAGGAAGGTCTACTCATTTGTTCCCTGTGAGTTATTGAACAGTATTGTAAAGAGTTACCAGAAAAATAAGTTTAAAAAAGTCACATAGTGCTTTATAATATTTAAAACTTAAAAGATGAAATCTTAAAATGATGCTAATGGGACTGATACAAAAAGACATTTTATTATTAACTAATAGCCATTTATTATTTGGGGAAAATAATCAGTGACAGGGGGTGTGACTTACAGAGAACCACAAAGTTGATTATTAGAGCAAAACCAAAGTATTTTATTCCCCTTACCACAGCTATGATTAAAAGTTTTTTATTCATTAAAGAACAACGTCATATTTTTTATCCGTTTATAGTTACACACTTAATGTTATGGAACCTCCATGAGAGTTATGTTTTATGTTTACATAACTTTTATGTGCAAGTCCGGTCAGCGTGTTTAGATTTATATCACGCTGCTTGTGTTTTTTTTAATTTTTTTATATGTATTAAATTAATGGACATTGTTTGTGACTGCAGTAAAGTTGCTAAGCATTTCATCATTTCTGTGAACAGGTTTCTGCTTGTTTAAAATAACATGAAATGCCAAGATTTACATGATTCTTCTTGTTCTTTCTAACAGATTAAAGCATTAGCCTACCCACCTTGTTCAAGATAGAAATTTCATTGGCCTCTATCAGTTTACACTATTTTGACTGAGTAGTTTACATGAAGGTTTTTTATTCTTAATGAACTATTAGTGAGATACAATCCACTGTGAAAATACTGATCTCAAACCCAAATGCCTTAGGTGCATAGCAAAAGCAAAAGAATTGGCCTTGCCATTCCAATACTTTTGAAGGGAACTGTAATTAGGATTATTAGGCAGCATGTCAACAGTGACACTTTTTCTCTTTCTTGAAGAGCAAAAAATGTTTTTAGATGTAAATCAATTACAGGACGTTCCAGCACATTTACTTTAACCATATGTAGTGGATAGATGTCGAGGTGCCTGTGTCTTTAAGCCACAGCAACGGTGCTGTGTTGTGCCGCACATGTATGACGTCACTAGATGCGACTGATTGTAGCAATTGTTAGCCTCGGAGCTTCTTTAAAAGCACGGCGCTGGCGATGCTAAGGTAAGTGGCAGTTTTTGTTGGTTTGCTCGTCTACCGTGTGTTTTCGTCCCGTTTGGGTTTTCTCCTGTGAGTCGGAGCCTGTAGAGGTCTGTGCCTTGACTGTAAAGGGTGCAGTTGTTGGAGTCCTGCTCCAGGAGTTTGTTGCTGCTTGTTTGCGCTTATAGTGCGTATATCTCAACTGTGAGTGTTGTAAGCCTGAGGCTGTGTTGCATCGCTTCTTGTGTTCCGGTATGTAGCTCTCTTGCTATATTAGTATATTAGCTCTAGTATGCCACTTGATTCACTGTTACCTGCCCCCATTAGGCTGTGTGGTGGGTTGACTGGGAGGTTTCCCCCTTTTTAAAGAAGTTCGTCTGCATCGCTGCTTGCGGTATGTCGCTATGTTAATTCTTATCTCTTTTTTTTTTTTTATCAGCCAGTTACATATGAGCTTACAGGTGCCTCCGGTGTCCTTTATTTAGCAGGTGACTTCTGCTGCTGTTGACTTCAAGCCATTGGGGCCGTCTGCTGACGGCGAGCTGCTGTTTTGTTTCTAGCGAATTTCTTTATTGTTTTGTTTCTTTGGCACTGTGTACTCAGTTTTTGCAGTTGTTGCGCGGTGTGTACGATTAGATCATCAGCGCGCTAGAATCATCAGAGCGGTAATGTTTGTGCGAGTGTGTGTTTTTGTGGGTAGCTGGTAGTATGCTTGTGTGTGCGTGTTGGTGTGTAGTGCCAGCATGTTGGTTTAATTTTGTTGGTATGTGGTGGTTTTTTTTTTTTTTTTTTTTTTTTTTGCTCGCTCCTGTATTTTTGTTCTTTTGGGTAAAATCCCCCTAGTGGCCAGTTCATCTCTGTGTCGGTGCACACGGTTGTTTTTGGGACTTGTAGTGCTCTCTTCCTACGGCGCCTTGTTGCGACGGTGTGGGGTGTATTGGTTTGCTGTGTGGAGTGAGTGTGCTCTTTCACTTATTTGTGCAAATGCTCCATTCATCAGACTGGGTGGCATGTTTGTTGGCCCCATTGGGCCATACTTGATAACCCACACCAGTTAAACCAGTTTTTCTGTGTTGTCTCAATTTTTCTTTTTGTGTGTTCTGTTTCAGGAGCTGGGGGATGCCGGCAGGGAGGCTTGGCACCTGGTGGCTGGGTACCTGTGTCTGTGTGTGTTTCACCTTTCTGGCAGTGTAGTGTCACCTGGGTGTGCTGTGCAGTGTGTATGTGTGCGCTTCACTTGTGGTCTTTTTGGACCCTCCTTCCAGATCGCCTCCCTATGGTAAGCCCCCATCCTAATTTATGTGCGTGTTCTGTCCTGTAGGACTACAGAATAACTGAACCCTGGTTGTATTTACAGTGCTTGCTACACGTTTCTTTTTTTTTTTTTTTTTTTTTTTTTTTTTTTTTTAATGAATTGTAACAAAACCATTGAAAAGAATTAAATACAGAAATTGTTTAGTGTGAATCCTGTCTCTGTTCACTTGTGCATGAACCAGTGTTCCTTATGGGGACTTAATGTTGGTGTTTTTTTGTATAGTTAGTTTTCCTAAGGGGGGCATAACTCCCCTAGGTGGCGTGGTCTGCAATCTAAATTCTTATTGGTACCTTGGTCCTGCTACACATAAATAGATTCCTGTAAACTGCATGGTATTGTCAATGATGATCTACACTCAATATTTATAGTTAGATAGAGTGATATCTACACAATCAGCCGATCTCAGTCCAGTTAAACACATAGGGGAGATTTAGGATTGATGTGTTAGATAGTGATCTCCATCACCATCATGAAGACACAAATTCAGGGAATATCTTTTGGGTGAATAATGTTCATCTCTCCAGTAGCATTCCAGAGAATCTATGCCAAAATGCACTGAAGGTGTTCTGGTGGCCCCTGGAGGCCCAACACCTTATGAGAACACTTTGTTGGTTTTCCTGGAATTTGTCTTACACTATGGTTGTCATTTGTTTATTTTCTTAAGTGCCCAGAACTTCCCCAATTTCTTCTAATTATTCTAGTTTTATTCAAATATTTCAAATGTCTATATTCAGCATGTGGAACCAAAGCATTTAGAAAGATCACAATCAGCACAGAATCCATTTTTCAAATCAGTAAATATTCTTGGTTGAGTTTATGTATCCTATGAAGGCTGCTGTTGACTATTTTCATAAATACTAAATCTCAAGTGGGGGCAGTAGTGGCAGTGATCAGTTTGCAGGTATTTATAGAACATAGAAAAGATGAAATGATTCGAATTAGTCTGTCTGTAACAGAGGACTCAGACACAGAGTAAGGATCCGTGTGCACAGGGTTTATTGTGGCAAAAACATAGTCAGAAGAGGTGAAGACAAAACATAAAAATTACCAGGAACAATGAACACATCCAAAAACAGAATCCAGAATCAGAGTCATTAGTCAAGGCAGGTTCAAAATACCAAAAACCAAATCAGCTTCAGAACAAAGGAAAGAGGCCGTGGCAAAAATAATTATTGCAAAACAGGTCAAACAGAGAAAATGGATCCAAAACTACACGGCTCAGAACTGACTACATTTTGCAGGCAAACTGTAAAGCATTACAGTAAAGGTCAGCTTCAGTGCTTTTTATAGCAGTTCGACAGTAAGTACAACTGAACAAGTGATTCAGAATTCATGGGAGGACACCATCTCATTGTATGGAGGAGAAGAGTCCAGGCTAGATATTATACGGTCAACTGTTTCTGATTTATTGCTTGGTAAAATCAATACCAGGAAACCTGTGTACTTATTTTTAACCTGTGGTAGTGTACTATGAGTGATTATTAGGCTGCATGTCAACAGCGACAAATTTTTCTCTCTCTTGAAGAGCACAAAAGATTTTATACATAAATCAGCTACAGGAAGATGCGGCACCTTCAAAATAACCAAAAGCAGATTCCTGTAAGCTGTAAAACATTGTCAGTAATGATGTTCAATCTATATTTCTGGTTAGATAGTGATATCTAAACAGTCACCAGATCTCAGCCCAGTTGAACACCTAGACTGTGTTAGACAGTGATCTCCATCATCATCATGAAGACAAAAATTGAGGGAATATCTTTTGGATGATTGGAGTTCATCTCTCCAATACAGTTCCAGAGACTTGTAGAATCTATGCCAAGCCACACTGAGGCAGTTCTGGTGGCTCATGGTGGCCCAACACCTTACTAGGACACTTTACATTGGTTTTTATTTTAATTTCTCACCAGTCTTACACTATGGTTGTCATTTGTTTGTTTTCATTGGTGCCATCAACTTCCTCACTTTCTTCTAATTCTTCAAATTTTATTCATATATTTCAAATGTTTACGTTTACTGTATGGAAACACAACATCTAAAAAGAACACAATCAGCATAGAATCCATTTTTCATATCAGTAAACATTCTTTGTTGAGTTTCTGTATTCTGTGAATGTTGCTGTTGACTACTTTCAAGAATATTAAATCTCAAGCTGGGGCAGTGGTGGAAGTGATCGGGTTGCAGGTACAATACGTGCAGAAAGTAGACAAAATGAAACGGTTCTGAAGTGTCAACTGTTGCTGATTTATTGCTTGGTAAAATCAATACCAGGTAACCTGTGTAGTTACCTTTAACCTGTGGTAGTTTCCTAACAGTTTGTAATTCTATTTTGCATATCTAGCGTTGTCCACTTTCCCTCCTAAATTTTTCATGCTGAATATGAGTTTAGGCTAAATATGCTTCTAATGCAAAAACACAAGGATCATTCAGAGCCCTTTCCATTTCACACAAAACGAGCATTACACAATTATTTCAAGTAGGAAAATGGTTGTTTTATTTATTAAGCAACATAAAAACACTGTTCATCAATCAAGGGTTCCCAAAACAAATAAGGATCTGTGTTTCACGTAATGATATCAAATGATCTTTGATTTACCTATATACATTTACTCATTCATGTACATTAGCATATGCTTGGGTTAATAGAACAGAAGAATGCATATCCATTTGCACAGTTAGTGTTAGACCAGCCAACTGAAACAAGAGAGAAAACAAACATTAGAATCATTTTTAATCTCAATGAAAGCATGCAACAACTTAAATCCGTAGAAGATGAACTTTACCATTGCTCCTCATGAAAGCACATGGGTAGCTGGACACACTGTTCACTGAGTGCCAGTTAGTGTAGGAGAACCGAACTCTGTCAATCCACCGCCATGTTCCCTGCACAATACACAATTATATGTATTACATACTCAAAACATCAATTCACAGCAACATAAATGGCTTAATTATTTCCTTATTTGGTCATTTTTGTACCATTTTAGTCATTGAACATTTTATAATTTCAGCTGTGTAAATTCTCTAGATCAATTCAGATGCCATTCAGAGGCCATTACAGTGTGTATTACCTGGAAGTTGAAAGCACCAATCCAAGCCTGTGATATGCCAGCAACTTGAAGCAAACTCTGCAGGAAATTATATTCATCAGCGCTGTGTACAGATGCCAAACTTGCCTGTTCAGCTACACACCGTGCCTAAAGACATAAATGGAAAAATACAAAAATAAAACCAACGCAGCCTTGAAACTAATCAGACATTGTTATACACAAATGCTTCATTTATAAAACTTTGTTTGTACATCAGTTCCTTCTTTCCTTTAATTCTCCTGCCTCTTAAACTTCCTGTTCTTCACCCACCATCTTTTAAAAGTGTAAACTTCTGCATTTATGATTCTGGCTATAATTGATCAGATATTTACCTCAGCATTGTGCCAGGACAGAGTTGACCTCACAAGCAAAAAGCACCATGATCTGTGTCTAAACCAGCCAGCTGGACAGTAGCCTGACTTATCTGTGAAAAATAATATACATCTCTGTTCCATGCATACTGTATTTCTATCAGTTTAATATAATTTACTGTAAAAAAAAAAAAAAAAAAATCAATTTAATTAAACAATTGTGTCATTCGGTCATTAAAATTACCTTCAATAGCATTTTGTCTGAGAGCTTCCTCCTTATCTTCAGCTGAAAAGAAAGGTGATAACGTATTACTACAATCTTATTTATGGTTTTTAAAGCATTACAAGCAGTGCAGGAGTGCGTATAGCAAGAAGAACTAAGATACCAAGATACTGACCTGCATCAATCAACTTCTCAACAACCAGCTCAGTAGTTTCCTCTGGAGAAATTAACCAGTTTAAGAATTTAAGAGTTAAAGAAAGAATAAATAAATATATTTATTTGTTAGAAACTACCAGGAACTACCTTTGTCATTAACATGAAGATAATGATAACACAATCTAAGAAATATTCATTAGGGTGTTTCATGACATCCCAAACTGTTCACTCTTGATGGTCACTAACCTGGAAGTTTCTGATTCTGCTCAGGCTCAGTCTCAATTGCTGCAGCTACAGAAACAACATATATGTTAGTAACATTGCAAACAACACTAAAAAGTCACAGTAAAAAAAATCACCTCATCACTGGTCCAGAGCAGGTGAAGTGTGTTACTATATTTAGTATTTCTTGTTGTCTCACCTTCAGCGATCCTCAGTGTAAAAGCAGCACACAGCAGCACACACACAGTCCAAACCTTCATGATGATGATGACTTCAGCTACAGTGGAAAAGAAAAATAAAAAAAAATGTTCCAAATGTGATTCAAATCAAACACTTTCAGTTCAACATGTCCATCCACGGTCTCTCCTTGTGATCTAAGTATTATAAGGTTCTACCTCCCATTCATTCTCAATCCAGATAGAAACTTCACAATGTAGTGTTTTATGTTCCCTCTGAAGCTTAGGCTAGGATGAAAATGCTCATCAATCTCAATAAGAAAAAGAGAGAAAGTACCGATTTTTTAGATCTTAGGTCGTATCTCTGTGGTAGATTCAGGGTAATCTGTTGAATGAAGGACCCAGAGTGCCATTTATACCAGTCCATCCCATAAGTTGCACTCAGTACACCAGGAAACGTCGCTGAGCATCCAGGAACATGTTCCCCCAATTCATTTATGGTTCACAGTAATCTCGATTATTAAAAATGATCACAGATAACCGCTGCTACTCAAAAGTGATATCTACCCTGTTTTCCTGCCTTGACCTCTGTACACCAGCATACAGAGTAATTCAGATTAGGCCACCAAAACAAAAACACTCAAGTGATAAGAAATTGTTTGTGCTAAAGATTTGCAATAACACTGCCCTAAAATTGGCTAGCGTTTCAATATAAATTGCCGACAGGAAGGTGTGGTACTTTTGCACAAACAATTATCTTGTAAGCTGTATAATATTGTCATTATTTATAACAAGGAAAAGCATTTGAGTCCGGACCACATAGTTAGTGTTTTATTTCAAGCTGATTGTGTGAACTCACATGTTTTAAATTATGTCTGTCTCAGCAAAACATCATGAAAGTGTGATTTTTAAACGGGCAGCAAGAAGAAGAGTTTGTGACATCAGTAAAGTTGCTCAGCATTTCATGATTTCTGTGAACAGGTTTCTGCTTGTTGAAAACAACATGAAATGCACACATTATCCATTGGTAAAACTGATACATAATGTCTTTACTTGTCTTCTAATGTTAAATGGATTGAAAGTTATTGTTTAGGAATAAACCATAAAATAAAACTTTTGGCAAAGTGAATTGAATTGAAACTGAATCTGCCACCGATCTAAAAAATTGCTACTTTCTCTCTTTTTCTTATTGAGATTGATGAGCATTTTCATCCTAGCCTAAGCTTCAGAGGGAACATAAAACACTACATTGTGAAGTTTCTATCTGGATTGAGAATGAATGGGAGATAGAACCTTATAATACTTGGATAATACGTGGATGGACATGTTGAACTGAAAGTGTATGATTTGAATCACATTTGGAACAATTTTATTTATTTTTCTTTTCCACTGTAGCTGCAGTCATCATCATCATGAAGGTTTGGACTGTGTGTGTGCTGCTGTGTGCTGCCTTTACACTGAGGATCGCTGAAGGTGAGACAACAAGAAATACTAAATATAGTAACACACTTCACCTGCTCTGGACCAGTGATGAGGTGATTTTTTTTACTGTGACTTTTTAGTGTTGTTTGCAATGTTACTAACATATATGTTGTTTCTGTAGCTGCAGCAATTGAGACTGAGCCTGAGCAGAATCAGAAACTTCCAGGTTAGTGACCATCAAGAGTGAACAATAAAAATCACCTCATCACTGGTCCATAGCAGGTGAAGTGTGTTACTATATTTAGTATTTTTTGTTGTCTACCTGCAGCGGTCCTCAGTGTAATAGCAGCACACACACAATGCAAACCTTCATGATGATGTGGGATTATTTTCTATTTTTGCATGATCATGTGATGAATGATATGTAATGTAATCATTTAAGATCAGTTCGATGTGATTTTTGCTTATTCATAATGCATACGTGTCTGTCCTTTGTTCACTCATAATGTACATGTATCTGTTTTTTTTTTTTGGTCACAATGTTTTTATCCGTGATTGTGTTTTTTTCTTATGTTTATTAGCCTTGAGTATTAACTATATGGTCTTGGGTGTGTTCTTTGCACATACACATTAGTATAAAAGTCAACAGTGTCCAACTTATATTTAGACCAGGGGTATCCAATCTTTTGTAAGACAAAAGGCCAGTGTAGGTGCAGGTTTTTATTCCCATCAAGCAGGAGCCACACCTGATTCCATCTGTTTAATTAGTTGATCTTGGCTTTCAATCAGGTGTGGCTTCTGCTTGGTTGGAACAAAAACCTGCACCCACACTGACCCTTTTTTTATAAGATTGGGCACCCCTGGTTTAGGCTATATAGCGCCCAGGCTGCCTTTAGTCATGCAAGCAATAAACCATCTATTTCATTATACCCTGGCTCTTTTTCTCCTGATTCTTCAGTCATCTTACTTCTGTTGAAATTGATCCATAAAAATTTACAACAATTTTAGCGACACCATTGGGACAGAGATGTTCTCTGTCTGTGTGCTGTGATGACCCAGATGACAGACAACATCATCACCTATCTTGTCTGACGTGATCCGGTGATCCTGTTCCTGTGGTCCTGACAAATATATGCCAGCATGGGTTACTGGGTCATCCTGTCAAAAATACTTGCTAGATGAATCAGAATCAGTTTGATGCTAGCTAAAATAAAAGTTAGACTGATAGGAGTTCAGTCGAAGTTTCTTGGTACCCAATGAGTTGCACTGTTTATACAGTATGGCAACGAGTAATCAAGATCCTAAGAGTGTTGGAGAGTCTTCCTCACCAGTTTGTGAGTTGTCATTCCCTTTTGCTGATAATCTCAGTTTTGAAAGGAGCTAGGGCAAATGTTAGATAAGTTGTGTGGAAAGAGAGAGTAAGCTAAGCTATGTAAAGAGCTTGGTATTCTAGAACAAACAGAGTGGAGTAGGGAGCAATGTGTTTCTGCTTTCAATAAATGCATCAAACATAAAAACCTTGAGGCAGTGGTGCAGGTGTTCAACCAGTAATACAAGATAGGGATCAGAGAAAGCGTGAGAGCGATGAGGTGGTTTCTAAGCTGGTGCAGGAATGTGCTAACCATAAATGCCACTCAAAAGCCTTGTGAGCAGCTCCAATGCTCCAATGACTCTCTCCAAGCTAAGAAGCTGTATCCATCTCTTAAAACCTTTAACAGCCAATCAAAAACATGGTCTCTGGATTCATCATCCTCCAATGATGATCCAGATGACCCTGGTTTAGATCCAGCAACTATTGTGGTAGCGCCAATGGTAATTTAAAAGGGCGAAGTCAAAAAAGGACAAGGAGGCAAAGGTAACAATCAAATATCAACCACTAGGTCCAAAGCAAGTAGATGGCATGGCAAATTTTTTTAAACATCCTAGAGAAATGTGCATGGGTCCATTCCTGACTCAGATGACACGTAAAATTCACTTGTACAACTTGCATCCTTTGAATGTCATTGCCATATGCTCTCAGATATTTCTGCCTACTGAAGTGGAGAAAGCTTATTATAATAACTGTGAAGATAAGCATTCGTTCACTTCAGCTAGAGTGATACAGAAATGTACCAATGGCCTTCTCAACATCATTCATGATTTTTTGGACAATGCTGAGTGCTGGTGTAAATTGTTGATTGTCACCGGGCAGAAACTAGTCTTTGGTGGAATACACCCAGCGTTATGCTCAGGTGTTTATGCTGTATGGAAGATACAATATGAGTTCCCTCTCTGAGGTTCTTGGAAGCAGTGTCCCCAGTCAATGGGCTGATGGGTTAAAGGCTGACTTGCGTAAGGTGTTGCCAATTTTGAAGCCCGACTGGCGTGAGGTGAGCCTTTGTGATCTGTCTGATAGCCTCAGGCTGTATGAGAGGAACTCCAGTGTGAAAGTCAATGTGTCTGCTCTGTTTTAAACAACTGCTAATGTGGTAAATGATCAATCCGTTCAAGCAGAATGTGTGCTGGTATTGTCATGTTCCCCCAATTCGTTTATGATATACAGTAATCTCTTTTATAATATCCTGATCACATATCACTGATCCTGCTCAAAAGTGATAGCTACCCTGTTTTTCTGCACTGACCTCTGTACACCAGCATACAGAGTAATTTAGATTAGGCCACCAAAACAAAAACACTCAAGTGATAAGAAATTGTTTGTGCTATAAATGTGCAAAAACACTGCCCTAAAATTGGCTAGCGTTTAAATATAAATCACCTACAGGAAGGTGCGGCACCTTTACAAGAACAATTATCCTGTATAAGCTGTATAATATTGTCATTAATTATCTTCACTCTATCTTTATGATTCCACTACAAAATGTGTTTACTGTACATTGTTATTCACTGAGTACATAAATAACTTCCAAATAAACAAACATTTATTTATATTTATATGCATTACATTTTTTAATTGTTAAATGATTATTTATTTCCAAAGGATAAAATGTGTTAAATATTTTACATGGTGTTTATAATATCTAAATAGTCAAAAGTCGTTTCATTAACACTGAGTTGATATTACTGATAGAAAAAATTATTTTATAATCCACCAGTGGACAAACAGAGGAAAATAATCAACGACATTTTTTAGACATTTTCAGAGGACCATTACCACCCCAAAGCTGATTGTTATTCTATAAGAGCAGTCCACAAGTATTTTGTTCCTCTTCAACCACAGCTATGATTTCAATTTTTAGTGGAGGCGCTCGTGCTTTTTTCCCAACTTCGCACGTCGAACGTGCCGAGGTGGGGAATGAAGTCATTACAGCAGCACATGCGCTTAAGGGCGGCGCTGTGTCATGTAATTCCCCCTTCATCGCGTACTGCGCTTTTCAGCGCGAATCAGCTCTTCCGTGTTTTTGTTTGGGTTTTGATCACTGTCCAGGTGCGTTTTATTTTGATCAGAGTCTTATCTCCTGTGTCCTGTCGATTGGTTTAGTGCTCTGTTGCGTGTTGATTGGGCTCATGTATTCTCACTCTCATCGTGCTTTATGCTCATTAATTCTGACCCTTTTTCCTGTTATTTTCCGCGCTTCCTGGTTCTCACTACATGATCATGGATATGTCCTTAATTAAAAAAATAAATAAATCAAAAGTCAGAAGAAAAAATGCTAGGAAGAGGAGGCATGAGCAAACTATCCTTTGTACAGAGAGGGGGTTGGTGAGGAAAGCAAAAAAGAGAGAAAGAGAATAGAGCGGAGTCAGAATAGCTTGATTTTTGGGGCTGTCAAGTTCAAAATCAACACCACCTCCAAGACAGTGTTTCACAATGGATATCTCAGTCTTCTATTTTATATATTCACTTTTATTTATTTTTATGAAGGATATTAATAATATGATATTAATTCTAGGGCTGAGCATATTTATTCTATGGATCTGATAATGCCCGATTAGTAATTATAATGGAATGAAAGAATAAAAAATCATTCAAAAATATTTCTTTAAGTTATAAACTTCATGCTGTTGTTGATGATGATGATTGCTGTCTGTATCGAACAGCTGCCTGTGGGTTACACGTTTGACTCCATCTGTTTTAATGTATGTCTTTATCCGCTAGAGGGCGCAAAGACCATAGTTTATGGATTTCAAACCAATATCCCCCTTTCGACCACTAGTCGGCTAAATATTCTAACTAGCCAAATTTCTTATGGCATGATTCTAACTCCATAAAATACGGCAATGTTGCTTCGTGCTGATAATTTGCTCTTCTGTGATGTGCTTAACTGATAGGCATATTCAATTTGGTGAACTATAATCGTAGTTATCAGGGTGGTCTATAAACATTTGAAGGGACGTCGTTTGTACATTATTATCTTGATATGTCCTGCCAGAGTAGCTGCGCTAGAGCCCTTCGATAGCTCAGTTGGTAGAGCGGAGGACTGTAGCGGATAACACAGAGATCCTTAGGTCGCTGGTTCGAATCCGGCTCGAAGGAAGCTGTTTCTTTTCAAAATACAATGAAATGAAACCCGGACGTTGCAGTGAAACGTATCGAGGATGTTCTGTACGTGCAAAACGCTTATGATTTGGACCCCAATTAAACAGGAAACTTTTTTCCTTCATATGCGTCTTAATTTCGGTGTAATTTACGTCCTGCAAAACCTTCTTGCTCAGCTTTGGTGAACTTTTAAATATTTTCTAAGTGAAGGAATTCAAAGTCTGCGCTCACAAGGATCTTTGTTTTTTGTTTTTTTTTGTATCCATCAAAAAACGCATCACTGCCATTAATTTTCACCGAGAACATCAAGGGAAGAACTAACGCATGCCCATGAGTAAAAAGTACGCTCCGTCGTCGGCTAAAAAAGTTCACCAGTTTTGAACTTTTGACGGAACACCTGATCATGAAACATTGGCATTTAAAAGTTCGTTTAATTTATAAATGTAAAATTTATATCTGGATTTATATATTTCTGTAAAGCTGCTTTGTGACAATGCCCACTGTTAAAAGCGCTACACAAATAAAACTTAACTGAATTGAATTTACCCTTGGTTTTGATTAAGGAGCCAAGAGAAATTACAAACACACAAGAAACCCTATCCCTATCACAACACCACACTACTCAATACAATTATAAACAATTAAAATGATTAATTAAACATAGTAACGCACACAAAGAAAGGTCAAAGATCAAGCTCTCTTCAGCAGCCTTCCAGTGGTATTATTGTAATTGGCGGACATTGTTCTGGCAGAGTGTGACACGTGCTCTGACACGCTTCTACAATGATACAGATACAGTAGTGACTGTGGCCGGTATCATGTGAGATTTAAAAAGGACATTGATGTCAGTTGTTCATTCTGTGACGTATACACCTCTGTTCGATACACGTCACTCTGACGTCATACCCCGTGGTTGCAGAAACATAGTGGGAGCTTATAGTGATTTTTAAGACTATACCAGAATTTGTTTTCTAAAATGTCACGTTGTGCTGTTAAGTGTCAAAGTCAGAAAATTATTCATAAACACATAAATTTTTAGCACATGCAATCGAATCAGACACCTTTCCCAGCCAACAGAAGTGCGGCTGTGGTTACAGGCCATTAGAAGGAAGAACTGGTCTGAGAAGCTCTGTCTTTGCAGTGCCCACTTCCTGTCAGCTAAGTAACTAGCAATCATATCAGTGAAGCTGGCGTGCTAAGAATTTAACAGGCTTAGTTAGCTAACATGTCTAAATTGTATGGTTTAAAATCGTATGTAGCTCGCCTAAACTCTACATCAAGAAGCTAGCTAGATAGTCAAGTCAAGTCAAGTGGAGTTTATTTTCATTTCAGCCATATATAAATACATAGTGAAACGAAGCGACGTTTCTCCAGGACCAAGGTGCTACATAAGACAAGCACAGATCTACAAGGGACTACATAATTTATACATAAAGTGTGCAGACAGCACAAGACAGTACAGTGACTACTGGGACAGACAATGGGCACAGTAAGTCCCAGTGCAGTGCCGACCAGTACCCAGTTCGGTTTAAAAGTGAACCTAGTGACAATAGTGCAAAGAGTACAAGTAGCTGAAATAGTGCAAACACAAGAGTAGCAGCCTATGTACAGTATAATAGTTAGGTCACGGTCTTACTCAAGAGATGCCTATAATGTTTGTCTAAATAACTTATTTCAGCTTACAAATGAATTTATCGCATCTGCCTGGACAGCACCTCGGTTGTCAGTGCCACGATGTTCTCGATGCTGTAATCGTAAAACATTACATCTTAAACATGCCTACAAACAACAATATCAAGAGACTTTTAGACCTTCAGTTTCTCTCTAGTACAGAGAGTTAGACCACCGCTTATAGGATCATTTAGCCAGTGACAGTGACTTAAGAACTGTTTATTATCATCCTGAGGTAAAGTGATCTTGCATTTGAGAAAGACTCTTTATAAATAAAGATTATTATTATTATTATTATTATTATTATTATTATTATTATTATTATTATCCTAAATAAAAGGAATTCAGTCAGTACCAAGTAGCGTCAGGTTTCTAGGCTACTCGGGTCGTTTTACAACCAGCGGGTTATTCCATGAAGCAAGCTAATAAAACCATGTTTTTTTTTTTTTTAAATAACACACACTTTGAAGACCAAAGGGGTCTATACAGTGTATGACTTATTTTGAAATGTCACAAATGTCGTGAAATGACACACACGCCCGAAACAGATCAGGCGGAGTCACAGAGACTAAAAATGTGTGCGCATGTGCGCGCTAATCGGACAGGGGACGCAGATCGGCAACCCCAGTGACAATGGCGAAACACTGGCTGGATGCGTACAAGGCAAAGTAATGTCTATTTCTATGAACTAATAACGCTATTTCCTAAACCTGACAAAGATCTCGTTACTACATAATAGGTACCCGATAACTTAAATGTGTATTATAAGATTTTTGTTCCTTACATATGCCGATGGTTTAAAACAATATTCTTAGGTGAAATTACAGACAAACGGCAAACAGTATTCATGACAAACAGCCATATACGTTGTAGTATTAGGTTGATTTTGGACTTTTTTTTTTTTTTTTAATTATTTTGATAATCTGAGGCTTTAATCTTGTTTCCAGATTTTTATGAGGCTTTCGACATAATTGAGCATCAGTTTCTGCTTAATACTTTGAAAACTTTTGGCTTTGGAGAAAAAATATATTAATAGGTATTAACAGGTCTGTAATTATGTATCCAGAATATTTCCTATTCACAGAGGGATACGCCAAAGGATGTCCCATTTCTACTTTTTTGTTTCTCATTGTAGTGGAATTATTTTTAGATTTGTATATTGCTAGGATATACAAAGTTTAACAATTTATAGATTGTATAGTTATAGGTTTTGGAGAGGATCTTATTCTTATTTCTTTTCCAGAGCAGTAAAATCGCCATTCCCTGACCGGGAATCGAACCCGGGCCGCGGCGGTGAGAGCGCCGAATCCTAGCCACTAGACCACCAGGGATCTGGTTTTGCGTTATTACACTGGACACATGGTGATAGTGCATAAAACATTATAAATCGCTAATTGTTTACTAACAATGCTGATTTATATCGTGACCTAAATAAGGCCCGAAGGAAAGTCCCACCAACTATTGTTTCGATTTAGATTTTCGATGTGCATCGTTCACGTCCTAGACCTGAAAAACATTTGCGCCCAACGTGGGGCTCGAACCCACGACCCTGAGATTAAGAGTCTCATGCTCTACCGACTGAGCTAGCCGGGCTGGTCAAGATGATGACGAAGAATAAAACATGAGTGCCGCTGCCTGGCGGATAACAGAGTCGTACAGGTAATTCGCGAGCAGCACTGTGAATGAAGCTAATAATGTTAGCAATGCTAACGTTGGAGACCAACTTGATACTAGGGGGCGTAGCATTTTTCATTGGGAATGAGGTGGGAATACACCCTGAACTAAACACCAGTACATCGCATGGCGTCTTTCACAAGCACGTACACACACGGGGGCAATTAGAGTTGACAATACACCTACTGGTTTTGGAAGGTAGGTGGTACAAGTAAACCCAGAGGAACATGGAGAGAACATTAGAAACTCTGCGAACAGTAACCCAAGCTCAGGATCGAACCGGTGACTTTGTGGGAGTGGCTCCTGCTACCATAGTGCCTCTGGAGAAAATACTGTTTTATATGGTTTTGCTACTTTTCTTTTTTTTTCCCGCATGAAATCATCAGAGCAAGATAAAAGGAAGAGATACTTGCTAGTTTAATACCCTAAAAAAAGAATATATCCAACTTTAGGGAGTGGGTCCAGAGCGTTTATGTGGAAGCAGCAATCACATCCTGAAATAACACACAACTTTATAAATATTAATTATGACTAAGTAAATCGATCAGTAAGTGGTTCATGAAACAGGTGGTCAATATCTGAAACGAGGCTTTGTCTGTACTTTAAACTACTTTTCCCTCTTTTTAATGTGTCAGTATGTTACTTTCAAATTGTTCATGGTGTCAAACATCCTAACAACATAAATGCTAGCATGGTTGCTTAAATACCTGGAAACTGAACCAAAGGCTAAATCTCCAGTGGCATCCTGTAATACACTACATAGGTTGTAGCCAGTAGTCACAGTAAATGTGGGGCACTAATGCAGGGAGTAGGGAGCCATTTGGAGGCCAGACAGTGTTTGTAACATTAATCGTGCACAAGACAAAAACAGCATTGCAGCTTGCAAATCTAAGTATAATATAATAAACTAAAAGAACAAATAATCCACACTTCAATTGGGCACTATATTTATTACAAAAGAGTCATAATAGAACCCAAGCAACTATCACTCATTCTTTATTTTTTTATCATTTAATAACATACCTCAACTTGTTGTATTTACACCCTCCCCCCATTACTATATACACATATATTTTGTTGTTTTGATCCTGTATTTATCCAAACTTCCTGCAGTGCAGAAAATACAAAAAAAAAGCTAAATGTTATCCATTTCACACACGTCTCCCAAACATGACTGTGAATGACTTGAGATTTCAGCTGTTTAGGTGTTTACGGGAAGAGGGAGTTGACTCTGCTCAGAGAATAGGACATTTTACACACTCAGAGAATTCTACGTTGAGGTTCCTTTTCACAAAGAAAAGACAATAACAAATACAGAGAATTTCTGTACACTTCAGAAAGACTGGGGAGTTCTATAACCTAGTACCTTAAGGTGTGAAATATTTAAGTTGGAATGGCAAGAAATAAAGAAATGCAGGCACTAGTGCACTAAATATGTACTGAAAAAAAAGCATGCAGAAAATAAGAAAATAAGTGTACCTTAAATTAGGTCAGAAAACACACCATACATACACACACACAATCAAGCGCAAATGCATGCATACAGTTGACACCTGTGCTCACACATGCATGTTTTCACACTTACAGAGACACAATTATGGCACACACTTGAGTCAAAGACAGAACAGGTCGGTTACTGACTGAACACACAAACTGGATAACAGACAGGGAGGGTATGGAAGGCAGTGAAACACAGCTTTGAACACACACACAAAAAAAATCCAAATTTGTCTTTTAAACTGAACCAACACTGAGGCCACACTTGCATTAACCTATAAACAGATCCCAAAAACTCAGTGGTGAATCTAGAGAACAGGTTTAAATATGAAATTTAAGGGTATTTGATTTGCGTCTTTAATACATCATATAGTCAAAAATATGTGGATGCCTGACCATCATATCTATATGTGCCCATTCAAAATCCATGGGCATTAAAACAGGCTGGCTGTGGGGTTTGTGCCAATTCATCCACAAGAGCATTAGGGAGCTCAGTCAGCATTCCAATTCATCCCAAAGGTGTTCAGTGGCGACTTGAGTTCTTCCACACCAACCTTGGCAAACCATGTCTTTATGGACCTCGCTTTGAGCACAGGGACACTGTCATGATGAAATAGCTTTGGACCCTTTGGTTCCAGGGAAGGGGAATCTTAATGCTACAGAATACAAAGACATTCTATATAATTGTGTGCTTCCAACTTTGTGGCAACAGTTGGGGGAAGAACTATATAGGTGTGATGGTCAGGTGTCCACACACTTTTGGCCATGTAGTGTATTACTGTTTTGAACACCTATCTACTAATATTTAAATTCCAAACTTCTGCTTGACCTTCCATTCTTTCCTCATAACCTGTTCAATATTAACCTCTTTGTACTAGGACTCTTCTACTATACCAATACTAAACATATTAAAATCCTCCAGCTCCTCTTAAAATTGCAATTCCTTTACTTCCATTAATCTGAATGTGCTGTACCATATACAGATTTGTCCTTTAAAACTCTATCACTATGAAAAGCCAGGACATTTTAAATCATACCCAACACCTCAATGAGGCACTAATATATATTTGATATGGAGAAATTAGGGCTACAAAGAGTACATGTAAACCTCGACTGAAAAGGACATTTGATTTTGTTTAAACTAAACACCAACAGAAATCTTTCCAGTCGCTTTTCAGTCCACACTAAGCATTCTCTTATTCTACAGAAACTACACCGTAGGTGTTTACAACTCTGTGACAGGGTAGTTCAACAGACTCAGCACTCTGAACCACACCCACATATCATCATCCATGACTCTTATGAAAATAATGCAATAAAAATTATAGGAAATAAATCTAACACATGGAATGGTATTACATAATAACAGCAATTATGATAGAAGTTAAGCACTTGGGTCTCAGATTATATAACTCAAATCATATGAAATGGTCATAAGGAATGTTTTTAAGGAAAAGATAATTATTTGAGGGCACAAGGCTTTCCTCTCACCTTCACACAAGCACACACAGACACACGCACAAACCTTCACTACAGCTCTAACAAAACGGATACCTAATTTATGAGATTAAAACTACATTCTTTGGCCTTTCTTATTCTCATTCTTCTGCTTAGCACCACAAGTTTACCTTCCCCTCCATTTCCAATCTCTCTATTCAGTATACTTTCTTTTCCTTCTGTTGCTGAACCTTTTTCCATTTCCTTTCTTTCAACGCTCCATTTCTTAGCTATTGGTATTAGTGCTGCCTATTTAGTAATCAATGTCAATTAAAAATTAGAGGGCCAGGAACACCTGATTTAGTCAAACCACAGCTCTCATTAATTTATATTTAATATTTGGTCCATAACTGAGCAAATGTCACTTCAGATCTGTTCTTTTTTTTCCCCCCTCTTTCAGTCATTAATTCAAACACACAGTCACTCATGGATGCACATATGTGTACCCACCCACCCACACACACACACACACACACACACACACACACTTTGTGCCTCAGAAGCAACTTTTCCCAAAACATTAAATTTCCCAAAACCCAACAAAAAAAGTCTAATTGTCCAGTTATCCCCCTCTCAGTTTAAATCCACTTCTCATAGCTCCAGCCTTTGTTTGAGCTCTACACTCTTTCCCTGCTCTTTCCTGTTCCTCACAGCTGCTGTCCATCCTCCTCTGTCATGCCTTGGGCCTTCAGCTCCACCAACACATTATCCAGGTAGCCGGGGTCAGGGTAGCCATGGCCTGTAAGGTTGGAGCCAAACTCGGTTTTATGGTGGATCTCATTCCAGATGACTGTGTCTGACTCGCCCGTGGTGCTAGACGTACCCACTGAGAAGATCAGCCTCCTGTCCCATGCTACCAATAAAAGTCTCAACACCTATGAATTCAAATGCATAACTTTAGTCACAATGTACTATTACATAATGCAGAAGAGTGAGTCAAACTGTCTTGCTGTTAATGGGAAATGAAAAGCTAATTTACAAAAACCAAGTAGCAAAACATACAGTTCACATACATACAGTACATATACATATCATACTATAGTACATATAGTAACATATAGTAGTAAGAAATGATGACACACTGTGATTGTTATACATGTTAACGAGAGTCAACATACCTTCCGTCCTTTCTCACTGTCTGGAAGATAGCAGTGGCGTGGAAATCCTCTTGCAGTGAAAGGCTTTCCTGGGTTTGGGTGCTCAGAGCCCTTCAATAAGAAAAAAAAAAAAAAAATTACATATATAGCATAAACGTTTTACTCTTTTTTTTTAAAGATTATTTTTAGCCAAGCAGTACATCAATATATTTTTACCTGTATGCCAGGTGGTATGTTGTATATTATGCGAATAGTTTTGCAGTCAGGGTGTCCTGGGAGTGAGTGAGGAATGACATGGTACTCCATCTTCCCAGGTGGCTGGTTGCCCGTCTTCACACCATAGATCGTCTTGCATGTGGGACACTGCAAGCTGCCGTCTTTGTTGCCATTGTTGTACATGGCTACAAGGCACTGCAGATGGTACTGATGGCCACACTGTGTCAGTCGACCCACTGACTCTGCGCGGGACACAGCACCCACACCTGGGCCTTTATAACCAGAGGGGCCAGCCAAAGGCTCCATACAGATAGTGCAGTCCTGATCGGAATCAGTGATATTATTTTATTAAAAAGTATATGTAATTGCATTTATACACTCCTGACACTCTATTCACATTTAAGAGGTTTTATTATTTAAAAATGTGCAAGAACACAAACCTTTACACAAGGGTAATAGCAATATTTGTATCCTTCATACTGAGTGATATTGGTGTTCATATTAAGTGAAATCATAAGACCAAATTTTATCAACTCAGTCTTATAAGCAATATTAAGCTTAAGGGTTTATGCAATTTCTTCAGAAGTTCAGGTCAATGATCATACATGAGCCAACACCAGAGCACCAGAAGAGCAAAGAAAGGGTGACAGAATGACGTGTCATACCTCTTCAGGAGGATTCCTGACTTTCTGTAGGTACCTCTTCACTACCTCCTCTGGAGTCTTGCCTAGAAAGGAGAACATTTGTGTTTTTTTTTTGTTTTGTTTTGTTTTGTTTTTAAAGAACCCTTTATGTTTATGTAGGATATCCTTTGGAATTATCTGCTAGAAAGGCTTATAAATTGTGATACGAGTCTCAGCATACAAATAATATTAGTTTGAAATTTGTACAATTTGTTTGTAAGTTGTAATCTGTATGTATTTGGAACTTATTTGTGTGTATGTGTTGAGCCATACCTTTGCGAGCCTGTTTTTTGGTGGTTTTCCGGCAACAGTGTCCAAGACCAGGGATGGGTTTGATGTCACTTTTGCTGACAGGAGGAGGGTGCAACACCAGTTTAGGAGGACGAGTCAAACACACAGGCAGCCCCGCTGCACTCATCAGAATACCTGTGATTCCTAGAACACATATACATACACAAGGGGTGTAACAATACATGGTGACACAGTAATACGTATGTATGTAATACATGATGTGGAAATCAGTATTCTATTAATTATGCGTGTACTGCATTTGCACCAGAGATCCCAATCTGTGCAAAAAATATATAGAGTTAAAAATACATAGAGTGCACTCTGGTCACGCGATCATGTTTTTTTCATGGAGAGCCTGCAAGATCTGCAGTTGTGAAGTTCAATAGCCCCAGACTGCAATGGCCAACAGATATACATTATATGTTTTTAAAAACACGTCATAATGGTCAAAACAATCTCTTCGGTAGCCTTCAAACAACATCAGAGGCCATGGATATAGGACACTTTAGCTGACTTTGGAGCTCTATTTCTTCTACAGAGCTCATTATGTTTCAGTCGATCATTTTCGAAGTCCCCATGTCAGACACTTGGTTTATATTTTTACAGCCTTACCTGCTAAAGCTGGATGGATGGGACTGGAACCATTGAGGTTCTTCACTGGCACTGTTGGAACTCTACGAGCAACAACAAAAAAATGTATGTCAATTCTGAGATATATAGAATACTTTAAACCTTAACAGACTAAACAAATGAACTAATGTACATACACAAACAAATAGTTAAATAATGTTTTTTTAACAAACTGGCAGGGTGTCAAGACATACATTTGACATAGCTGAAATTCAATGTTCGCTGTACTAGCAGACCTGGCTTTGAACAATTAAACTAACTAATAGGGCATTCCAATTGTTGTCTGTCTGTTGGCCTGGATCACTAAAGCTAGTAAGAATATTAAAACCTTTAAATAATAACAGCTTTTTTCAAGTGTGGCTGCTCTGTAATACTGTCCACATACAGTACTGGTACAGTTGTAATACTGTCCACATATACATTCTTGTATTGTTACAAAGCAGCACAGTTCCAAATTACTCAGTTAAATGTAAAAAAAAAAATAGCTCTGTACACATAAAGAAAAAAAAAAAGAAAAAAAGAAAATTTAAAATGTCTTTTTGTGTCTGAATCACATGATGAAACACACTCAGCATATCCAAAAGTCTTGCAGTTTTCTCCTGCTCTCCTACAGCCCTAATCCATTACTTTCTGGTGACTGACCCGCAACACACAAACGCCACATCTGCAACAGATTGTATGTACGTCACAAGCTAATGCAATAACAGCCCATATAAACACTCGCCTACATATAGGCACACAAACACACAAGCATACAGACATATTCTAAAACGTTAGCACCAACTAAGTCAAAGCCTTTTACAAAGAATTGCCACCAGTCTATCATGGCTCAGACCTACTCCTTTAGAGGGAGACATTTTTTGGATATGCATTACTTTTAAAAAAAAATAGGGAGGTGTTAAAATGAGATTACAGAACAGAGTGAAGGGCAGAATGATGGACCTTGCTGTTCATTTGCGTGGCTGTTTAATATGGACCTTGTGACCAATGAGAGAATTCAGAAGCTGGTTCACTTGTTATTTTGTAAAACTGCAAATGAATACTGGTCAGTATGTGGTGTTGACAAAGTGAACATAAGCCAATTATGATGACCACAATTAGTCTTTTTTTTTCTTTTTTAAATCAGCAGCAGCTTTACAACCTTTGGATTAATCATGCTACAATGGATTACAACAGGGAGATGGATCAGGAAATGCATACATTTGTGTACACATTTCAGATCTTTCCCTTCCTCACATGTGTATATTGATATGGAGGAAGGTTGGGGAAAATGGTTCAGTATCATCTTACTGATACCAATTTAATAACGAACAGTTAATATAATGTGTTTTGGATGCAAAACTTTGTCTTTGTTCCCCACCAGCTATTCATTTGTTTTGTAATATATTATCTATTATTATTTTCTATTATCTGTTTAGTAATACAACCTAGTGTTTTAGCAAAGTGCTTAAACTACATTTTGAATAAATGGTCAGGTGCAATATGAAGCAGATAGGTGCTGGGGAATGTTTAGTCACATTTGATCCTTCGTTAATCTAAGAAGCATTAGCTCACTGCCCCAGCTGCCCCACTGATACACAGATGAGTGGAGTCCTACCACCCCACCCACTGTTTGAGGAGACATAACAGGAACAATGATGAGTAGATACAATGATTTGTGATATATGTGGTAAGAATAAACAAGCAGATTGAAACAGGGATATAATGTATAAGATTAACAACAGTAAGGAAGATAATAAGTAAGGAATAGCAGCATGTGATTAACAAGTATGGTTGCCTGCTGTTAACAAGTGTTTGCAGAACACTTGTTATATGAAAGGCAGACTGGATTCTTTCACTTATATTATGGTGTTTAAATAGACTCACTGCTACTCAAACAGAGAAGACATACTTTAAAAATGTATATATAGCCAGTGCTAAAACCATTAACAGAATTATCTGACACCTCCCTTTATTACTCACACCTTTGTGTTAATTGCAGATAATTGAATCATTAGTTCAGCACTGAATAAAGGCTTAAGAGACAAGAGTTTTCACAATTTTTGCAGAAAGCCATCTGCTATAATGTGAATCAAATCAATTTACACTTAATAACAAAATTATAATAATTTGACAAATATGAGTGGTCTGTGATTGTTACTGAAAAGAAATATTGTTAATGGAAACGAAAACTGTATTTAGATCCATGTCTATACAAGAGAGGTTTGAGATTACAATTCAGTGTTAATGATGAGGCCCAAGTTCTCAAACTATTATCTAATCTAATTAGATGATAAATATAACCACCAGCAATCAAATGCTTCATTCTATGTACTGCTAATTTCATTTCAGACATTAATATATAAAAATGGTCCACTTTTACAAAGATGTAGCTCTACAAATAGAGCATTGTTCACATTGCTCACGTGTAACATCTAAAGAAGAAACCAATCAAAGTTTTTGCGGTTTGTTGGCATTCAGAGTCTGCGTCAGAACGAATCTAACACAATGTCATAAGACTTCCCACAGAGGGGCAAACCCAGCCATTTAACAAGTGAATCAGGGAAACAAAACTGTATTGAGAAACAAGCAAGCATCTCAATATGACCAGATACACTCTTGTTCTACCTTTCTTTCTCACACACACACACACACACACACAGAGCTATGCTGCTTCGTGATAATATGCTACAACACGCAGTCATATGAATGGAGCCTTCACCATTATCATAATCTCCATTGACCAAATCACATAAATACTCCCTCTATTTCAGTTTAGATTTGTTAAGATGGTGGCAGTTTTAGCCTTCGTCTACGAGGGTCTAGTTAAGCCTTATTGTTTGGAGAGGTGGGGGAGGAGAGAGCACTTTAGAGAGTCACACCCACACAATGGGGATCCAATTAATTTCATTTTCTACTGGTTTAGACCAAATATCAGAAAAAATCCTGCCTCAAATTTCTTGGAAGACACTAAGATAAGACATTTTTGTTCATACGTAAAAATTGATTACAGTTTCAGTACATTGACATAAGAAGAGGAAAATTGGAATTATTCAACTCTATATGTATGAACCTAATGAATGATGATAAATCTATCACAGCAGGCTGTGTTTGCTAGGTTAGGTTTTGCTTGCTAATTTGCTCAGATCTGAAGTGACTATTCATGCATGAATCCACAGATTTGATCAAAGCTTTGTGGGCAGGATTTTCAAAGTACTTTACACTGTAAGGTGAAAAATTCTGGTGTGGTAAATGAAGATACTGGAAAGTCACCAGTTATTTATGCTTTGTACATTGTATGTTGTGTGATTAAGGTTTCTTAATCACACAATATACAATGAAAGAGAGAATTTATTTCTTATATTCATTTTCCTCTGTTCTTCTCAGCAGGTATTTAACCAATGTTTACTTTTCTGCATGTTTTACAATGAGCAGTGGGAGGTGTGTATGTGTGTGTGTGTGTTATAATCTAAGGAACAGTTAGCTGTAACCATTTCTGTTCATTTCCATTTGTTTTAAAAAGTTCCCTTGCTTTTTATGAATGGGAGGAGTCAATAAAACTGCTTCCTGATGAGAATTTCTGGCCCTTAATTCCCTGTTCCCTACTGTGCTCAAACATCAGTTTCAATGCAACATTCCTTGTAGGCTTTGGCCATTATATTATTTCCACAGATTCTGTATAATCACGTTTTACCAGGCTTCCATTAGTAGCCAATCAGTCATTGCATCTTACCTCCCTACACGTGTGTAATGTTATCAAAGCTCCCAAAACTCATAACTCAAGATAGCCATATACAGTACAATGCAATAAAGATTGCACTTTCATCCCTTCACATACACATGCACACACTTGATGGAAGCAGCATTGTGTTGCTAATGCTGACTAGGCTTTGCCATGCCAACAAAAGGTTACCATAGAAACTCTAGAAGAACAGACAATGAGGGTGGGGGTGGGGTAAAAGCCTGGGAAGTGGGTGGAGATGAGAGGGAGAGACAGAAATGTGGGAGGTGGGCAGACTGAGGGAGGTTCAGTCCCAGGCCAGACTCCCCTCACAATCCTCTTTTCAATGTTTTTCCCCCTCACTTACTTTAGCTTCATTCCTTCACTGTTCAAATGCTCAGTTCTGTCCCCAGATGGTCATCAAGCCGAGACAAGCTGGATGATTTAGCTGTGTGAGAAACATACTCCCCCACGCTGCACTGCATCAGTGTGCACACAAACATGCAGCCTACAAACACTCCCCCAATAAATTTTGCCTCTCACACGCACACGCGCGCACACACACACACACACGGGGTATAGATATTAACATGCAACAAGTCTGTACACAGACATTCACAAATGTGCAATATGTGCAAGATAGCCATATTAATTGCACACACTGTTGAATGCAACAGTACAAAAACCAACAGGTGTCACCTGAACAACCTAGGAAATGGGAATGAGACCATTACAATCTCTTGGTTCTCTAAACACTAACCAGAGATGCATGACAGAACAACATTCACATAAGTAACAGTGTTGCTGTTTAAAATTATACAGTATGATAGTCTAGTCTAAAAACATCACAGTTCTAATGGTATCATGTTATTAAGGATTATGGTGAGGTAATCATGCGATCATACACCATGACTGTACATGAAACCGTGACACTGTAACAATGGTACTTCTCAAGCAATAGCACCACAACTCATCTAATCACAATGAAAGGACACTAAGCGCAGGGGCTAGATTTAAAATCATGCAGGGAATTTAATCAAACAAAACTTTTTTCTTCTGCAAAGGGAGAACCTGTAGGGCTCGTCTAAATCCTATTTTCTGCGCACAAACATGCTGTTATAAAGCAAATTAAACATATTACAATCTCTTTAAATAAATGTACTGATGCCCTCATACTGAATGAATGACTTGTACTCCAGAGGAACCCAATTAACAAGAGATGATCGTCTCAAACTACACAAACCGGCCTGCTACCCATTAGTAATTGGGTTATAATAATAATAATAATAATAATAATAATAATAATAATAATACATAACACTTGTATAGCGCTTTTCAAGATACTCAAAGACGCTTTACATGAAGAGAAAACTTTCAAAACCGTCAACAGGTGATGCTATTGCAGCCTGGCAACCAGGACAAGAAAGTGAAAAAAGTGACCTAACTAGTACATAAATATGATGTTATTTTGTATCATGGGAAATACTGTGCAGTGTAACAAGACAATAGTAGCCATTTCTCACCCAGAGGCGATGAGTGCCCGGGATTGTGCCATGGCAATTCTTTGTAGCGCTGGCCGGCTCAGCCCTGCCAGACTGGCACGAGGGGGCAAAGGAGCGGCACAGGCTGCAGAACGCTGAGGTGGAGCGGCTGTTGATGCTGACGATGTGGATGAACATGACGTGCTGCTTGTAGCCACAGTGATGAGTGTTGCAGTTGGCACTGATGAAGGTGATGTTGTTGAGGTGCAGTTTGGCATGGATAAAGACTGCTGATGGGATGCTGGCGGAGGTGGTGGAGGGGGCAAAGATGGAGGAGGGGGGCGATTGGAGGACAGTGAAAGAGTGGCAGTGTTTGAGGTGAGCATGGACAAAGACTGAGCAAAAACAGCAGCATTCTTGCGCTCTTGTGAGAGGGAGCGGTTCAAGGACAGCCCATGAGGCAGTGTTTGTGAGTATGAATTTGATATGGATGAGGTTGTAGAGGAGTATGGAAGTGTCCCTCGGCTGGATTTAGGACTGAGTGCTTTTGTGGGTGGCGGTCTTCGTCCTAACGTTTGTGATGCCATGCTATTTGCTTTCACACTCAAGACAAGCATGCACTGTTGACAGGCACACGGCTGTCCAGGAGGGGAAAGAGATGACATTGAAAGTGTTCCACTAGGGTAGAGTGGACCACCATTTCCACTTGAGCTAGATCCAGAAACTCCAACTCCCAGAAGTGCTCCAGTTGAACCTCCACCTGAAGTGCCTCCACCACCAGCTGCCCCTCCAGGCCCAGTGCTCCAACCTTGGGAGGCTTTCGGCAATGGCCCAGAGACGAGTGGATAGGCCATATCTGAGCGTCTCTGGATGCGGCGGCGCCTCTGTGTTTGCTGATTGATCTGAGTCATACTTTGAAAGTCCACGAGGTAGCAGAAGCCAAGCGGTGCCAGATCCAACCATGGCTGTTGGCGATCCCGTGCCGCCTGCAGGGCGATGCACACCTCCATGTCATATGGTGTCCAAGAACCCGCATCATTCTCCCACTCCCACAGCCAGCCCTGACCTGGTGCTGAAGTGGGGTCATAGAAACTTCTACGTACTGGCCTTAAAGTACCTGTAAGAAGGAGAAAGAGAGGTCAGATGGTATTAATTTAACTGTTCCAGAAACTATTTACCAGCAGACCATTCACTGCTTTGTTGTATTTGTTAAGGTAAACACCACAGGAGATACTAGCAAAATGCCAAAATCCACACAATGTGCTGGTTGCCTATGCAATTTAACCAACATTTCATAATGATTCAAGATACATTTTTTATTTAACTTTTTATTTTTTAGATTTAATTAGTGAATGCTACAACTATATATAACGCTATAACTGTTCAGACTCCCTAAATATCTGTGTATGGTTATCAAATTAAGTTTTTAAGTTTTTTAAATGTTGAATTTCTTAAAGACTGAACAGGCATGCATGTAATTTTTATTCTATGGTAAGAGGCAAGTAAATGTTCTAGAACTGACATTCTAAAGGTTATAAAGGTACATATTATAGAAGACATGAAATTATTGAAATGAAGATTTCCAACCCGGCTCCTTGGCTATCAGATGTGTTACACAGTAACCAGAGAGAATTAAGAACAGCAGAGAGGAAGTGGAAGAAATCGCAACTTGACACAGATCTTGTCTCTTACCATGCTCTCC
>CM075005.1:11755507-11789643 GCA_037576675.1 Pangasius sanitwongsei
TTTGATAGACTTCAAAGCACTATTGTAAGTCGCTCTGGATAAGGGCGTCTGCCAAATGCCATAAATGTAAATGTATTGTAAATTATTGAACTTTTTGAGCACAAGCATTTCACAGTCGCATTTTCATATGTATACATTGTCATATAACACTGAATTTTAGCATGATATAAATTTATGGCTATAGCCTTGAGCCATATCTCATGTCAGCTTCTTACAGGACAAACAAGGAAAACCATTATATAAGCTATTAATTACCAGGACATTATTGCTATAGTTATTATAGTACTATAGTTAGTATAGAAAAGATCTCAAATTATTGAATTATTCTAAAATATTATTACAGTTAAACTACTGAACTAGAGAATAGTGTCTATTCTATCTCAACAATAAAAGATAAAAAACAGGTTTTGGTCTACAGTCATGCAAAGTCCCAATAACTGGTTGTATGCGAATGTGCACAATAGATCAAACTAGTTCTTGTTTGTATATGGGCATAGCCAGATCAAACACGCTCAAACAGTGGTTTAGTTGCTATTCAACCGAAAGAATAGTGAGATTAGTGACCTACAGAGTCACAATTTAAAAAAAAAAAAAAAAAACCTGTCCATTAGGCCCTTTGAACACATGATGTGTTGTCTTATGTATTTTTTTTTTTTTACTTGCACCACTTTACCTGATCAGAATGAAACTCCAAGTTAAGATCAAGACTGCAACCTGGTATGATTTGATTCTGTCCAAGTGTTTCCATATTCATCTCATTAGCTACTAGTCTAGACCATAATCACGTTCTCCCTTCTCCTTTGTGCCCTACTCTGCAGTGATCTTTGTGTTTGGTAAAATAACCTTGTTTTCTTTCATTACCAGATGAATGGAACGGTATTCCCTTGATCATTATGTTCTTATTTCTCTTCTCCCCAAGAGTTAGTACCACTGAGGAAAGGGTGAAACTTGAGAGTGAATGAAAGACCAAGCAGCTTGCTGTGATAGTAAACAAAGCTTTCACACCTGTCTGTAAGCACTGCTCAGGCTCAAAAGCTAGGATATTTAAAATATTCATTTCACATGTTTCAAAACAGTACCGCTTCACCAGACAATTAAGCTGATTATTAACTGATTTTTTAAAGTGTTTTCCTGTTTGGAAATAGACTTAACTGGATACAAAAAGCAAAAATTGCCCATGAATATAGTTTTATGAAAAAGGAACTCAGTTGCATCTTAAATGTCTACAAAAGTTGTGTTATTTACCCTTGGTGGACTTCCTGTGCATGTTCTGATTTATACAATATTTCACTTTGGATATTCATCCAGAAGAAAGAAAAACAATATCCTAGCAATTTAAAAACACTTCTGAAGACACAAACTTCTAAAGTGGGTAATAAGCCCAGCTTAAGTTCTCTTTTAAATTCACAAATTCAATTTATTTTTAATTAACTTATCAATGATTGCTAAATAAGATATTCACAATAAACAACTTTTTTTTAAATCAGATTTTTAAAAAAAAAAGCAAAAAAATGTTATGTTCTTTTGATCTTTATTCCTATTTTAAATATATTTGTTACTGTACCTCTTCTCAAAAAATATATCCATACTGCCAAATAAACTGGATATGCAAAAAGTACACAGCGGTCACAGTGGTAAAGTACAGTGGACAACAGATTTTGTCTACTGACACCAAAAAGTTAGAAAAAACTATTTAAAAGTGTCTCTTCAAAGACTCATTTTGAAATGAAATGAAATAAATAAATAAATAATTAATTAAATAATATCCCCTGCATAATGCAACTATATCAACAGATGGTCATGTCTGCTTTCACATGCCATTCAATGTGCCCTCATTGATTATGGGAGAAAAACTGCATCTGTATATGGATGTCTGTATTAAATGTGTGCACGTGTACGTGTGTGTGTTTGTGTGTGTATGTATGTGTAGAAGGTCAATGCCTTAGTATATCATATAGTGTGACATTAGGTTCAGGATCCCAGGACCTCTGAGGCAAGACAAAGCCCGAAAGCAGGTGTACAGAGACGTCCATCTGTTCAATTGTGAAGAGCGCCTTGCTTCTGTGACCTCCTGTTCCTCTAAGCCACTTGTCACATGCTGACTATGTGAACCCCTTATCTCACTTTATTACAATTCAAGCAGTAAAAATTGTGACTTATAAATTTTCATAGCATTAGAAACTATACTATGCTGGAGAAAAACATGCAGAGAGACCATCCCTTTTCTAGTGTGACTGAAAATCCGTTCAAACACAAAGATACACTCTTCAATAGAGGGAATCAAATACCTGTAATAATGTGACTAATACTCAAACAAATTGATATAGGTTTCCCAAAATATAGCTCAAAATAGCCTTTGGGTGATATTTGATTGCCACAGTAGAATTCCTTCAATTTACTTATGTTAGTTCTATAAAGAATGAGTGATAATATTTGTATTTGTAACTTTCATGACATTTTCACTACTAACTGCTTCACAGAAAACTTTTTAATAACTTTCACAGACAGGATTCTGTAAATGTTTTTCAGTCCAGTGACTATATTTCACTCTAAAAATCTCACTCTGTCATCAGACGTACAAAAGTCCTGCTGAAAGTGAGAGGAACCAGTAAGACTGTGGCATTCAAGATCTTAGAGGCAGTGAACAGAAAAGTGTGCAAAATGGATCCCACAGGATATGGAGCCTCTGTCACTGAGACTAGCTTTGCATTAGCTTTGAAAAATTCCTAATTACTAGAGAGATGCTGGAGCCAGCCAACAAGCAGATAAAGCACTGATAAGACATTACTATTGTTGACAATAATCCTATAAACAGCTAAAGTATACCATCTCATGATTTAAGATATTTTTGGCCTTAACAAGCATACTGAGTGCCTTTATTCAGATATCCTTAGGCGGTAGAATAAGGGCAAAATGTCAGCAGCTCTCAGCACAGGCCACCAAGGTATAAAAAAAATATATATATGTTTTGCCCCAAATAAGTAATACTGTGTCATGGGAAAAAGAGAAATACTACTTTCTGAGAAGCAGGAACAAATCTGTGGTGTCGCCACTAATTTAAGCTGAACAACACAGCTCAGCATACCGTAAAGTCTGTAATATACATTATAAGCCTTAAAAACAATGCAGTGTGGTTTGTGGCTCAATTCTAGCCCAAGTGTTTTCGAAAAAGGCATTCACAGCATGACATGTTTCATACAGCCCATACCACAACCATTTCATTGGTCACATTTACATTTGTAAAATAAATACATATTTCTGCAATTAAATGCAAAAGTATTTTTATATATGTATGTAATTTGTTTTTGCATTGAAATTAATATGAATCCTAATCACAGTAGTTCCCCTCCTCGCTTAATTCATTACTCATTCTTCAAAGTCTGATTCTCTCTTCTATTATTTTCCTTTTTTTCTCTTTTCTATTTGACAATCACTTGTGTGAAACAGTATATGTCAAGGAGACAGACAAACAAAGGCTCTTCTGAGAATAAACAGGGGTGGAGGATTTAGTAGAGAAAGATACAGAGAGGAAATAAACAGACTAACCCAGAAATCACAAAATAAAATGTGTTAGCAGAAAACCAAATTCTAACTCTGTGCTCTCCTCAAAGCAATCACATGAAAGTGATTAGCAAAAAGGAAACCTAACCCAGCTTTGAGTGTGTCAGTGTGCACGCATTCATGCATGAATTTGTCTGTGTGCACGCATGATTAATCTCTGGCTTTCACTGGAATACACACGGGGCCCAGGGCTGTTGAAACGCTATACAGCCTGTTGCGCAATCAGAAGGAGAAACTTAAAGACCCTCTGTTTTCTTCTTCTGTCCCCATTTCCAAATTATTCCCCTAACCCCCCTCTCAGTCCCTGTATAGCACTTCTCCCCCTTGTGTGTCTTTGTCCTGCATTTTTCAACTTGAAAGTGGCCCATCTCCCAGGCCCATGTTTGCAGGAGAAACTCTCCTAGATTAAACTTCAGCATTTGTGTGTGCGTTTGGTCTGGTTTTCTAATTTTTTAAAATTTGGCATGAATCTTGCTGGTTCAGACCAGCTGGGTATTACGGAGGCTCTAGCACAGTTGGATCACATCTTTAACCCCTTTGCCAAATAGAGTTAGAGAGCTATGTTCTTTCTGTTTCAAAATGATTGGGGTATGTGTGCATGCACATGTCTGTCTCTGTGTGTTTCAGTACAAAGTGTTTAAATTTTTTGTTCTATTTCTTTTCTATAGTTTTTTTTAATTTATTTATTTTTTATTTATCTTTTCTATAGTTTCTACTACTCCTGGAAGTAATGCTGAAAAAAAAGATTTCCTTAAACGTTCTATTTTTAATGAAACTGGTGTAACTGGTTTTCAATGTCACTGACTCTTTTATAAAAATCTCTCATAAGGCACTTAACTCCCTGTGATTAAAAATGCTAGCATGACACAAATGGGTGGAAATGCTTATTAATCACTGGTGACAGGCAGAAACTGACATTATTATAAACACTATCACTTGATAAACAACTGTGAATGAACTGGGGCACTCTTTGTGCACACTGTACCAATGGTTAAAAGATTATACGTAGGTTTTATTACCTATCTGAAAAACGACTTAACAGCCAAGATCCTGTGTGGATATTGTAGTAATAGAGAAGAAATTTAGACTATTACTTCCTACACAGACTAACCTGTGACAACTTAAAGACTTAATAAGCAAGAAAAATGTCTTCACTCTCTGGATTGGGCCACTACAGCAATTACACACAATGGTGTTCAAATGGGAATGATCGGGGCCATACTACACTTTCTTTCATCAGGGACAGGTATATCTCTCTTTTGTCTTTAAACAATGTTGTCCTCTGATCACATAATTAGCAGGCTCGGTATGGCTAATCTTTCTGTCTTGGTAAATTTCTCCCCTCCTGTTTGCTCTGTGGATTCTGTCCCACGCTCTCCACTCACATCTGTTCCTCCGATTCAACAAAGAGAGTGGGTGATGGTTTCTTTTCCAACCACCCCTCACTCGCAAATGTTTGTAGCCCCCCAACCCCCACTCGAAAGCTGACTTGTGTTCCCTTTCTCAGCCTCTGTGCCTTTCTGTCTCTCACACAACAAATCCCAACTCAAGCCAAAATTCCCACAAGATCCTGTCATGCAAAAAGAAACCAATTAAAAAGCGAACAATATATAGAGCTCTGATGATTATGATGCTTCGGAATTAAAAACGCTCTGTGCTCACCCGGTTCAAAGTATTTTCTCACTTTTCTTCTGCTCTCTCCACTCTACTTATTGTAACTCATTTCATCTCGTCAGATTTCCCTCCAGAGCAACAGCTGCATGAGTAAGTTCTAATAGGACAAAAATGTGGCTTGAAGAAAAACAGCTGTTTTATGGTGTCACATTTTTCATTCTCTCTAACATGATAGACCAGGGGTCATCAACTGGTGGACTGTGGTTTGGATATGGACCCAGCCAAATATTATAACATGCCTAACCAAGTACTTGGGAAAAAAAATGTAGCAGAGCCAATATATGTATGAAAAAAACCTGGCCCTAGTTCAGCAAGCCAGCTTTTCTACATATGAACCAGTTCATCTTCTGTAGCAGATCCTCTGTTCTGGCTTACCCAATCATATAATATTTAAATAAATTATTTAGCTGAAGGCAGCTCATCAGGCCAGAGATTAGCTACAGGGCTAGGGACATTAGTTCAGAAAGATGAGAGTTTTCACTCAACATTCATAGATTTTTCATTTTATTCACCCTCTCTGGTCTGGTTAGCAAATGACAACATGACCCGGTTGAGCAAAAAGCTGGTGAAGAAGTATGTTTTTTCTCCTCACGTCAAATTCAAACCAGTCCTGTTTCCAGAGTCCATGCCGCTAGTCAACAACTGTAACGTGTAGCACCATTACAAAACAAAACATAAGCTCTTCAAATAGTCTTATGTATCGTCATAAACTAATTGCAGTGGCATATGGTTAAGCATTAGGAGATGACTGTTGTCGCCACTCAACCACGTTAGTTTCTTATGTGGTCCTAAGCAAGAATTTTTAATGTAATGTATTTTATGTTATGTATTGCAAATAACCGCAAGTTCACTGCAACTTCTCTGTTAACTATCAACTTGTCACGGTTGTCACAGCTTACTGGAAAGGGTGTGAACTACAACTCTACTGAACTGTTGCAACACATGACCGCTCATGACAAAAGCAACCGACAAAAGCAGCGTCTTGCTGAGACCTGTGAGGAGTGCTTCTTGTGCTACGACCACTTCGCAATGTCTTGTATATAAAAGTCTAGGCGACGAGACTTGTGTTAAGTGTATGAGTGGAGAGGTATCTCCAAGACTAAAACCTAACACAAGAACACAGCTTCATGGCTTTGACTCTACGAGAATTTCTGGATTACTGAAAACGTTCAGAGACATACATGTTTCAAAGTCTCTAATTAGACCCGAGACAGCGTTAAAAAAAAAAAGCCTTCATTCAGAGATCCCTTATCTTACCTGTGTCCTGTCTGAACTGATGCATTGACTGTAAGTCGATGATGTAGGGCGAGAGGCGGCTGTCGGCTTGGCCTAGCACGACGCTCCCTCCCCGGGATTCGCTTCGGATCACCGCCTCGATGTGATGAGACACAGCCGGGCTGTAGGGCCTCCAGCGGCCGTGCTCGTTCAGCCATTCCCATACCACCGCGGCCGAGGCCAGCAACATTGTGTCCCTGAAAGCCCCAAATGTATCGTAAAACACACTCTTCTCATTTCAGGCCACCGCACTAACAGCTACATATTCCCAAGACTCGACAGGCAAAGATAACAAACAAATTAGCGTTAAGCTCACCGAAATCAGTGCAACACACTTCAAAATGTACCCTGTATACTATGAAAAGCTTATAGAAATCCTGTGAAACACATACTACCGCCATACAAAATGACTGAATTTGTTCACTCACATTTACTTAGCTTACGGCAGACTAGGGAGAGAAAGAGCAGCATCTGGGTAAAAGTCTCCGTCTCATTTTCATGGTGGCAGCTCCGTTTAAGAGGTGTCAGTAATAAGCGATTGAAACAAGCATCAGGTAAACCATTCATCCGAGTCATTCGTGTATATCCACATTTACACCGACTCGGGTTTCCCGTCCGTCCATCACAGCCGACGAGTCGGTAGCGCAGTGGCTCGTATCTCGTCAGTGCGCTGACATGTAGCTCAGCCCACTCCGCGCGTCGCTGCTCCGAACAGGAGGAAACGCACCCAGATCAACCTCCACCGCCTTTACATTACTGCCACTGGAGCACGCACACCACCGAGTCCAAACATGTCACCAAACACCAACGGCTCTAGACACATCTGCATAAATCTTGCCCTCGTTCACTCTTTCACACACGTAGGACCGGTTTAGCTGGTCTTGTTTGTTGTTGTTTTTTTCCAGAAACGAAGTCGTTGAAATGGGATTCAGACTATAGAGCATTTACTCTCGAAGTGTAGGAGAACAAACAACAGAAGAGATTATACTGCTTTAGCCATGGGCACCTGTATCTCAAATTTCACCATTTAGAAAACACAGCCAGTTTTGGTATTCAGTCAGCCTGGCAGTAACCAGCATAACTTTTTTTTTTTGGTTGATCCAGATCCTATCCCATGAACACTGGGGGTGAGGTGGGAATACATCCTAGATGGGATGCCAGTCCATTGCAGGGCACTATGCACAAACATATTCACAGTCATTCATGAATAGGGGCAATTTAGCACAGCCAATACACTTATCAGGGAGGTTGGAAGAAACCAGAGAACCTGGAGGAAATCCACACAGATAGATAATTTAAGTGGGTGGCAATGCAACTTACAGCACCTGTGCCACCCGTTACTCTACTTACACTTAGTTAATACTTTTACACTTATTGTACACTCACTGGCCATTTTATGAGGCAAACCTTCCATACAGGTACAATTTGTAAACATACAGTTACTGACTGTAGTCAACTGTATTTTGCACCATTAGTCCGTCAACCTCCGCCAGATATTGTGTGAGTGGTTGACCATTCTCAGCAGAACAGTGATACAGTCATGGCAGTGTGTGTTGTGATGGCACACACAAAATAGTGTATATTGACCGTTTTATTAGACACAACTATCTTGTTAGTTCACCCTTTGTATTTTTTTTGTATGTGTACAGTTTGTGTTAATCATCCCCTAGCCCAGTGTCTGTTTCTGACAACAGAAGTGCTGTTAGCTGGATTTTTTTTTTGGTTTTTGAACTGTTCTCAACCCAGCAATGACAAAAAATACCCTTGAATTAAAAAAAGGAGCTTTTTTAATGGTTAAATCCACTTGGAATGCTTATCCTCATTGTATAGATTGGTGTCTGGTTCAGATTTAACACCACACTAAATTAACATTTTCCATTTGCCCAGTTTGTAGTGTTAGTAAGGAATTGCCACAAAATTAGAGTTTGAATTAGTACCCACAAACTGACAAATTTGAGAGGACAGCAAAACTTCTTCTGATTTACGTTCATACACTGCCTAGCTAAAAAAAAAATGAGCATGTAGCTATGTTTATGTTAAACTTTAGCAGATCTCTACTAATCTTTAATAAAACTATAGTGGGAAGTGCATTTTATCAATTGTAATTCATTAAACTAAAATATAAAGTAAAATGTATGTTTAATGACTATATTTCCTAGAATGCACAGCATGTTATGTGGACAATGGTTAATCAATAATGAATTATCGATTTATGATTGTTGCATTGATTCGTTTCAATTGTTGCCTTTTAAATTGATGCTTCAATCTAAATCATCAGATCATTAAACCTCTAGTAAACAGGGCTGTTCATATACACTCACTGAGCACTTTATTAGGAACATCTGAACACCTACTCATTCATGCAATTATCTAACAAGCCAATCATGTGGCAGCAGTGCAATGCATAAAATAATGCAGATACGGGCCAGCAGCTTCAGGTAATGTTCACATCAACCAACAGAATGGGGGAAAAAATGCTATCTCTGTGAGTTTGACCATGGCATGATTGTTGGCACCAGACAGGCTGGTTTAAGCATTTCTATAACTGCTGATGTCCTGGGATTTTCACACACAACAGTCTTTCTAGTTTAGTCAGATTGGTGCAATAAAGAAAAACATCCAATGAGGGGCAGTTCTGCGGACAGAAAAGCCTTGTTGATGAAAGAGGTCAACAGAGAATGGCCAGACTGGTTCGAGCTGACAGAAAGGCTACAGTTGCCCAGATAACCACTCTGTATAATTGTGGTGAGCAGAAAAGCATCTCAGAATGCACAACACCTCAATCAAACCTTGAAGCAGGTGGGCTCCAACAGCAGAAGACCACATCAGGTTCCACTTCTGACAGCCATGAACAGAAAGCTGAGGCTGCAGTGGCACAGGCTCACCAATACTGGACAGTTGAAGACTGAAAAAAAATGTAGCCTGGTCTGATAAATCTCAATTTCTGCTGAGGCACCCAGATGGTAGGGTCAGAATTCGGTACCAAGAGCATGAATCTATGGACCCAGCCTGCCTTGTGTCAACAGTCCAGGCTGGTGGAGGTGGCGTAATGGTGCGGGGAATGTTTTCTTGCCACACTTTGGGCCCGTTAATACCAATCAGTCATCGCCTGAATGCCACAGCCTATTTGAGTATTGTTGCTGACCAAGTGCATCCCTTCATGGCCACAATTTACCCATCTCCTAATGGCTATTTCCAGCATGACAATGCACCACGTCATAAAGCAAAAGTCATCTCAAACTGGTTTCATGAGCATGACAATGAGTTCAAGGTTCTTCAGTGGCCTTCCCAGTCTCAGGATCTGAATCCAGTAGAACACCTTTGGGATACAGTAGAACGGGAGATTTGCACCATGAAAGTGCACCTAAAAAATCTGCAGGAATTGTGTGATGCAATTATGTCAACACAGACCAGAATCTCTAAGGAATGTTCCCAACATTTTGTGGAATCCATGCCACAAAGCATTGAAGCTGTTTTGAGAGCAAAGGGAGGCCTATCATATACTGTATAAATATTTTTTTGGTGAGGGGTGTAGTGAGTTGCATTACCGCTTCAAAGCTCCAGGAAGTTCCCCAGTTTGATCCCAAGTTCAATCCTGAGTTGCTGTCTGTGTGGAGTTTCTGTGCATATTCTTCTCATGTCAGCGTGGGTTCTCCGGTTTCCTCCCACCTCCCCACTCTAAATTGCCCTATGTGTGAATGTTTGTGTGCATGGTGCCCTGTGATAGACTGGCGTCCCTTCCAGGGTATATTCTCACCTTGTGGCCAGTGCTCTGGCTATAGGCTACAGATCCACTATGACTCTGACCATGATAAAGCAGTTACTGAAGATGAATGAATGAATGACATTAAGCCCACGGTTGTTTACACGGTTCACGCTTTTTCAGGGGGCCCACTTGTGTTCTGCTACTTAGCTAAAATAGTTAGTTAGAAGGCCCACTAACTATATTAGTAATTCGTTCATATGCAGTAAATGCTTTATCCTGGTCAGGGACACGGTGAATCCGTAGCCAATCGCGGGCAAACTAGGTGCAAGATGCGGGAAAAAATCTACCTCCTGGCATGTTTTTGGGAGCTGGGAGGAAAACGAAGAACCCACCAGAAACCCACACTGATACAGGGAAACCCTGGAGCTGTGAAGAGGCAACGTGCCATCAAAGCTATGTTAGTGAAGAACAAAATAGTTTTGATTAGTATTTTTATAGGTTTTACTCCAGTTAATTTATTTTCTTGGAAAAATCCAACTCGTGTTAACATCCAATAAATGCAGTCTAATTTATTAGTAGTTGGACCACGGTAAGGAACTGTGTAACTATGTGAAAATGTATGTAAATGTATCTGATAAAATGGTCAAAAATGGTGCATGCAAGGCAGGTGCACTTAGTTAAATGACCACTAAGTGTATGGCGCCATCTAGCAGTGTACTATATAGCTGCCATACCTGGAGTACTGGAGTACAGACAGAAGGTTTTGTAGGGCACTACAGAATAGTTCCATCAGTGAAATGTTTAATCTGTACATGTACAAACTCACTAGTGTTAGATTAAACCTGTTCATTCTAGAGGTGATTTCCTAATCAGCCGTCAAGCGATTGTTTCGTTGACAGGGGCGTGATTCACTGTTAATGTTACCAACAGGTAACGCTGGAACTATAAACTATAATCACCGCTAGATGGCGCCAGTGGCCTAAAAACAACCTCCTTGTTGGCGCGATTACAATAATGTAAAATGTTTTGGCGTGAATAAGAATTCTGTTGAATTGGTTAATGGAACTGGTAACACTTTGTACATCGTGAGATACATCGTTAGACATACAAAGATTTCAATTTCGTCTAAATTATCAAATGTTACTGTCATTAGGGCACACACTCGACGGCGACATCACGGCTCCATAGCTCAGGGGTTAGAGCACTGGTCTTGTAAACCAGGGGTCGCGAGTTCAAATCTCGCTGGGGCCTGACCTCGTTTTTCGTTATGTATCATATATCTGATAACGAAAGTAGACATGAAAGATGTGGTATTCACCACGTATCCAAATATCTTGGATGTTGTGGTTGTTTTACGGAAACTTCTTGAACACACCTAATGCAATATACTGCAGCAACATTAGCACTGAATACTCTGAATTAAATGTCGGAAAACAAGGAAGACTATGTATGTATATTTAAAACCTTATACCACAGCTCTGTTGAATTTTCGACTGTGACTGGCTCTGACAGTAGGTTTATAATCTATTACGTCTATCGTTATGATACGTTACTGTAATAACGTAATATTGTAATGAATCTGGTGGACGTTCACATAATTAAAGTCTAACAATAAACAGATGTTTTGTTTTGTAACAAAGAAAAAATGCACGTGAATATAGTGACGCTTTCTGTAAGAACGACTGACTAGTTTTGCCCACATTCCACAACATTAACTATCGTGTTATACGAAAATAATCAACTCTATTAGGCCTACGGCCCGCCTCGTCGCCTTATTTCCTACCAATTCAACAACACGCTCGAGACGACTTCTACTCTGCTTCTAAAATTCACCCAAAACGTGTACTTTTCATCCTTCATAAATAAAAAGTCATTCTAATATACACGGAGACAATCTCCCAACAGCAGTGTCTAAAACTTACGCTTACACGTCTGTAGAAAATAGGCGATTCCTGAACTGCACGAAATTGGCATTTACAAAAAGCGATCGCCCAACGTGGGGCTCGAACCCACGACCCTGAGATTAAGAGTCTCATGCTCTACCGACTGAGCTAGCCGGGCTTGAGCAAACGCTTGATGTGTGCCTATAAGTGCCTTTCGGTGTACCACGGTATACTACCCAGAAGACACAAGATCGATGGTGTGATAACGTCATGGAAAGAACTGAAATGTGTGTGCGGATTTATTGCTCAAGGCAGCACAACTTGCACTCCGAGAATATATACGTATCTACCTGATTGTAGAGACAGTTTTGTCTTTAAATAGTCAACGCAATAGCACTTATACCACAGTCATGTTTGACTGCAACATAAAACAGCTCGGTTCCCTGACCGGGAATCGAACCGGAGCCATGGCGGTGAGAGCACCCCATCCTCACCACTAGTAGATACAAACCGGGTCTCACCACTACAAAGCAACAACTACTACACTATGAATTGTGATTAGAAAAGGGAGCAATAAATAATACGTGATACAAGTACTCACTCTCGACAAACGTGGGTGTTAGATGAATGTAGTGTGCAGTTAGCTGGATCATACTTGCTTTTAACTTTGTATTCACAAGATAGCTCTGCATTTATCCAAAGTGATATAAATGTATTCACTAGTATTGCGATAGGGTGACACTACTGCACAGTTCCTGTTCTGCTGGACCCTTCATTGGTATAAGCATCTTTTCCCGCTGCTAAGTGTTCATGCAGGGCTCAGGTTAGTTTTGGACTTGTAGCACTGATGCTCCCTTTTCAGAAAGCAAAGAGCACGAGCACTGAAAACATGAAGCACTCGCCAACATTCTCCGGGCCCAGTGCAGCCACAGGCCGCAGGGAGAGACATGGCGGCTGTTCACTGTAGTACTAAATAACCGTCATACCAAGACTAATTTCGCTATCTAGTCATACTTCACCAGCCAGACAAAACAACGGAATTTGGGATTTTAGCACAAAAAAGTTCTACATAAAGACCGATATAAAAGAACGCCTGTGATTAGTTGGCTTTATTTAGCTATACGAGCTAGGCTATCAGCTTTCTCAACGCTGCTCTCTCCATCACGATTTGAAAGTGAAAAGTTGATGTATTTTTTGCTGCTTCTGCCAGTAAAGGTTTTTTTTTTATTATTATTATTATTCCCGACGGTTTCTCAGCACCACTTTTCCACTTTCTTCATCGCTGTATGCTTGCACACGGGAAATCAATAAACCAAAAATCTAACTAACTGAACCAATCACTAGCAGGTTCACTGTCTCCACAAACACTCGCCGGCCACTTTTTCAGGAACACCTATACACTTGCACATTCATGCAGTTATCTAATCAGCCAGAATGCATAAAATCAGTTCAAGAGCTTCAGTTAAGGTTCACATCAGAATGGGGAAAAACGTGATCTTAGTGACTTTGACCTTGACACATCAGGTTCCACTCCTGTAAGCCAAGAACAGGAATCTGAGGCTACAGTGGGCACAGGCTCAGCAAAACTGAACAGTTGCCCAGACACTGTTTTTCCAGTCTTCAACTGTCTAGTTTTCAGTGAGTCTGTGCCCATTGTAGCCTCAGATTCCTGTTCTTGGGAGTAGACCCCAATTTCCGCCCACAGAACTGCCGCACAACATTTTTTTGTCATTAAAACATACCTATTAAATAGTATCTAGGAATACTGTATGGAGTACCAGAAAGGTGAAAATGGCTTGTTTTTGTTTATCATTTGTCTTAGTGCAAATAGATTTGGCTTGCGTTGGATGCTTGGATTCTTGGCTGACAGGAGTAGACCCTGTTTTTGTAACTCAAGCTCTTGACTTGTATGTACATGATTTTATGCACTGTGCTGCTGCTACTTGTTTGGCTGACTGGAAAATTGTATGAATGAGCAGGGGTACAGGTGTTCCTAATAAAGTGGCCACTAAATATATATGCAATCACATACCAGAAACATTCTTCTTCTTAAGTCTTATAGTTATATGATCCCTTCAAGACAAGCTGATATGGATTTTTGCCATCCTTGCAATGCAGTATTTCAGAAATGAAATCAGTAATTGGATGGCTCAGAGGCGAGAGTCAAAAGTCATCAACATTTTTTTGTCATTAAAACATGCCTATTAAGTAGTATCTAGGAATATTGTATGGAGTACCAGAAAGGAGAAAATGGCTTGTTTTTTTTTTGTTTTTTTTTATCATTTGTCTTGTTGCAAATAGATTTAGCTTGCCTTGGATGCTCACTCCAAGACTGAAATAATGAATCAGTTCATTAATCTTTGAAGAAAGTTTCCTAAGTTTGTTATAACTTTGACTTAACATTACTAATCATGACCACAATAGGATTTAAGACAGTACACAAATGGAGGTTCTTTGTACTGAAATGTCACAGCTTTTTAATAACATTTCCTTCTTGTAATTGAATAATAAATGAAAAGTCTTACAATTGTCAGATCTCTAATAAGACCTATGAGGCAATATAAGCAGGAACATATCAAGCTTTAATTCCAGCCACTGCTATGTTATAGTGAAAAGCAATAAATATTACATTTTGTAGGTGAGTCAAAAATAGATCGTGCAACACAAGCACAGGAAAAAGGCAAGAAATGAATAAAAGAGCAAGTCGTTCATCATCAGTTCAAATCGATCTGTAACCACAGCTTTAATTTTATAAAGTTTATTTTTAATTTAGTAATACTGGCCAAATAATTTATGTGGTTTACTCACCAAGCATATAATAATGACTTATAATGTCTGACTCTGTGTTTTCAGAAACATTCTTTTTGTACGCTCTCTTCAGTGCATTTTCCTGTAGGCCATCATATGTACAATAAAAACCACCAGAACCATTACTAGCAGTCCAGCACCCAGAACTGCTGCAAATATTGGGTATAAGAGCTGTCTTTTTCCAGCCACTGGAGGAAGAGGGGGAAAGGCTGTGGAAAATTAAAATGAGGTCGTTACTAAGCCTGTGTATCAAAACTGGCACAAGAGGTTTTCCTAAATAACAGATGTTTGATAAATTATTTGTTGTTGTTGTTGTGGATCAACTTGGCAAAGGAATTTCCTGATGCAGTTCTTGGTGTTCAAAATATGTTTCTATAGTAGAACTTATTTTTGGTAACTTCATTGGCCTAGTTCAGCTTAACAAAGGCTCTTCATGTCATAGTATTACGTGTGTACAGTATGGATTTAGCTAATAATTTATGTAGTTATATAGTATACTGTATAATAATAGTGTTCTTACCTTCTTTAGAATTAGAGACACTTTCATCTCTTATGTCTCCTGAAAAGATAAAGATAAAAGATGACACAAATAAGAGATATTAAATAACATAGAGACCATGCCACTTTTCTAAAGTTATATTACCATATATGTGCACTCCATCTTCAAACTCCATGTGTTTTCCTTCTACAATTCCGCAGTAGTATGAGCCAAGATCGTTGTTCAAGACACTGAAAATTCTCAGTCCAAAAAACTTGTCCACCAGGCAACCCTCAAAATGGCTGCTGTCATAATTCAGAACTTCTGTTAAGCCTCCATCATTTTTTAGGCGTGCAACCATCAGAAGCCTTGGTTTTTCCATAATGCTCACTTTCAGCCAGAAAATTTCATGATGCAAAGAAATGTTACATTTCAAGATGACTGGTTCTCCAAGTTTAACCCATTTTCGTTTTATTGTGCCCAAAGCCCTCAATGGCAATACAAGGGCCACTAGTGAAAAAAAAATATATATATTTGAGTCCATGTTTAAACTCCAGTTTGTATTATTTACTACCACATCATATATGTTTACAGTCAACCTGATTAACAATAGACTTTAATCTTTTTAATGTATTAAACTTACCTGTTAATGTCAGTACCCAAGACAAAAGCATTGTGTTTGCAAGTTGTCATCACTTGTTTCATTTCTGAGAAATTTCCAGACTGCTTCGTATAAACGGAAGTGCTTTAGCCACTACCCACCCCCTCAGTCCTTTACCTGCATTTTTTTAAACGTCTGATGCTTAGACAACCATTTGTACATGTTCACAAACACAGAAAAAAGCTGATTAAACTAGCACTTATAATAAATTGACATTAATGGTACCTTGCTTCATCTTTCTAAGAAAATGTTAAAAATCAAGTGGTCTTCTAACAAGAAGTGACAAATCAGTGTTTTCTTACTGGTTAAGGCATTAAAAATATTTGTGCCAAACCAAGTTACAGAATTTTGAATTAGGAGACACGGTCAGATTGTGATTACATATACGTTATTTTCACATTTCTAAAGTGTCCCTTGGTGGAAATTCACTCAACAGAATTGTTCAGAGTCTTTTTGTGGTGAGCACAGCACAACACATGATTCTCACCGTCATTTCTCCAACTAAACAGGAAACCAAGATATAACAAACTCAACCAGACCATAGACAATCCAGGTTACACAGTCCACATGAACGAAATGTGCTTTTCTTACAATTTGCTTTTTTTATTGGTGTTTCAGAAGTTTTAAATACTTTTAAAGAAGTTTAAAGAACTGAAACGGAAAAAAAATAAAGAACCAACACCGATCCTTTATTTAAAAAAAAAAAAAAAAAAAAAAAACTTGGTTGAGAACATGTATCTGGCAGTCTTATTCATTGAACTTCAGAAGCAATGGGAGACAGGCTTCCAATTTGAATTTAGAACTTTATTTTAATCATGCATTCTCCCACACTAGTGCCCTATAAACATGGCAATTTGTTAACATTTTGCCAAACATCAACTGAAGTACCACAGGCAGCAATGAAGACATTTAGCTACAAAGACGTACGCAACCACTTCACAAAATTCAGAGCAAAATTTACATCACAGAAGAGAGGCACTATTTTCCATAAAATGAAGAGTGAAGATACATTTTATAGTTTCCATAACATGAAATTTTGTGCTACAGGATATGCTTGCTCAGTTTCACAATGTCGAAGATATTGAACAATAACATATTACACTAGACCATAGAGCAACTTTCAATCTGACATTCCATTCATTTTTGCAGCAACTTCGAGTCATCAGCAAAGATTTGTTAGCTAATATGCTGAAAATAAAATAAAAAAAATTAAAAACCAAGCAATTAAAAAAGAATACACTTTTTTTTTTTTAAAAAAACTGATGTTGAAAGAAAAAAAAAAACAGCTCAACAGTCAGTAATGTATATAAATATATTTTTTATATTTTTCACTAAGGTGGAGCTACACATGAGCACTGCCATTAGCTCGATCAGCTGAACAAAATGCTCCTAGGATTTAAAAAGACAAAACAGGATGTTTCTACAGCTGAATTTTGGGAATACTGATCACTTACTACTCAACATTTTAAAACACAAACATGTATTACTTTGAACTCATAGAGGATATCAAGTAGCTTATGATGAACAGTAATAGCATTAAATATTTAATACTAAACCAGTCACCCAAAGCAATGTAAAACCATGTAATACAATGCTTTCCCAAGTACCACAAAAATAACAAATTCATAATCTCAAACACAGTCAATGCTGAGGACACCATTGACTGTACAACCATGTTTAATATTGCTATTTTTATAGTTGAATTCAGAAATGCTCTTAAACACAAAAGCCTTTTATTAGGTGATGCAGCCTACAGTTTATCAAGAGGTGAAAAAAAAAAAAGATGATTAACAAAACTAGATTCTTACCACAAAGGAACCAAACCAACTTTGATGTGGTGCAGTAAACCAACTAATTAACTGAAAGGAACAGAACACGTGGATCTTGTGGCCTGTATGCTTGCAATTAATCAAAATCTTTACCTAAGGGTGTTGCACAGATTATAAAACTTCCGCATGAGTAGAAAAGCACAGATTATGAAATATGCAGTATATTTCCAGGATTCTGTGCAGCAATTCAAAATATCTTAAGACCTGACTCATTTGCTGTTTGCTTTGTATACAATTTCATTTAATATGCCAGAATCCCTAAAATAACCTAATCTTAATCATGTATTTTATCTTTAATTAATTACGGTTTTACATACATTAAGATGTCGGACAAGCTGTTCTCACAGCATCATATATCTGTTTACAGAAATTAGCAAACATAAGACCTATGCAATGATTTTGCTAAAAAGTACTGGAAAGGGGTTCAACACCAGAGCATGCGGTAGCATTCATGCAGTTCCATGTCAGTAGAATAACGCATCCCATGGTACTGCTACTCTAGAATCCAGTTCTTGCCTTTTGTGTGCCCAAACACAAAGCACAGAACTCAGTCTAAAATCAGTAAATCTACCAACAGTCTCAGTTCCTAAGCCATATGCCATTTGTACAGTGAGCCCAAACATTAAACGTCACCACACTTTTTAATTCTGTTTGTCTATGTTTCCAGTTTCTTCATTTTTGCCATCCTTATAAGAGATAAAGCTTTCTGCTGGCTCCCATGTGTTTTTCCATTTTGCCCCACTGAAAGACAAAAAAAACCAAAAAACAAAAAAAAACATAAACTAGGCTAATTAGGTGATAAGTTTGTAGAAACACATTTTATGCAACATAGTACTGGTTCATCAAGGCAACTAACTTGATCTATACAGCTTAGTCTTTAATAGCATTATAAATCATATACTGATCATCTTACCATAATGAGCATGGCATCCACTTGATTCTGACTTCATTTCGACCCTTTTAATTTTAAAGAACAGAAAAGGGGACCATGAAAACAAGCCCACATTATTTCACATAAACTACAGTTTAAGGTTTGCTGTGAGAAATGCTTTATGGAGAGACAAACAGAAAACTATTTCCATAAAAATGTAGTATAGTAATAGAGTAGTAGTAATAGAGTATATTTTCAATGCTCTGTCATATTCAATTTTAGGATCATTATTTTAACCAACAAAAACAGTGCCAGAATTTTATATTGTGCAATATGGATTTTAGGATTGAATTATCTCCATTAATTTTCTTTAATGCGACTCACCTTTGTATTTCTCCATCTAAGAATTTTCTCAACAGGAAACACACCATTGTACATGTCATGATTGCAATCTGGAAAAAAAGATCATACTGAGAACTTTCTAACCATTAAAACTTTGAGAATCACAGCGTTACAAAGAATAGCTCATATTTTGTAATGCCAGGTCAATATTGAACCATTCATTCTAAATCTATTTAAAATGCAAAAAAGCTTACCTGACATTTTCCGTTTACGTGAAAGTGAATTTAATCCTTTTGGTAAGTCTTCACTTGCACTGGATGAACCTTCATCACACTCCACACTATCAACTCTACGTGCAATCAATGACTTTGACTGGGTCCACTTTTCTGCTGGCTGGTTTTTACTAGAGGCAGTGGGAAAAACTGAATCTTCTGTCCCATCATCTGACTGCCTCACACTTTCACTTGATTCAGTCCCTGAAGTGGAAGCCTGGCATTCCATGACAAGTTCTGTATAGCTGTTAGAAACAGATTCCTTATTTAACATGGGTGCATTCCTGGTTGTGCCTGCAGATGGTTTATTAGAGCTCCCTGTAACTGGTGTGGGTTCCACAACTGAGGACAGGTTCTTGGATGGCCCCACAGAGCTCAAACTGTTTTTATCATCTAGCAACAACAGGCCTTTAGGAAATAATGCAGCTTCCAACTGAGCCTCTGAAATTCTCTCCAAGCGAACCTCCACCTTGGCCTTTAGTTCTTTTGGCACTGGAAACGAATGGGAGGGGCTGGGGATGTCTTGTTGAGCAATCTCAGAAACATGACCATGGGCATGGATCCGCTTGTGTATGTTCCAGCCACACCGAGTAGCAAACATGTGATCACAGAGGTAGCATTTATATGGGAATGGCTTCTTCAATGCAGGGGGTACACGCCGATTGTGACTGGCCAGAGTCCTCAGACTGGTGAATGTCTGTCCACATCTGTTGCACTTAGGTTTGCTGAAGCACTTGTGGCTCTTAAACTCTGTCCTTTCCTGAAACTTTGTCCCACAGTCAGTGCAGGTGAATACACATGAAGCCACTGGTGAATTCTTTTTTAGCTTGTGTTGTTGCTCTGGGCATTGGCCTGAAGTACAGCACAGACAAGGTTTCTGGCTACTCATGAGGTGCCTGTCACGGAGTGTGTGTGTTACACTGTTGCTTTGTGTGGCAGAATTTCTTTTTTGCATGTATTTTTTCTTTGACACCACTGCCCTCTTTCCCTGTGACCTATTACTCAGAATTATACTGTCTGTGCTAGAGGATGGTTGCTGGGGGCTGACCACTGAAAGGGCTTGGATTGGAGAGTTTGGCAGCACTTTGGTCTCTGTGGCACATGTTTGATGCTCTGAGACTGCATGAGATGTAGATGGACGACCTCTTTTATGTCTACCTTCTAACTGAGTCACCTGGGCCTCTGGGACAGGTGTTTGATGCTTTGAAACTGTACGAGATGTAGATGGACGACCTCTTTTATGTCTACCTTCTAACTGAGTCACCTGGGCCTCTGGGACAGATGTTTCTATAAAAACAAAAAATGCAAAGAAAAAAAAAACAGCTGTATTATCCAATAGACGAACAATTTTTTAGACACTATCTATAGTCAGATATTTTAAATAAACAGTGGATATAAAAAGTCTACACACCCCTGTTAAAATGTCAAGATTTTGTTATGAAAAAAATTAAAGTAAGATAAATCATGTGAGAACTTTTCTCACCCTCAATGTGAAATTACAACATATAAAAATTAAGTGAAAAACAACCAGAAATATTTTAGGGAAAAATGAAAAAAAAAGTTACAATAAGTTTGTTGCATAAATGTGCACACCCTTTTATATTTTCTATATAATTATATAATTATCATAGTAATCATCATACAGCTGTCATCAATTAAATTATTCTGATTAATCCCAAATAAAGGTCAGCTGTTTCTGTAAGATTTTCTTTTTTTATCTTCTTGGATTCAGCTGACCGCTGAAGCCATGGTCTGCAAAGAGCTATAAAAAAGCCTGTACAGGGTCTCACTGTCGAAAGGAATCGATCAGAACAGGGATAAAAATTTTTTTCCAAAACATTAGATGTATCATGGAACACCGTGAAGGCCATCATCAACAAGTGGAGAAAATGGAGCACCACAGTGCCATCACCAAGAACAGGACATCCCTCCAAATTTTACAAAAGGACAAGACAAAAACTTACCAGGTAGGCTGCCAAGAGACCTATGGCAACATTAAAGGAGCTGCAGGAATACCTGACAAGTACTGACTACTCTCTGCATGTGCCAACAATCTCTCGTATTCTTCCCATGCCTGGGCTATCGGTAGGGTTGCTAGACGGAAGCCCTTTCTCACTAAAAACATCCAAGCCAAACTAAATTACCCCAAACCATGTGACAAAATGTGTTATGGTCTGACAGGACCAATTCCAAAAGGTATAATAATTCAGTAATTCCAAAAGGTATGTTTGGTTAAAAAAAAAAAAACAACAACAAAAGAACACCATACCCACGGTGAAGAATGGTGGTGGCAGCATCATGCTTTAGGGCTGCTTTTCTTCAGCCAGAACTGCAGGTTTACCAAGGTGGAGGGAATCATGAATAGCTACAAATACCAGCCAATTTTAGTGCAATACATTCCGATGTCTGCTTGTAAGCTAAAGGAATTCCACCTTTCAGTACGACAATGACCCAAAGCATATATCCAATTCAACAAAGGAATGGCTTAACCAAAAGAAGTTGAATGTTTCTGAATGACCTAGCCAGAGCCCAAACATGAATTCAACTAAAATTCATTCACAACCCAGTTGTAGCTTCTTGTCAGAGACACCCAGATTCTCCTTTAAAATCTACTGCTACTTCACTGAATCCATAATTCTGTTTTTCCTAACAGGGTTCACAGGGCAACTGAAGGAAAAGTAGCCCCACAAGAGCACAGATCCTCTGCCATAATTAACATTGGGAGTTAGGTTAATTTCTATATAGCCAGCCTTATTTTTTCATCAAAATCCCTTTTAGTGTTTGTTGCAAAAATACTTTATTTTTGTCTCCTCTGGTCACAGAACCCAGTTCCAGTTGTAGTATCTAGCACTTATGTTTGTGGCTATAGATGAACTAAAAGGCTTACTTCTGGCATGCCTTCAAATTACTTTGTTGGCATGGATGTGGCATCTTAAAAATAAAGAGCCACCTTCTGCAACTCTTCATCTGTTATCCTTGGAGAAATGTTTTCCTCTCTAACCATCCTCCTCACTGTGCATGGGGCAAAATACACTTGCCTCCTCTTCCAGGCAGGTTCATTACAGCTCCACTTGTTAAACTTCTTAATTATTGCCCTAACAGTTGATATGGGTATTTTTACGTGTAGCTATATTTTTTAAAGCCGAACACACTTTTATCTCATTTCATTTGTGTATTCTCTAATCTTCCCCATTTTGAAGAATAACTAATTTGGTCTCTTTGCCACCTCATATTTACACTCCTGTTAAACAAGAAGGCATCAATGACCACTTAATACTTCCTAAATACTCAGCTGAACTTAAAGTACATATAAATAGGAAAATGGCAATAAGAATAAATTTCTTAGAATAAATTTACTTCAATTAAAGGTTTTCAGTGTAATATTAAGTTAATTAACCACAAAGATATATGTGCTCACAACTTTTTTTTTTTTTTTTTTTTTTTAAAACCCATCTTTACCAAGGGTGCCAATAATTATAGAGCTGAGTTTACATATTATGACTTCTCATAAGCCAAACAGTGTGTAATCACTAACGCAGGAACACTAACCAATTTGTCATCAAATCAATAGATAAACTGCACACTGATCCATTATCCAAAACTTACAGTCCAAGTTTTACTTATTTTTGTTCATATTTTATTTTAACGTGCATGTTTTGACTAAGGTTTTGGCACCGCCACTCAAGCAAATGGAAACAGTCCTAGACATACTGGATACTGAATTGTAAAATACCTATGATACAGTAAATAGGGATATTTATATACATAGAGAAAGATTATAGATATGTAGTGGTGCATGACCACAATGAAAAGTTAGTACACATTCTTTTCACTTTGTGTATGTACACGAAGACATTTTCACATCAGTTTCAGAAACAATCCAATTTGTACATCGCTTTTAACGTAAGATCTAATCTGGTTGTACAATTTTAATGTAGCAAGGTAACTAAAGTTTTACCAGGTGTTGTAATTTCTGGAGTTGCTTGCTCAAGACCTGATATGCTGTCCTGTCCGGTGTCCGTTTCCTCAACTGTGGCATCTTCAGATATTTGCACTTCACCCTACAACAATACAAAATACTTTAACAGAAAGTTTAGGGCACATGACGCATACTGGCTGATACAGTTAAAACCTAATTAGAATGGCAACACAATGTCAAGATTTAATAATTGAAAAAAAATATATATTAAAAAAAAAAAAAAATACACACATGTACCTTTCTGTCTGCTAATGTAACATAAAAACCAAAAGCAAGTGCCATGCTGTCTCATTAATGCCCAATTATGTAATCACTAAAATTATCTAACAAATAAAATTAAAATGTCCAAGTACATTCAGACTGAAAATGATACAATCGTTTTGGTTTTTTTTTAATTTGATCCAATCAGGCTTTGACACCTCACAAATGAAATGGACCAGAAAAACAACACAAAAATATTCCCTGGAGGAATGAGGCAAGGGGCAGGGATTTAAATGCATTTTGTATCTTGCGTATTACTTTAGCAGCTTTTACATCAAAAAAAACAACCCAAATTCAAAAATACATAGTTTGGTTCACTTCTAGAAAACCTTCTATAAAAATTGCTTAGCTACGAGAAAATGGCACATCAATTACTACATTACAATTAATATAGCTAATTTGCAAGTCTGCCACTAGGTTCAAGAAAACCAGCAGTCTGCAGCTAAACCAAAGCGCAACACATTTAAGACAATTTCCCAGGTATTTTCTCACCTTGTTTCTATTTTAACGTTATTTGTGAACGTGTCTCAGCTCAAAACAGTCTGGACTAGACAGCGTAATAAAAGACATCTGGGGAAATCTCAAACACAGATCTGCTACAAACTAGAGACAGCCTGTTTCATTTTAAAACATTTGTGCAAGCTTTGCTACTCCAAAACAAAACAAAGTAAAATGTATGACTCTCTGAGTGTGACAGGTGCAATGCAGCTGTGAAGTCAGCATCACACCTAATTTGGGCTTAACTTGCAAGTGGCTTATTTCTTGTGCGACATATTTAGTGGCTTTCAAAATTATTGAATGTAAAAATCTGGCATGTAAAAGTTACACCAAGAGCATGGCCTATTTTTAGGCATTCTGCAGTCAAAAATAACCAATAATCCTCAACTGGAAATCTTTACACACTCCATATTTCAAGAAAAGATCTGAGCAAAAATCAAGTCAAGTCAAGTCGAGCTTTATTGTCATTTTGCTACATGTGTGGACATATAGTGGAACGAAATGTCATGTCTCACAGGACCACAGTGCTAAATCATACAAAAGGAACAAGCACACCTTAAGTAACCTACATCACAAAACTCATTCTTTCCTGAAATATGTGAAAGGGCTTTAAATTCACCATCCCAAACATTCACACTTTCTCAACTTATGAAACCCTCCAAGAAAAGGCTGGTTAGGCAACTGAGACTTTGACAAAGAACCAGTAACTAACTATGTAATTTTAATTCAACATATGAGAACTGCATGAGATGCAAGAATAAGTATCAGTGTGTTTTACTTACACTCATACATCTCAGAAATTCTCCTGACAACCATCTTTGATGTGTAGCTTTGCTCTGGCCTTGTCTTGTGGAAAAGACTGTGCAACACCTACAGTTGGCCAGCTAGTTGTCCAAACCCATAAAATAAAAGTTCTTTGAAGTTTTCTTTGAGTTCTTAGCTGAAAACGGTTCTAGTTTGAAAGCCTTTCTGACAGGGAAAGAAGCTGATGTATACACAGAGCCCTCAAGGTTCCCCCTGAGGGATTGCCAAAGAGCCTTTAAGGGTTATAGATTTGGCCTTTTAAGGTTCTCTGAAATAACCTGAATATGAAAACATCATATTCATAAAATAAAATATATGAAAAAAATATAAGCCCAGTATAGTTTAACCAATATATGCACCCTCAAAATTAAAGTTGAATACTTTAACCTCACAGATTCAATTCAATGTGTAGCTTACCCTGCTTTCTGTACTTTCAAGAATCATAGGAGTCTGCTGGGACACCACCACATCATCCTCTTCAGTTTTGAAAGTCACTTGAGTCATTTGACTTCTGAAATTGGACTCTGCTCGCTGCTTTTCTCTCTGTTCCAACTCCTGCTTCAGGTCATCAATTTCCCTCCAGTTACGAGAGATCTCCATTCTCGTCTCCAGCATGACGTCAGCAAAAACCTTCACAATCTCTGACGTCGTCTTTATCATGAGTGCCTCAACGATAGTCCGAAATTTGGCAGATATAGGGTCTTCCACCTCCATGATAACTTCCTGTGGAAAAAAAAAAAACAGACATATATTGCAATATACAGTATATACAATGTTATACAATATACAGTTTGTACAATGCAATATACAGTATATACACAGTGACTTGTACCAATGCAACACAAAATGTGTGTAACCATATCAGTGTTACTGATGTGCTGAGAATTATCCACTACTCAGATATCATCCAGTCAGTGGTGGTCCCTTTGCATTAATGGATGGAGTAGAAAGTGACCAATTGTGCACAGCAACAGATCAGCCACAGTCAACAATTGTTTGTTGGGTTGCTTCATTTGCAAAGAAAGTGCCAGAGTTACTCACGTTAGGTTACTAAAAGCCATCAGTATTTTTCCACAACGATTTACAAGCTAGCCGAATCCACTCCATTTTCCGATATACATATGCACTGCCGAAGGACATAAACAAGAACGTTTGCGCCCATTGTAGTGAGCCATATGTCCCATAGGGAGCCATTTAAAACCCAGCCACTGGAGGGAAAACAGAGGTTGCTAATTTCGCTACGAAACTGTGCTTCTCTAATCAGGAAAAACAGCCAGCATAGAACATCTATTGTTATCTACTTAAGAGAGAAGTCATTGTATTGCACATACAGAAATACAAAAATTTTGCAAATAACTCACCCCAAATAAACAAATAAACTACAAGCGCCGTTTATTGATCGATCCCTCCGTGGAATTTCTGGCCCGCTAAAGAATTTTTCAAGCGTATTGTGTGCAACTCGTGAAGGATCCGGGTAGAAACACACACTACATACTCGATTCCGTGTAGAGAAATATTTCAGTCTAAGAGAGAGTATTTGAAGATCGATCAGACTATAGTTACAAAACCGTCGATCACCATGTTCAAGAAAATATTTCTACTAAGAAGAAAGTGTGATATTTTGTCTCTTTTACTTTACGTGGGTCAAATTTGACGTAGCAGAGCAGAGCAGAGAGAAGAAAAAAATGTGATCGTGCAACAGAACAGTAGAGCTAAATGTGTAACGTGGAAGTTAGATATAATGCAGCAGTTAGCGACGCTGAATGTATAAAGTCTTTCGTGGATGCCACTGAATGTTATTCATATACATATAATAGGGCAAAATGAATGGAAATTCAGGGAGTACGAGCCCATACACCGCAATTTCCAGCATCTCACAAACACAGAAATGGCATTAAATCACTTCAAATTAAAAACATTACATACTATTACTTAATATTAATTAATAAAAACATCAGGCCTCAGCTGGCCAAAGTGGTCAGGATGGGTTATGCTGCTTCAGGAGGTCAATCAGATATGCGAGTGCTAAACTATTTAGAGCTTTAAATGTCATGAAAAGAAATTTGAAGTCAATGCTGAACTCAAACTACACTGCTACCAGTGTAGTTTGCGTATGACTGCTCTAAAATTTATTTCCTGCTCAGCAGGTTATTGCCTTCAGAATTAGCTGAATCTTACTTAGAGTAAGGTTATGAAAGCATAAAGAAATTTAATGTATGGCTAGCATGTGTTTAATTTTGTATATGCTTTTAATGTTATTATTCAAGGTTATATCAACACCCTTAAATGTAGCTTTTGGTGGCATTATAGGCATCAAATTGTAGGGGTTTAAATCCACAACCTTATTTTGAAAAGACATAGTACACAAAATCAGTGCTATTATCAGTTTCTATTATTCTAAGCTTATGTCTTCAGTGCACTCTTCCATTTTGCCACTAAATCTGGCAGATTTTTTGGATATCCAAATATAATTGGATTTTATAAGTGTAAAGGTGAAAGCCAACCACGTGTTTGCCAATTGTATGTCCAAGAAGCTGGATTTAAAGGAAGAACAATAAGGAGTCTAGAACAAAACCTTGTGGGACAATATACTGCACCTTTTTAGGCTCACAAGAACCTCCATTAACACAAAAAAACTGGTAATTGTCTGTCATGTGAGATCTAAAACACACCCCATTGACCTTGTCTTTAATCCTTGCTTTTATGTCAGTTAAACATAATGGTATATTGTGTTAAACCCATCAAAATATTCCTAGATTATGATGTGTATTTATGGCAGATTGCATTTTGCAGATGCCCTTATCCAGAGTGACTTAAAAAACACCTGACCTCAGGGCAGACTAGGTCAAGAGTACCATCAGTCCACAATTCTCCTGAAGCCTTATGAAGCCTTCTGACTACTATATCTTCTCATAAGAAGATGTAATAGAGATTAATCTGTCTGGTTTCTTTCTTTTTTTTTTTTTTTTTTTACTTATATATATATACACTGTATATACCAATCACTAAAAGTCTGGAGGAATTTTAGAATCCTAAAAGGCGTAATCATTTGTTCATTTACATACTCTGTTAAATTTAAATTGTTCCTATTGCTTTCTAACAAGTTTAAAAAAATAAGGTGTTCTGGCTGAAAGAAAGATGGCATTTAATGGGAGATCTTTCTCTATGGTGTTCAGAATATCAGTTTATTTGGACCTCCACATCAGTGGCTATTCAGTTCTGTTTTCAGTAATAATGAAGATTTAAAATTTTTAACAGAACAATACATCTTTATAAAAAAAGTTTTACAATTAATAATAAAAGCAAGTAAATAACTACAACTGAAGAGATGCAATTCTTGCAAGGAAAACCTATGATACAAAGTCAAAAACAGCATAATATGAACATAAAGTTTACATATAACATATTGTATACACTGTACTGTTTGTGTCTGACATTCTCCATTAAATTTATTCAAACAATTCCCTTATGTGTTTTTAAATAATACAGTAGTCAATCATTTTTAGCATGATACAGCTGATTAATTAGATTATTCTTCCACAATATGCAATCATCTCAAATTCCTTTCTTTTTCAGCTGACCAAACTCAGATTTAAAAACTGGGTAACACTGTTAAACCTGAGCATTTAAATCTCCCTTTATCGTAGCATTTAAACCAATGTCTGATGCCCTTGTTGTTGTTAAAAGCTCTTATTTCAGTATCTGTGCTCTGTATGTTTTCAGGAAACTCATGAGAGAGCAGCGTGCATGTTTTCCGAGGTGCCGAAACCACAATATCTTGCAGCAATAACACGTCACTGTTGAGTCAGAGTGTTTCCCATTCTTGTCTTAAACCTATTCTTTTTAAACCTCCAAACCCCACCAGGTAGTCATGGAAACCAAGTCAGTAACATATTCCTTCAGTCACCACTCAGAAACAGATTTATATATGATGTAAAAATTTGTTGGGGAAATTATTCGTTTTTTTTGTTTTTTTTATAGTATTCTCACATTAATAGCACCGTACTTTGAAATAAGGCTGCTCAACCCATGCTTCACAGAAGTTAATTTATTTCTCCTCCACTTGTTATTCAAGTCAAACAACAGTAATAGAAAACATATTACAATAATTCTTACAAAAATCAGTTTGTCAGCAATGGAGTTAGACAGTATACTTCTCTTCCCCTTGCCTTTGAGATTTGTGATAATGTGTGTAATTTTTGTAGAGCTCACTGAATACTTCCTTAACACCCATTTGCAATGTCCTGTTCAAGAACTTTATATCCTGTTTGACACACTGGTCCAGGATGCAGTAGATGCCTTCTGTCAGGTGTGCCTTGATTTCTGGTCGAAGTGTCACCTTCACAAATTAAACAAAGAAGCATGGCGTTCATTACTGTGCAGTAAGCTATTGTACACAGAGAAGCAATAAGCAGAACTCTAATGATGTACATGATAAATGAATACATTTCTTGATAGGGGATAATTCTGCTATTTTCTTTATTTGTCATCAATGTAACGCGAAGTCAGGCAAATGTTTTACACACTGGATATTTTAGAACAACATGTAAGACAGTGTTTTCCACCACCATCATCAAAACACCATCTAAGGGAATATGTTTTGGCAGAATGGTTCATCCATCCAGTACAGTTCCAAGGACATGCAGAAACTATGTCAAGGCTCACTGAAGCTGTTCTGGTGGCTCATGGTGGCTCAACACTTTACAAGCCTGCAATCACAATAGCAAGCGACAAGTCACCCGTGTCTCTTGTAGGTTGTCTCTTGTGGGCATGTACAGACTGCTCCTGTTGTCGCTTGTGTTTGTGGACTGTTCAGCATTTTTTTCAGTTCTGAAGAAAAATGGTACTAGCTATAATCTATAGCCTACAGCTGACTTTACAATTTATACACACCACTTTTGTTTGTTTATTTAAGGTTGTTACGTGTTTCGTACTAACTTCGTTAACAGACTTTGAAGCATGCTAACACTCACCAGAGTTACCAACAATCTCTGCTATTTCCTTCCAAGCATATTTTAATTTGTATTGTCTCTATACACATTTAATGTGAGTTTATAAATGTCAAGATAAGATGAAACCATGTTTTATCTTCCCTTTTTGAGCATCAAACAGTAAATGGGATCTTAATAGCAGGTAGAAACTAAAGTTGTGGCCATATGTGCTGTAGAATTCTCCTCATTCTCCTCACGACAGCCAGGGAGTCACAGACGCTTTACCATGCAATACCTAGTTTGCATAGAATTGAGAATATATCAATTCTCAGCTCCATGTTTCACAGATACACAGAAACTGAATGGTCCCCTGCTGCTTTGTTGTTTGCTAGTGAGAACACTTTATGTTGCTTCTTTGTTACCTGCCATATCTCACACACCATTGAGAATTCTCTAAAAAAAAAAAAAAAAATTTTTTTTTTTCATTTTTTTCAATTTCATCAATCGCAAATTGTTTTAATTTTCACGAAAACTGTTTTTTCTTGCTACCATAAATGGAATGACTGGTTCCACTAAACTCGTGCAGCAGGAAAACTAAACATTATTTGACTAAATATTATGCCAGAAAGCCTTTACATAAATAAATTTTAAATACATATTTGGATAGTACACTGAACTGTAAATAGAGAATTTTTTTGTGCTACACCACCATACACTACTTGTACTGATACACAGTTAGAATTAATTAAGAATATTTAAGTGCTGAGACAGCACTTAAATATTCTTCATTAATTTAATATAATGCTGAGACAGAACTGTTTAATGTCTATGAGCTAAAGATTTTACCTTCTGAAGTTCAGTGACATACTGAGCCACAATGAAAGAGTTCAGGACAGTGAAACCCTCTGCTGTGGTGCCAATATGGGTGTACATCCGCTCCACTAGCATGGCACACTTTAACAGCTTCTCAGAATCATTTCCTAGACAAAGATGTATTATGATCAATCCTAAGTAACATGAAGAAGTCTCTGAGAAAGATTATAATTTGATTGCATTTTATAGCTAAAACAAACAAATAATACACAGAGGTTTGATCAATCTGAACATATCTTTAAAAATAAACCAAGTATATCTAAAGCAATATTATATCTCATTTTAAAGCATTATCCTACCTATTAAAGAGCAGATTGCTTTATCGTGTTCACTTCTATTCTTTATAAGTCTAAAAATTAATGAACACCTATTACTAGAAACTGTAGTGCAAATTTACTTCCTGATGCAAATGAATACTGATTCATTTTAAAATGTTTTGACTTTGTTAGCCAGTCATACTTCTGACCGTACTACATCATACTACAAAGTCATTAAAAAGAATAGGCTTGCATAAAATACAGTATAAATATGTCCATATACTTGAGGTTAATACATGTTGTTGTTTCTCTTTCGGCTGCTCCCGTTAGGGGGTCGCCACAGCGGATCATTGGTCCGCAAATTTGATTTGGCAGTTTTTACGCCGAATGCCCTTCCTGACTTCCTTCCCTTCCCGATTTTTATCCGGGCTTGGGCCCGGCACTGGGAGTGCATGGTCATGTGCAACCCCAGTGGCTGGGGTTGGTCCCGTGGCCGGGAATAGAACCGGGAATTGAGCATGGCTGCAGTGGTGAGAGCGCCGAGGCTTAACCACTAGTCCTCCAGGGACCCACTTGATTTTAATTCTACAAGTAATTGTAAATAGTGATTATTATTTCATCACAGTTCATACTGGGTATTTTGAATAAACTATGTCTAAACCTTTGGTTTTGCATTTTACTGAAAATACCACACTGACAGCATGTTGCGTTTCAGCAGTTAGTAAAGTGCTATAAATAAAGGGCTGACTTGGCCCACCTTTCTCATTCTCCCCTTTTTGCCTGCCCTCGCGTATGATGGACGCCACCAGACGATAAAAACAGTTCAGGAAGACTGGAGAAGCTTTCAGCATCACCTATGCCCATTGAGAGACAGAGTTTTTTTTTTTTTAAAAAGACAAAAAAACAAAATCACGTACTGGAGACAACTGCCTGAAAACATTTTTCAAAGGAATGCAGCTAAATTCACTAATACACTGAAATCTTGAAATGTTTACTGTTCACACAATGAATTTATTTTTACTATCTTCTTAATTCAGTTGTAACAAGATACATTTTTAATAGAGACAACATCCAAATGAAGAATTCAACCAATCTATCCAAAAAGTTCATAAGTACAATTCAAATTCTTCATTAGGGTGAATGATTATTCAAGTTCTCTGTTGGTCTGTGGGTTTAGAAAGCTAGCTGGTTCTTTTTTAACAAAAGCCGTATTTGAACTAAATTGTAATGGATTTTTTTGGGTGAGTGGGAAACTGAAACATAAGCATTTTTTCTAGCACATTACATTGAAGATTATTTTCTGTTTTGTATGAGGCTGAAGTAGTCTTTTTTACATGTCTAGTAAAAGTACGGTGAAGACAATTTTACAGAAAAAAAAAGGAAAAGAAAAATCAAACCAACATCAAACCTAAAAGAAAGGGCTCTAATAAAATCCTTTTAAATATTACTTTCTGTATCTTTTTCCATTCACGAGAGGTTTAAAAAAGTCCCATCACTGTCTGCTGATTCAGGATGCACTATTAGAGTACACAAATGCTTTTAATTTTGTTACACATGAAACATACAGTTCAAATGTTAACCAGCCCAGATAATTTTTTTTCCTAATCTTGTTTCTGCTTGTGAAACCACCAATTATTAACACAGTTAAATTTAAAGTGAGGTATTCAGGCACAGACTACAGGTACCCTGCCAAGAGAAGGTCACTTACCTTAGGGTAGCACAGGATGATGGCATACAAGGCTTCATGGATGGCATGGAAGGCTGAATAGTAATCTTCCATGCATTGGTTTACCAGAGGCACAAACTCAAGAGCTCCCAGCACCAGGATAACATGGTGTGGGTCAGAGATGTGAGTTTCTCCTTGACGGAGCAGAGTAATTAGAGTCTCTACCACTGGCACAGTTAGTATGCTAGTTAGAGAAGACACTTGACCAGATGCTCTTACCACAAACTGAAACAAAAAAAATTAAATTAGGCACAGTTAATACAATCTTAAAGTTAACATCCTTACATTTACTTGATACAAACACACCTGGCAAATATCAAATGTGTAACCCAGTACACTTTGAAAAAGATTCCATGAAGTTTTACATTTCATTACACATATGTACTACAGATTAATTAAATTGTACAATTTAAAGGCAAAGAGATTTTCTTTAAACACAGCAAATACCCCTGCAACACATGGATTTTTTTTTTTTTTTTTTAGCTTAGGGATGCCTATACCCAACCAAGTCTTCAGGTATAGTACAGGTTTATTCATTCTAAGCCACAAATATGATAAAAATCACAATTTAAGTAACAGTTCATTCTAAAAGTAATAATTCTGTTAATGTTAATATTTTATTCTTTTGACAAATATGTCCTTTATTCACAATGAATCATGTTTGTGTTTTGGACTGACCATATGGCTTTACTCAATAAAAATGATCACATTTAAATAGATACATGCTTCAAACTGCAAATCAACACAACATTTATCAAAACAAAACTACTCCACACAATAAAATACAAATTCCTTCTATATTTTTGGTTTTCATACAGCCAGTGCAGCCTTAATTCAGAATCAAATTTTTATGAATTCAGACAGCAAATATATATCAGGAATACTGTTATCAATATGCTAGCTTAGCTAAGCCAACATCTTTCCCTTGAGAAATTTTCAGTAGTCACAATAAAATGAAGACAAAATCTGGCTTATCAAGGTCTTTTGTATGACAGACCTAATCAGATGACTTTATGTCACATTAATTTAGGCCCAATGGCAGTACCTCAGATAGATTGCTACAAATCAGTAAGACAGGTTTTCTGAATAATTTTATGACTGGTTCATTAAACCGGCATTTGCAGCATGTTTAATTAAATGTTACCATATTAAGACCTTTTTGATGTCAGCAGAAAATGAAACAAAAACAAATCTGATTAACAACTTGAGTGAATACATTTAAACCAACGCTGCAATGAAATACTCACAACAAGAGAAGACATGATCTGAGGAACAATACGCCAGAACATCTCTGAGGAGGCCTCTGACAGTGAACAGCTGGCAAGCAGCTTTATTAGAGTCACAGCTGCAAACACGTCCTGTCAAAGTTGATACATATTGCACATATTTTCATTTAGCAGGAATACATATACATTATATATATATATATATATATATATATATATAT
>CM075005.1:11799164-11817053 GCA_037576675.1 Pangasius sanitwongsei
ATATATATATATATATATATATATATATATATATATATGTATGTGTGTGTATGTATATGTGTTTGTAGTTTAGTTTGTATCGAAATTCTATTATTTATTTCACACTTAGTTCTTGATAGCCATTGTCTTATTGTAGTTCATTCAATAAGACTTCAAAATATCTCTATATTAGTCTGGGTACTACTTGGTATAATCTAGTCCATCCCTAGTCCACAGTGCTCCCAAATGATTGGCCGTTACAAAACACTCTCCAACTTCTCTCAAATATCCATATTCTGCTCCGCCGAGCTCTTATCCTCTCAGATACCGACAGCTTATCAACCAGCTTTTAACTCATAATTCCGCATCATTTTCCCTGCGTAGGACGATGTTTTTCATCCGTCCTGACGCCATAAAACCCTGTTTTCCTCTCATTGACGGTAAAGCGCAGGAGGCTATAGTGCTTCTAATCTGATCAGAACACATCTATTAACTGCTCAAGCTCTTATTTGCTTACAGCGGAAGTAAAGTTACCAAGCAAAGGCAGCTTCCGGCATCCAAAATAACCCGGAAGTTAGAGAAGGCTCTATGGTCGCTCACTGCAGCAGCACCCTCCTGTACTAAACAGTATGTGAGAAGAGTACGCCTCCTTCTATCTGCACCTCTTTTAGAGCAGTGCTAGTGCGGTAGTTGTGTACTCGGTGCGGTCACAACCTGTGTGGGGGAACTTGTCTCCACTGGTCTAATATAATTAACAGCTTCGATTAGGACATTTGCGGGGGTAACTTTTTTTTTTTTTATTTCTCGCTTATATATATATATATATATAAACATATATTTTAAATTATATAAATGTGCTTATTTACTGGTGTCGGTGTCGTTTCTTTGCCAGTAAACCCATCATGCAACATGGACGCTACAGGGAAGGACACGTAGGACACATTAGTGTGTGACAGATTTTGGTGACATTTGGGAGTGCCAGAAGCCTGTGTGGGTGTGAGAGGAGATAACGAGGGACAAGGCTGTGTGTAGCTGTCAGACACAGATAATGTTCGGTAACCGTCAGAAACTGAACAGCAGCCTGGCTCACAATAGGCTTTCCTTCTCTGAAGATGCCAGGAACCGAAACTATCAAGAATATGTGTTTAGTTATTAGTTTAGCTAATTACTCACTAACTAAGAGCCAGGCGGAGTGTAACAAGGTTTCTGCGGGATTGTGGACGTGCTTGTGATTATGACCGTCATTGAAAGTGAAGTGGACCAAAGCTAAAGCCTCAGTTCAGCTTACTTCCTCTAAATGTGTGGAGTAATGATGTTGCAAATGTCAATATTAGCGACCAGGAAACTGTTACAGCAGTGGAATATCACCTGCAAGCGCCAAGTAAGACTTTACCAGCTGTCTGGTGTGACTTTAATGAGATCCCAGAGAAAACTGGTCTGTAAAACTGTACTTGAAACATCCCTATTTTCTCATGTCCGACCTGGAGCAAGTTCAGGTCCACAGTGTGTTTGGACACACATCAGGGCCTCCACTCCATTTGCTTTTTACTGCACGTCAACAGACTCCAAGCAAGCAACAGAGCATGCAGGTAGTGAGATCAAACCCAAAGACGGACCTGGACGGATATCCTCAGATAACTTCAAAAAGTTATTGCAGCTCGCTCATCCAGAGCGCTGGAGACTATCAGGTAAAAAGCACACACCTCTTCAAATCAGCCATCTAAACTCTCAGAAAACATCTTGTATGGTTAATTACTCCTACACTGTTAGGGGGAAAAAGGGTTTCTCAAGGGTTCTACTTGGGACCTTTTTGCAAAGGAAGCGCTCTGTTCCCAGAGGGATAAACTGAGGAGGCCTTTAGTGTGTTAGGTGGATCCTTTTTTTGGGGACATTCTAAAAAGCTTAATGTAGGGGGGAAAAAAGCATAATGAGTCTTAAAGTACCAAAGCAAACACCAAGCAGCACCAAATCTCTCTCACACTGACATTGTCATAAATGTTATCTACAGGCACAAAGTTTGAAACAGCATTCAAATCAGAGCTTAACATGGCTTAATGTGTTAAAACAGCAACCAAGAAACACCAGAGTAAATTTTCTTACACTTTACTGATTGATTATAACTTCTGTCTACTGAATGACTCAAAAAATAAATAAATAAAACAGTGTTTCCGATTAATCTTTCTTATTAATCTTAATCTTATTAATCCTAAAATCTTATTACAGCCTAATGAAACATCTGGTCAGTGTTAAAACAGTGACAGGTTTGAAAGTATGGAGTCTGTGCTTTATATTTACTTATGAAGTAATTCCTTTTGATTTTTTTTTTTTTTTTTTTTTTTTAAAAGCTAAGCACTTCAATGTCCCCTTTTCTCAAGTGTATGCAATTTATGTAGACTTGGTTCACTTTTAGAAAAAATGTTTTGCAAGGTTTTTTTATGGTGTTGTTGCATAGTGTGTTAGGATTGCAGTAATTAAAACATGACAAGGATTCTACTGGGAGCTATTCATCTCCTGGGAGTTAAAGTCCTGTCCAAGTCCGCATTTTGTTGATGTTGTCGTGGTGATGACCAGGGCTGCTTCTGAACCTCTGGGGGCCATAGGCGACATCCTGTTGGAAGAGGATTGCACACCACTTTATTTTTCAAGCTGCTCCCTTATCAACCGATTATAATAACAATACACCTACATGAGCTACAGAAGCCTTGATGAAAAACCACATTAAGCGCACCATTTATCTACCACTATCATATATGTCCTGTCTTTTATTTGCCTCTTGCAGTAATAAAAAAAATTTATATAAACTTAAATAAATGACTCTAAGGAAAAAAAAAACATAAATAGATCCTTAACCAGTGTGTGTATAAAATTAAATTCATTTTATTATTTTCTGTGAGCTATAGGGAAGATTGCACAGCAGTTAAATTTAAGAACTGTTCCTCTATGAACTAATGATTAGGAAGCTGTTCTAATTAAAAAATACTTCAGCATGAACTACCAAAGTAAAACTGCTTTATAATAAAGATAATACGTGCCCAGCAATACACACCCTTTGATAGTTCAGTTTTATCTATTTTGACCTGTTTTCCCCCTTGATTCACGTACAGCAACGTGTGTAGGGAAAACCGCCAATAGCTCCATAACCAGTGTGAGTTTAAATATCAGATTAATTGGATAAATAACTTTGAGCTATAGGGAGGATTGGACACCACTTTCATTTTCAGAATAAAAATCTGCCTACATGATCTCCAGCCCATTAAAATCCTGGGTTGCAGTTATATTAATTTTAACTCTGCATAAAGTTATACAGTCCCCTCCAAAAGTATTGGAACAGCAGTGCTAATTCTTTTATTTTTCGGTACCCTGAAGACATTTGGGTTTGAAATCAAAAGATGTATATTTACATCTACATGGGTTAAACAACTTAAAACACGGCACCTTTTGGTTTGAACCCACCCATTTTTCAAGTGATAAAAAATATTGTAACATAGGACTGACAGGTGTTTACTTGTTGCCCAGATATGTCCTGTTAGAGTGCTTGTTTAAACAATTAATAGCTCTGAATGTCCTGAATGTCTACTCTTGGTTTGAGCCCTGGGTTTCACCTGTGAAGACTGCATTTGTTGATAAAAAGGTTGAACCAACATGATGAGCAGAGAGCTGTCTATGGGAGAAAAACAAGCCATTTGGCAAGCTGAGAAAAGAGGGAAAATCGATCAGAGCCATTGCACAAGCATTGATTTTGTACCAAAATCTCGTGAGGTCATTTATTTTGCACCAAAAAACAGTTAATATTCTGCAGAAGCATGTTTGTCCTATGCATAATTATGTGGTTGCCATCCCTTCTTGTACCTCTTTATCACGCTTGTCTAAAACCCTGGTGACACCACTATTCAGTTGCTGCTTCTGCAGTGTAATTTCAGATATTGTTTATTCCAGCGTTACTTGCATACAATGTAAGTAACATTTCAATGTCAGTTAGTACTAATTCATATGATAGATTTAAGCAAACAGATTGAACAGACTTTTTGTTCAGTGTCAGCAATGCCATATCTTTTAAATACATAAATTGTACTGAACAGTTGTCAGCTTTATATATGCATAAGATAAATGTGTTTGACTGTTGTTCTTTATTCTGTTGTGTTGCCATCTGAATTTCCTCACAGCTGCCATGAGCTTCCTGGTTGTCTCCAGTGCCGTCACCATGTCTGCTCCATTTTTCCTGGGTAAAGTGATCGACACTGTCTACACAAACTCATCTGCAGACTTTAGTGCCTCCCTGACCTCCCTGTGCATCATGCTGGCAGGGGTTTTCCTGTGTGGTGGCGCTGCCAACGCTGCACGTGTATACCTTATTCATGTCTCAGGTGAGCTCTCAGCAGGAGCCACAATGCAAAAGCCACTTGAAGAACAAATGTGTTGTTCTGCCTTGTTTATTAACGATAGTTGCAATATAGAAACATTAGCAGTAGATTTTATACTGGAGATTGTATGAATGAATGAGAGTCTGAGTGAATGAAACTGTCATCACCGATTCACTGTTTGACTTGAACACACTCTTGTCTGTGATGGTTTTTGCAGGGCAGCAGATTGTGAGAAACTTACGTGAATCACTTTTTTCCTCAATTTTGAGGCAGGAGGTGGGATTCTTCGATAAGACCCGCACTGGTGAGCTCATTAACCGCCTTTCGTCAGACACGGTTGTAGTTGGACGTGCTCTCACTGACAACATGTCTGATGGTCTACGGTCAGTTGCTCAGGCTGGAGCTGGAGTCAGCATGATGGTGAGCAGCAGTCTAAAGCTAACAGATGCTGTGACTGGAATCAATGCACTCAGTAATGTTGACTGACATTTGTATTTAACATTGTTGAGTTTAACTTATGGTAAGAAGTAATGTTTGGATCAGAACCATGAATATAAACATTTGGAGCTTTTTTCCTGCAAAAAATGTTTTTTTTTGTGAGAGAATATTTTATTCACTCAGGCAGAGAAAAATTCGCCTCTGTTTGTTCTGACATGTAGTCAAGTTCATGTATGTAATCCTAATGGTTTCATAATAAGCCATAAGTAGTTTTTCTTCTCCATATGTATGAATAAAATAGTTAAGTTATTTGAACTTGAATGATGATCATTTATGCTAACAGTGAATAAACAGCAGCAGGTTTCTGAATTTCAACTCTGCTTTTTTATTACTATATTGTTTTTAGGTCTTCTAAACAGACCTGTATTGCTAGATTGCATTTGTAATTGCAGAGACTTTGTCAGCTCCCTGAATTTTATCGCTTACTTTCCTTCTCTTTAGTTCTATGTGTCACCCAGTCTCGCCACCTTTGTCCTAATGATTGTACCTCCTGTGGCGGGCCTGGCAGTCATCTATGGAAGATACGTGCGCTCCATATCTAAACAAACACAGGATGCTCTGGCACAGGCCACACAGGTCAGAACCAGCTTTTAATTTAGGTGCTATAGCAATAATACTACTTGCACATTATCGTTTTATGGGGCTTTTTCTATCAGGATTGGATCCAGAAAAGATTTTAACCACGTCTGCTACACATTTACACTTGTAGTCAGATGTGTTTCTGGTTAGCTGGACTGAAATCTAATGTTAAGTTGCACATAATATGCAAATAATCTCATACACTTCATAACCAGTTTCTATTGTTTGTGGTTGCAAGTTGTTTTATATGCAAATGATGATTGCATCATCAAAAATTGCAAATTTCCACCTTGTTCTTAATTTACTTAAAGGCTTAATTTACTTATAGTGTTAATTTATTTAGCACTTTATCTCTTTGTACATTTCTGTGCATGGTATAGCTGGCAGAAGAGAGGATCAGTAATTTACGGACAGTTAGGGCATTCGGCAAAGAGCTGACAGAAGTGCAGACCTACGCAGAGAAGGTGGAGTATGTCCTCAGACTGGCTAAGAAGGAAGCTATGTTTGCTGCTGGGTTCTTTGGAGCGGTATGTCTTTTTAAAACATATTTACAAAGTTTACCTGTACACATTGAGCAGTTATATTCAGACCACAGTGTTTAAACTGTATATGTGTGCGTAGACGGGCCTGAGTGGCAACATGATCATCCTGAGTGTGCTGTATAAAGGTGGGCTGCTGATGGGTAGTGAGCACATGACAGTAGGAGAGCTTTCCTCCTTCCTTATGTATGCCTTCTGGGTGGGCATAAGCATTGCTGGTGAGGACAAATTACTCTGCATAAACGAACAACATGCATCAATCATGTGTGCTCAATACCTTACACAATAACGGACAAGTCACAGTAGGTTCATGTAGTGTTCCTAATTTGTGTGTACTCTTTATGTACTGTTAATCGCAAGGCCTGAGCTCGTTCTATTCAGAGCTGATGAAGGGGTTTGGAGCTGGTACACGCCTGTGGGAATTGATGGAGAGGAAGCCTGAATTTCCTCTCAATGGTAAATATCACCAAACCACATATTTTTTGTTTTTACTAAAATGTTATGTGGTCATGACATGAATACTTACCAAGCACTGTGTTGATCAATTAGTCAGAAAGACTTGTTTAACCCTGTGTTCCACTTGTCTCCCAGAGGGACTTGTGTTGAGACCAGAGCAGCTGAAGGGAGCCCTCGAGTTCCGTAATGTGTCGTTTGCTTACCCGACAAGGAAGGATGTCCCCGTCTTCCAGAACCTGAGTCTGTCTGTGCCAGCTGGTTCAGTGATGGCAGTGGTGGGGTCAAGTGGCTCCGGAAAATCTACTCTTGTGTCCCTTTTGCTCCGTCTGTATGACCCAGATTCAGGTGAGCACTGGGGTCTGTGAGGGCCTCCATTTTTCACTCTTGCACAGAGTCAGGCTTTTGCACTTACAATTCTGTTTAATTTCTCACCCTGACTTAGGTATGGTAACTATTGATGGCCATGACATCCGGACTTTGAATGCTTATTGGCTGCGGCGTCATATTGGAACTGTAAGCCAGGTAAGCAGCATCATAAGCAAATGGCTACATCATTACATTGTGTCACTGTTATGATTATTTAATCTTTAGAATGCCCTGAGGTATAGTGTTGTTTTTTTCTTGCGTAGGAGCCAGTCCTCTTCTCCTGCTCCATTGCTGAGAACATTGCGTATGGAGCAACAGATCCCAGTCAGGTCACAACACAGGACATCCTACGAGCAGCACAGATTGCTAATGCTCATGATTTCATTAATGGATTCCCCAAAGGCTTTGACACTGTTGTTGGAGAGAAAGGAGTACTACTGTCAGGTACCAAAATATGTTATTTTAGTTTTTGTGTGGGCATTTTAAATATTTCGTTCTGCTTTCTTTCACTAATGCATTCTCTATTATGAATATGCTGATATTTCAAACTTAGTTTCACTAATGAACTTATTGGTTGAACAGGTGGACAGAAACAAAGAATTGCTATAGCAAGGGCCTTGCTAAAGGTAATTAATCATGCTTTTCTCCCTTTATTCCATAAGACATTTCATGCTACTCATCACTGAAGTCTAAAATGGTTGTTTTTTTTCTGATAGAACCCCAAAATACTGTTACTAGATGAAGCCACAAGGTAGGTTGTTCATTTGTGTAATGGCAATGGCTTAAATCATTCACATTATGTTACTAGCAATTAGTGCTGCAATAATTTATATTTTTCAAGTAATCGATTAATTGGATTAAAAAAGAACAATTTTCAGTACCATTTTTTTCATTTATTTAAAATGAATAAAACAAACCAGACTAAAACTTTACATTAACGCTTTACATTGACGCAACTGTTTGTCCAATTTATATATACACACTAGATGGTAGAGTAAATAGTGTGATTTTTAATTGATTTTTATTGATTAGTTGTTGCAGCTCTACTACCAATGCACCACTAACAATTAAATTAGTTTATTCGGACTGCTGTACCAATTTTTGGTAGAGTAAGGCTACTGCACCATTGTTCTGGTTATTAATAGGCTGACCTGTCAATTGCTTCAGGTTACATTGAGCCATTGGGTCAGGTTTTTATTGACTGACTGCTCAGTCCTGTGTGTGATATTGAACAACTCACTGTGATGTAGCTTGGTTACAGATAAGGTTGTGCGCAGTGTAGTGTGATCTACTACTAATGTAGATTATGTAAGCCTAATGCTAGAAACTGAAAAAAATTGGTGCTCATTCTCTCAAGGATATGTTTTGTATGCTGTAAGCTATAGTATATCATAGGACTATGATTTCTACTGAGCTGCTTTTTCTGTTTGTGCTTTTCCCCACAACCCAACTGTAGGTTTAGGCTGAATGTTGAATGGCTTTAATGTTTTTTATTAGAACCTATACTTGTTCAAACATGAAAGACATGTTCAAACATGTTCTGCTTTTAACAGGAATGCAGTAATGAAAGTGAAACACTTAGAATGCTATTAAATATTTCTGTATGTGAAAAACAATCATGGCCAAAAGGGTTTTAATTAATCATTGTAGTAAATCATTGGTGCTGGGTGTTAGATGACAAAAATGCATATTCTGCAGTCATTTAGGCCCAACATATACCTACATAATGGTTTAACCGGAGGCTATTCAGACCGCTTTGGCAATTTCTGGCAACAACTGTGACATGGTACTTGTTCATATTTATTATGAAACTAATTTTCTTAAAAAAGTATACTATTCAGAAATTTAAAGTAAATTGGGTACAGTAAGTCACGGTCTTATGCTCTGAAGTCAATATCCATTTATGCTAACAAGAGATTTATAAAACCTTTTGTCTACATCAGATTTATTTTATTCTTTATTTCATGTAGTGCAAGCCAGAATTGTAGAGGTGTGGTTGTCAGTTGTTTTTTAAACAGTGTGGACTTGAGCTTACTGTTTAGAGCTTTTAAAATTGCTGATCATTGTAACTAACTAATTTGCTAAATGGTGATTTAGCTATTTTCAATTATATGGGATTAATGTGCTGCATCACAGAGTCCTAGATAGTACTGATCAGTGCAAAATGGATAGAGTGGGCCTCTGGGACAAGCTTATTCCTTATATATGTACAAATATAATTTTCTTAATTTTGTGCTCTTCTCTTGTAAATTCCACAGTGCTCTGGATGCAGAGAATGAGTTCCTGGTACAAGAGGCCCTGGACCGGCTGATGCAGGACCGCACGGTGCTCGTCATCGCTCACCGTCTCTCCACCATCCAGAATGCAGATGCTGTGGCTGTGCTGGACCAGCGGCATGTGGTGGAGTGTGGCCGTCATGCCCAGCTTCTCACCAACCAAGACGGTCTCTTCCGCAAGCTCATGGAGAAACAGGCCTTTTTAAATGCTGAGCAGAAGCTGGCTTTCGCCAAATAGAAGAAGACATTCTGACATCTGAAGAAAGTACCAATGAAAATGAATGTGTATGTAAACTGACATGCAGTGTCAGAAGAAATGAGCTGTAGTTGTATCTGAGTGCCTACATGCAGTATAAACTACCAGCCAAATGTTTGTTTATAGGAAGATTTTTCTTCATTTTAGAATATTAATGAAGACATCTACTTACTCTATGAACTAACAGTGGAATTATGTAGTGATCAAGAAATGCGTTTAACAAATCCAAACAATTTTATATATAAAATTGTTAACAGTATTCCTGATGAAGCTTTGCACTCCTGGCGTCTTCTCAACCAGTTTCATGATACAGTTTCATCCAGGAGGCATTTCTTAAAGTTTCCAAACAGGCCGAATAGGCCAGGCTTCTCCTGCATTCTAAATAGGAATTACTTGTTTGGGGAAACAATTTAGTTGAACATACTTGTAGGTAAAAACTTATTTAAAATACATTTTGATTCAGATTTTTAAATATTTACCTTGTGTGAAACAAATTTCAACCATAACTAAAATATAATTTCTTTCCCTCCCATTTCCTCCCACTTCCTCCCACTGGGTTTTAAATGTCTTTAAGACAATGAAAAATGTGTATACAATCTAGTGTGTACAAACTTTTGACTGGTACTGTGTGTTTACTGAAAAACTGATGTCAACACTCAACTCCATTATAAGGTACAAAAGTGTAACAAACACAAAGTACTATTTATTTAAGACACTGCCACTTCACATGCAGTATAACTGGAAACTGTGCTTTTTTTTTAGTCATTGAATATTTTATACCCTTTCATATAGTATAAATATTCCTAGTAATACAATTTTCAGGATCATAATCATTCTAATCATACAGTAGTATGTGATTCACTGCTCTCTTTGTTGGTAAAAGACAGGTATGCTTTGAATTTATAAAAAGATTTTGGGATCTGGGAAAAGCTCTTTATTACTGTGGTTTCAGTTTTACTGTATATAATGAATTATTTGACCATGTTTGACTAAACTGTGGTATTTCAGCTCATAAACAATTCAGCTGGTTAATCCTGTATCAGAGACCTGCACATTGTTTAAGTATGTAGAAATGTCAGCTGCTGTATAGGAGAAGGATCCACCCAGAACTGTTGTTTTGCAGTCAACCTTCAAACTACTGGCCTTCAGCACAGGGAACAGTCCATATTTGCAAACACAATGGAGAATAGTATGAATGACCACTAAAGGAAGAAAACTTGAGAGATGATTATCTGTGCAAACATACACTATTACAGAGTCTGCAATCAAAATAGGTGTTTTTTAAGTGTGATAAATAGAATATTTCTTTTAAGCTGTGGGCATATTATAATGTATATTATAATGTGTGCTAACTTATGAAAATTCTTTATATAAATAAACTACTGATTGAATTAATTACAGTGTCAATAAATCTCTCACAACTTGAACATGATTTGAGGCTCAAAAAGCATGCGGTACCAAAAGAGGGCACTGTTGGCCTGACATTTTACATACTGCAGACTGCAACCATCTATTAGTGCACAGTTATAAATAAAGCAAAGGTTATGATTTACGTAAAATTAGTTACTTGTAACTGAAATCACAAACACACCTAATATGTTTTTTATTGTGTTATAATTCATTTATTCATTACAATTCATAGCATTTAATGCAGCATCTTCCCCGATCCATTATATGATTTCATTCCAGTGCACCGCCAGGCTAGATTAAATCCCAAGCTTTAAGATTCTACCAAGTTAAGATTCTTGTTCAGACTTTTCTCCAGTTTAGTCAAGTGACTAAGCTGCTTAGCTCCCTTGGTGATAAGGAGCCTGTAACAGTTGCTCTGACTATCTGGCCCTGATAAGCATATAACCTGAGCCCAGGAAATGGAGTGGGCTGCTAAAGAAGCAACTCCTGTCTCATTTATTCAGAGAACAAGATTATTAAATTAATTAATTTAAATGTAATTAATAAATTAAAGCTTAGCCCCCTTTGAGAAAAGAACCAGTTCATGTATTTATGATCAGCAACTTCATAACTTTCCTAATCTGGATATATTAGACTAGTGGACAATTTGTGTCAAAGTTTATTTGTAAATTTTTTTTTTTTTTTTTTATCATTTATGAAATCTGCAGTATGATAACAGTCTGTATATTGCACCTATACCTGATACGGCCCTTTCACAACAGATGTGTCTAGTCACTTAAACACACACACATACACATAAACATACATTAACACAAAATGTGATCATTAATATGAAATGTGTTCATTTTATTCATTTCAATTTGCACAGATCCCCAACCCTAGTCCTGGAGTACCCCCTGCACTGCACATGTCAGTGTTATCCCTGTGTGTTAGAGCAGGGAAAACAATAAAATGTGCAAGACGGGGTTTCTCCAGGACCAGGGTTGTGAACATGCACTTTACTGTATCATTTACTTTGGCAGGAAAAAGAATTAAAGATATTTCAGTAATATTTTGATGCTGAAACTGTTAAACAAGAAATGCTGAAGATATGACCATCCACCTGTAGTTAGTTAAGCCTTTACTACAGAAAATGAAATATCAAGAAGATATTTTAATCACAATTTCATTATATCGATCTTCACAACTCCATACAGTCACACATAGGCTAATTTGAACGGTGCTGTACCCGGATTGTTGGAACTCATCAAAAATGTAGCTTTCCCAACTCCTAAATCCTAATTTAATCCCTGATCACAAATAGCTATACAGGTACAGCTCTTCTTATAGTAATATTAACATTATTACATTCTCAGAGCTCAGATCAAAGCCTATCCAGAGCCCTTGTCTTTTTTTTTTCTTTGCATTAAATGAAGTAAATGGGCTGATTGCTTACCATAAGGTTAACACTGAATTGATTAAATGGCTCTAATAACCCTCTTGTCCTAATCGCTTGCGCCTACCGTAGTAACAGATTTCGGTGCACTTTATCCATGGTCAATTAGTTTACACAATTATACCCCTCTGTCGGAACCCTCGTGTCGCCGCTGAATCCCACTACATAATCAGAAATGAGAGCCTACTCTCACTGGTAGCAGTCATGCCAGAGTAGTAGGATGCACCATGTGCGAATAGAGTGGTAATGAAAACATACACGCCCCATATACGGCTCGAGCGCCGTGGCTTCACATCAGGACTATCACCTTATTAGGACAGCCGTGCACACTTCCAACCGGGAGTCCCGTTCGCTTACCGCCCAAGAACCTAATATGGCCAAAGACTGGGAAAAAATCCAATTGAGCACATGGACCATGTTCAATGGGCGGGAAATGAAGGTGATCGGGTATAAAAGTTTGCCAAGGCCAGCAGTCACCCTGTAGCTGGAACCAGCAGAGGTTTCATTTTGCACTGAGCTTCATCTGAGAAGGGCACCACCAAAGGTAAGGAGATCTGATCAAACCACTCCATAGCCCTCGTGCAACAAGGACTAATAGAAAAATAATGTTTCCTTTTTTTCTATTTACTTTAATGAATTTAACCGAATTACCTGATGCTAGATTCTCAAGGTGATGCACAGCAAAAAGTTTAATTAAAGTGTTCATATATGTCAAGCTGGGAGCTGTGCTGTGAACGTGGTCTAAAGAAAAACAGACCAAAATAATAATTTGGAACAAATAAAGAAAAGTATACCAATTTTTGTGACAATACAAACATTTATGTTTAAACTCTAACCACAGTTCTATTTTTAAAATGCATAGTTTTGATCATTTAACAAAAGCCAAGAGATTTCGATTGCAATTAATTCATAGAGCATACTGTGATGTTTCTCTTAACAATCACAGTGTGAAATTTTATACAAAAACTTAAAACTAACCGATTTATTTTCAACCCAAATTAAACAAATCTGATTAATGACATTATTACATTATATTATAAACTTTTAATTAGTGTGATAGAAATCAATGTATAGTTACAATGGTTAAAAGCATAGTATTTAACTTTTTTTTAACCTATTTTCTTCTGTGTTGCATGTGCTACAAACCACCCACTCAGTGATATCTGAATATATTTACACACAGAACCTGCCAAGATGTGTGACGATGATGAGACTACCGCCTTGGTGTGCGACAACGGCTCAGGCCTGGTGAAGGCTGGCTTTGCCGGTGATGACGCTCCCAGGGCTGTGTTCCCTTCCATCGTTGGTCGCCCCCGTCATCAGGTATGGCTTTATAAATTCTACTGTAATGATTCATGGAGCTTTTTAATAATGAGGTTTTGTCAATGGCAAATAAACATTTAATGTATATTAAATTTCTCTTTCCTCTCCCTTAGGGTGTCATGGTGGGTATGGGTCAGAAGGACTCCTATGTAGGTGATGAAGCTCAGAGCAAAAGGGGTATCCTCACTCTGAAGTATCCCATTGAGCATGGCATCATTACCAACTGGGACGATATGGAGAAGATCTGGCACCACACCTTCTACAACGAGCTCCGCGTTGCCCCTGAGGAGCACCCCACCCTGCTCACTGAGGCTCCCCTGAACCCCAAGGCTAACCGTGAGAAGATGACCCAGATCATGTTTGAGACCTTCAACGTCCCTGCCATGTATGTGGCCATCCAGGCTGTGCTGTCTCTGTACGCTTCTGGCCGTACCACTGGTGAGAAACGCACCTTCATAAACTTTTACTTTTTTCATAAAGTCCTAGATACCACCAGCAGATTATTATTATGACATTATGCACAGAAAGTAGCAAAACTTGAGGCACTAACTTGACACTTCTTGCTGTGGTTCAGGTATTGTGCTGGATTCTGGTGATGGTGTCACCCACAATGTCCCCATCTATGAGGGTTATGCTCTGCCCCACGCCATCATGCGTCTGGATCTGGCTGGTCGCGATCTGACCGACTACCTCATGAAGATCCTGACTGAGCGTGGCTACTCTTTCGTCACAACCGGTAAATATTATCTTTCTTTCTTGGTGGTTTGTTCTCAGGTTTTATCTTTATCAGGTTGATATTAAACATTTTAAAATTGCTTTTTGACTCACACAATTCTCCATCACAGCTGAGCGTGAGATTGTGCGCGACATCAAGGAGAAGCTGTGCTATGTTGCTCTGGACTTTGAGAATGAGATGGCCACTGCTGCTTCCTCCTCCTCCCTGGAGAAGAGCTATGAGTTGCCTGATGGTCAGGTTATCACCATTGGTAATGAGCGTTTCCGTTGCCCAGAAACCCTCTTCCAGCCTTCTTTCATTGGTGAGTAATTAACAGCCTCTCTTTACAACATAGGCTATGTCTACAACACATATAACTGTATGTCATTCTCTTATATTGATGTTCATCTTTATCTGAAAAGGTATGGAGTCTGCTGGCATCCATGAGACTGCCTACAACAGCATCATGAAGTGCGACATTGACATCAGGAAGGACCTGTATGCCAACAACGTCTTGTCTGGTGGTACCACCATGTACCCTGGTATTGCTGACCGTATGCAGAAGGAGATCACTGCTCTGGCCCCCAGCACAATGAAGATCAAGGTAATGGAGTAGTGTGGTTTCTCACATGTATCTTCATTCCACACCTACGATGACTTGCCAATTTCTGAAACACATTCCTCTCTCTTTTATTCCAGATCATTGCCCCACCTGAGCGTAAGTACTCTGTATGGATCGGTGGCTCCATCTTGGCTTCCCTGTCCACCTTCCAGCAGATGTGGATCACCAAGCAGGAATATGATGAGGCTGGACCCAGCATTGTCCACCGCAAGTGCTTCTAAATCCACCATCGTCGTTATCATCTGTGTCTACTCGCCATAAACAGAGCAGCAGTGGAGCACTCCGTTGGCAAGGGACAGAATTACTTAAAATTTATTTTGTAACCCAGTGTTACACAATGAATATACTTCAGTGAAGATTAAGCAACATCGAGATGATCGACATGCTATGTCATACAGCATAATGTGAAATGTACATACATATTAATTTATTAAAGTCCATTATTTGGTATCATTTTGGATTTTGGTATTTTGTGCCTATGGGCATTATTCTATTTGCATAACACAGGCTTTTGTTGTGACTTTTCCTTTGGCTATTCCCATTCAAATCAAGGTTTCAGCACACATTCTGCTACTGCAGGGAGATTAAACTCATTATGATTATATAGTACCTAATAATCCATAACTGTAGCCATGCATTAGCCTTCCAGCACCCCATCCCGGTTACACTAACCATGAAATTGAACAAAGTTTTTAAGCAGTCCAAGAAAGCAGTAAGAGTGGTCACTAAGGTCATTTCTATTTTTAACACACTCTACCCACTGTGTGAATGTACTTGTGGTGAGTGAAAGCTAACACACCAGTTATCTTAGCTATGTCTGGCTTGTTAGCAGATAGCAGATATTTGACCCTTGTCAGTAATTCATAGCCTTTTAACAGGCCTATATAAATATGATACATGCTTAAATTTATTCCTAAGGCTCAGAGAGTTGAAACTTGTCAGTCCTCAGGAGTTTCTTTCTTTCTTCCAGTAAATATTGTTACTATGCCCATAACTAATTTAACTGAATTGAGATGGAAACAAACGTTCTGCCAAATATTAATTTCTGTGTTTGCTATCAGCTGAGATTCTAGTGCTTCTCAGCTAAGTTTGGGAACAGATGCTTTGGACAGACCATTTAGTTCTAATTCATTTCAATTTAATTCAATTTTATTTGCTTGGTACTTTCAACAATAAATATTGTCAAAAAGAAGCTTTACAGAAATAGAAAGGGAAAACTCCCTGAGACAATATAAGGAAGAAACCTTGAGAGGGACCAAACATAAAATGAAACTCATTCTCTTCTGTGTGACACGAAATAGTGGGATTATAAATCATTACTCTTCCTAAACTGTATGACATAAGGTCAAACAGTACTAACACATTTGTTATAAATAACATAAAAGCCTAGGCCAGTTTGGGCTTAGATCACTGTTCAGCTATGTAATAACTTAATGCTGCAGACTTTCAGAGTTTTTTGATTTACTTAAATACTTTTTCGTGCAAACAGTAAACCTCTTCAACTAAAAAAACTGCCTACACAATGATTAATTGTGTGTTCAATAATGTAGTGCAGTTTATGCTATTTCAGATTCCTCATTTCGGACGGGAACAGGGGGTCCAACCTTGCTGTGCAGGGGCATTGCTTGCCCCAGACCATCCCTACACCAGTGTCATAGACCTCTATAATTATAAAGACAATATAAATGGAACTGACCTGAAAAGTGAACTATTACTGCTGAAAAATCCGGCTTGGTCTGACCAGCTACCAGCTTCCAAAACACAGGTCGAGCTGGACAAACTGCTAGACCTTCTTTTTTTTTTTTTTGTCATCCTGTGAGTTATTTTACAGCTCCTTATTACTTGAAAAATTAATCAATAAATGTTTTGAGAATTCCTTTACTGTTGTGTCATTTTCAAAAGTCAGACCAAGCTGGATTTTTCAGCAGGGATATTGTGTTCACTGCCATCTGTCTTGAAAATTAGGAACACTAATTTTTTTCATTTTTCTTTCAGTTATATGTTATGCAGTGTTTTTTTTTCCTTTAGAAGACAGCGTGCCTGTATGCTCGACACTCGAGTCTAATCCCCACCTGTTGTTGCTCTCTCCAGCGGCAGGCTTTAAGCAGTGGGCGGAGCTACAAGCAAATCAGCAGCACAACAACAGTGAAGGGTCGCATTATCGAGACCACCTGCCGCCTTTCGCTTGGTGTGCAACCTGAAACCGTAAGTAAAAGCCGAGATACTCTTTCCTACCCAGATTTGGATCGATCTGACATGACATGACGATGGCAGGATTTTATCCATCAGCGTTCCTTTAAAAATATCATGGCGGATGGCTGTTGTCAGATGGGCATCCTATCAACTGTCACGAACACGACCTTAAAAATACAGTGTAGGCCTACTGTACGCATTGTACACAATGTAAACATAAAGGCTGTGGACCTTATTACTTTGGCTGCTCTGTATTTACTAAACCGCAGGCTATACAGTGTAGTTGACACACACGGCATGTTGTGTGTGTGTGTGTGTGTGTGTGTGTGGTTCACTGATCGCAGCGTAAGTGGCAGGATTATCTCGCCATTTGCACCGCGTTTTTCTGTGTGAACGGGCTGAAATCCGCGGTTTCAATAGACATATGTAGTGTAAATATATAAAGGAGGGGTGTGACAAAGCGCTGTCACGAGCAGCTGGTCTGCGATTGGTTCCTCCCAGGAAAGGGCTTTCCCTCAGTACGTGTTTTGATTTAAATGTCGGGCGGGAGGGGAAGACCATGCTACCTTCATGTGCTATTGAAATGATTGTAAACACGAGTTTCTGACCTAACCGGTGTCCACGAAGAGCTCTAAGAGCTTCGTAGCTTTTGAGAACCGAGTTCTGTTACAAAACCTTTACTTTTATCACATAGAAGAGGAACGGGCGGATCCATGGTTGATGGTTAGTAGGTTTTATTAGCTTTTTTTTTTATTTTGGGGGGGGGGGGGGGGGGCAAACACCCCTTGCCCCAAAACACAATGCCCAAACACCCCATGGCCCAAAAAAACAAAAAAACCGGCTTGGAATTTTTTGAAATATAAAAAAATACACAAGGGTGC
>CM075005.1:11817153-11898460 GCA_037576675.1 Pangasius sanitwongsei
CCCCCCCCCCCCCCCCCCCCCCCCCCCCCCCCCCCCCCCCCCCCCCCCCCCCCCCCCCCCCCCCCCCCCCCCAAGCACCGCTTGCGCCATCACAGCTTGCGCCATCACCGCTTGCGCCATATACACATATACACCGGCTTGCTAGTGTTAGAAAGATACAAAAATACACCAGGGTAGCTAACTAGCAAACGTTACTATGCCTACTGAATGCGAAGACCTCGTAATTGCAGCTTTGCAAGTAGGAAATACAACAATTTGCGGAGCATGTAAAGGCTGCACAGGCGTAGTCTAGCGAGATATGCAGAAACATGAATAAATGTCCTCTTTTCCGTGTGATGTACTACACTGTATCCTAGGCGAAAGTAATTCCTCCTTCTCTTTAGCAGGAATATGGTGACCAAACGGATTAGGTCAGAATATATGAAGAAGTTTAAGGATCCGAAATGGGAAACGTACGCGAAGTGTTATGAGGATTTGGTGAACTACAGACTGTCGAGGCGGTTGCTGGAGCAAACACACAACCCGTGGTTTTGGGATGAACGTGGAAGCGACACAGAGTCCAGCGGCAAATGTACACCTCAGGAGAGAACTAAAGACTACAGGGTGCAGGAGGAGGAAGAGGCACCAACAGCAGAGACAGCAGTGCACGAAGAGCATGGAGCAGAAGAGGCGAGAGAACCTGATACAAGCCAGATCAGAGGTAGGATAATGTCTAAACCCTAACGGAATACGTTTTAAAGCCCAGTCAGTTACTGGCATCCATAATATCTCTGGAGATATGGTGTCCTCGGGATCATGATGCTTCACTGAAACCACACAGGTGCTCTGTAGATAGGCCTTAAGTGTAAATAGTATGACAAGGGTAAACCAAGAGTGATGTGGCTGCAAAGCTGTAATTTCAGATGAACAATAAATTCACTGGACAATTAGGAAAATTTAGAATACTGAATTCTTAACTAAGGATGCACAGACTTGTCCCATTTTTGATAGCAGGGTTCTGGGCAAGCTTCTGTGGCTGTATGATAAGTTATATCCTGTGATTTGTGGTGTCAGGCAGCATAACATATTAATAGCATGAAATGTGTTAATGGTTAGAATTACAAAAGATGTCAAATTTCCTCAGATATTGATCGACATTTTCAGGCCACTATCAGCTGTGTACACAGTACACTGAATTTTTAGTCTACTAGTGGTATATAATTAATGGATGGACCTTACAGAACAACAATGGAAGAAAACTCTGCTTTCAATAGTTTAGTTGGGTTTTACTCCCCAAAAGGCAAAGGCTCAACTAATCACTTTTTTTTTTTTTTTTTTTTAATAACAGTACAAATAACAGAAGATGTCAAACCTCAGGAAAAGGAGGAAGAGAAAGGAACAGCACTCTCCCCTGCTGCTCCTGTCATCCCACCAGAAAAGTATCCCTGTGTTCAGACCAATATGAAAAGCAAACCAAGGCATTCATACAAGCCAACCCGCACTAAAGCCAAGCACCACATCACCAAAGACACTGACAAAGAAAGCAGACATCCTTTTGCTATGTATGGCTCAGGAGACAGACAGGCAGATATGGCCTCGAAAAGAACGCACAATGTTGGTCCAGCTGCATCAACCAAGGAGGTGAGCTACTCCTCAGCTGCATAATGTTATTTCTGTGAGCAAACAAACTGGGTAGAAACATTACATTACAGTAGAACATTAATACTTTGAGTCCTTTTGAAGAGTTTTTTCTGTAGACAGTTGGGATTGAGCATTTATTCCTAGACAAGGCTATATCTAGGCAGTGCTTTCAGGTGTGTACGTGGGACAAAATTTTAGGTTAACAGACAGTGTGTGAACTGTTTCAATGGTAAAACATTTTATAAGGCTTAATTCATGTTTGTTCATGAAACACATTTCCTCTGTGCTTAGATCCACGAGTCTGCACTACGAGCAAAGACCAGACGGGAGGTTGAGAAACAGATGAAGAGATTGAACAAGCAAAGAGCAAAATCAGCTGACCTGGAAAAGTTGAACAAAAGCAAGCTTGTCCCTGATTATAACCCTTGGATGACTGAGTACATGCGCTGCTTCTCTGCTAGGTCACAGTAAATCTCTGAGACTACCAGCAACATTCCTTCCAGTCACAGGTAGAGATCTGCATCCAGCTTGCCCGTCTTCCTTAATGGATTGTTATCATGAAAAATCAAATGACAAAATGACATTTTAGGTCTGTGTTATTTATTTGATCTTATTTGCCCAATTTCTTGCCACGTTTGTTGACTGGTATTAGTTATCAGAATTTTAACAGATGTCAGGGACCAGTAAAATAATAGATTTTATATTGCATTTTAAAACCACAGTCAGCCACCACAGCTTTCTCTCCGAGTCTGCCAACATTAAAATATATGTTGTATGTTTTATTTGCATTGGTGCAGAACCTCAAAACTGGACTATCAGATGCAGTAATCCACAACAGAAGCCTACTGTACAAAATGAAAGCTAGTTTTAGCATCGTTCAATAATTTTAACTTGCATTATTAACATATCATGAATACTGTATTGAAGGTGCTAGATTTTAGGCTCAGGCTTTTTTTCTTCTAGGAATTACATGTGTCAGTTTTGATGGTTTATATTTGCCACTTTGTACTGGCAAATTAGATGTAATTATGATGATAAGTTTACACTCAATCCATTCCATAGTGTGATTTACGGCATAGATTCAGTTTCACTGAGGACATGTTCCTACAACTTTTTGATATGCCTGATTTTGTAAAAGACTTCCAAAGCATCCATCCAAAGCATTAGTTTAAATGAAACCACTTTTTTTTTTTTTTGACCTGTCATTATGTCATTAAGTGGGACAAATATCTCTGGTTTAATGTGAATATGTATTCTTTATTGTTCAATATAAATTACATAATGCTACAGGAATGCTACAGAAAATGCTGCGTAATATCTTTTTCAGGGAAGAAATATTGTGCCCAGTGGTGCACCAGTATGTTGCCCTTGTTACTGTAACATTATGACATCCTAAAATCTATTTGCTTGTAATAGAGGATTGGGCCACCACTGATTCCAGGATTTTTGAAGACTAAAATGACATTAGTATTTCTCAAGGATGCTAAGTAAGTAATTTTTCTGTATTGTAATAGCGATTTGTTTAGTGGTGAATTGTTACAGTGATTATAATGAAGCCATAATGTTGCTTCTGAGCCACAGAAGAACAAAGATCTACCAGTTATTGTTTGAGTAAAAGGCTGAGGAATCTCGTTTGAAGAGTGCACAGATATAACTTTATGGTTTCTGGTTTTAGCTGTATGTGAAACTGCAGTAGTGTATTTGGACAGTGACAGCAATGGGATTTTGAGTCACTCACTGCAGACTTGTGGGGACTCAGTATTTTACTCTCAGCTTTAATGTTCATATCATTATTACTTGAAAAGGTTATAGTTGTGAGTGTTGCTTAATTCAGTGCCACCACGATGTGTTTCTCAAATGTATTAATAAAACTTTTTCTAGTTTTATCACATTATGTTTATGTATTTTTCTATTACCTTTATTATTCACAGATATGCCATCCAAAATTATTGTACAACATGGAAATACACATGGGGAAAATTATTATATTAAAATAATTTAATATAATATTAGCATAATATGTTTGAAAGGAGTTTATCAGTGTAAGCCAGCTGATGTTTCCAAGTAAGGCTGTACCATATCATAATTATATCTTTCACCACAATACTTGATATAATATTGCAACATATCTTAACTCACACTGGTCCTAGCTTTGCTTCCATCTAGTCCTTTTACAGTTGTATTAGATAAAAAATAAACACAAAACATCAAGGGTAATGAATATTACATGATTATTTCCCCTCTCCTCAAAAAAAGTGGCTTTCCTTAAACACAGTGCAGCAATAAAATAATGCAGACATCTTGTATGGCCTGTGAAGCAGGTGCTCCCATTAACAGTTAACACTTTCAGCAGTGTATGTGTACAATGTTGAAACCACAGACAATATTTCCCACCCCTTGTTCTCAGTAACAGCTGGGTTAAGAATAAATGAAATATACTGAACACGTATTTTCCACAAAATGCATGAATGAAGCTGAATGAAGATACATAGCAATTATAAATGTGATACTATGTTTAATAACACTTGGCATGAGTTAATCAAATGAACATTTTCAAACAGGACAACAGCATTTAAGTATGCTGTGTAAGGTAACACTATGTAACAGTGACTTCTCAATGTATTTCATTTTTTATATTTTTCACTACTATATATGAATAGAAGATAGGTCTGTGACTCAGTATATACTATAATTTGACATTCCAGGTTTTAAAAGTAACATAACTTCTAATATATGTTGCATACATGTGTAAAAAATAAAGTCAAAGCAAAACAATAAAATTAAAGAACAGTGCATGCTTTCCAAAGAAAGCAATCACATTTATAAAACATGGTATGTGTGTGTAATATATATATATATATATATATATATATATATATATATATATATATATATATATATAAATAAAATCTCAGTATATTACTTTACCTGATCAAATGATACATCTGTCATTTGCAGAAATTAAAATAAAGGTTTTCAGCTGATATGACCTAACCAATAGCACTCCTGAGCTGATAAAAACCTAATCATTCAAGTTATGGAAATGCAGTCCATAAACATGCTTCAAAATAATGATTTAAGTTCTTCTTTACACAAGACCTAAATACTTTACTGGGAGTAGGACAGGAAATAGAGGGTTAAGTGGGTCAAACTCAGTGCAGAACGTTCAGCAACGGCCTACATTCATCATCCTCGGTTGGTGTCTGCCTCGGCCGGGGTGGTTCTAGAGCAGAGCGGCGTCCCAAGATCTCAGACTTGTCTGAACCGAAGTAAAAGGAAGGAGAGGGAAGAGTTTCTCCACTGTTCTGGGTCTGTCGTCCCATTCCCAAAATAGTCTTTACAAAACGTTTTCTGTAGAGAAATCAGTGAAACCTTGAAAATAAGTAAGGATTAAAACACAGCAGGGCATGCAGTTATAGGAAAAGAATCAATTTTGGGGTGGTGTAATGTAGCCAGACACAAAATGATGGGCTATTACCAGCACAAAGTTTTCCTACAACAGAATGTTATAGTGCTTTATTCCTCATATCACAGCAGTTTGCCAGCAATTACATTTTTTTTAAATTACAGAATGACACGTCTTCCTTTTCATCAGTTTATTTTTACATTTAGTGTTGTGGAACGTCACCTTGCAAGCCTCTCTTTTTCCGCTATTAAATTTAAGAAGACAAAATCTGAAGTTGGTCATTTGGTCATGTTACTCCTACAGTGTAAGTGCTGACACTGTCTCCTAACAGAAAACCATATCAATGATTACTTAACAAAGAAAAACAAATAATGTTTCCAAATCCCTTTCATTAGTCTTAGATTATGTGTAGGGTCCGATAACATATTAAACAATAACATATTAGAACAAGCACATTAATATAAGCCTGTATTTTGAATTATAACTTTACTATGATTAATCAACACCTTCTCACCACTCAGAACCAAGAATTCAACAGTGCAGTGGTATAAATGAAAACTGGTGTATACATTCTTGAAAGACACTGCCTGAAGAACCAAGTCATTAAAATAATTGAGCATATGCACAATTACCATTCACATAATAATAATTTGCTTTAGCTTTAAAATATTTGACTTAATATTTGATATCCTCCATATATAAGTGCATTTGTCAGGCAGTGCAAATACATCTGTGTTGCCTTATTTAAATGATGGGTGATAAATCACATAGGTAATAAATCACATGTTTAGCATATGTGCTGAAACGTATGGTGCAAATCCAAGTCAGATCATTTTCAAAAAGAAGGAACGCTGACTTTTACTAACCGAGACCCAAACCAGTCACCTTCTTATACGTTTGTATATTGAGTATAAAGTTGTCTATGAGTAGCTGTGTGTTAATTAGCCTTCTCCTTTCACAGATACCTTGGATCCTGGACCACCTTGGATCTCTATTTCTGGTTAGCATTCCAAAGTAGCCAAATAAGGTGCCTAAGATGCTAAGGGTCTGGGAAGGACACAGAGAGTCTGGAGTTAAATATAACCGATAGCCTGCACTGTTCTGTATTTGTGTGTGAGTGCAGTCTAACTGATAAGTTCTAGGGGTGGGAATAAAGGTTTAGGCACTTGTTCTTACTCTAGTTGGGAAAGACTGTGACCCTGGGTGTGTATCTGTGAATGTGTGTGGGGGAGGCTGGAGAAGGATATGCTTAGCGTGGCTCAGCATCGCTGTGTCATCGTCACTCGGGCATGCAGAAGCAAACTTGATCAGGGCTCAGGGGGCATTAATGACCAAAATAGCCCCCTACATTAAAGTGGACTCCGCCTTCCCTGAACAAACTAAATACAGAACAGATGCTACTGAGCTGCTACCACCAACATCCTTTTACAGACAAGAGGGAAAGGAAGGGGAAATCATACAGGACGGGCCATTATAATAAGCTAGGAGTGTTAAACTCCAATCATGGGGTGGGTACAGTCCTAGAAAGATTTATATTTGCACTCTTCTAACACATCAAATTTAGCTAATTAGCTGGTGGGCTGAATCTAGGCAACGTATGGTGGCCCTCCTTCAGACTTCAGACTCATTTCTGTTATTAGGTAGTCAGAGATTATAAGTACTACATATAGTGATAATGTGATTTTAGGTCATATTATATACTGTATAATGTCGAACTGAGCCTTAAACAGTCCCAAAAAGGCTGACACTGAAACTATGAATGTAAATAGCAGAGAAAATAAGGCTCAAGAAAAATGCTTCTCAATAAAAATGCTTTCTGATTTCTTACATACATTAATACATCATGTAAAATTAATCAACCACTGATTGAAATTACTAATAAAAATTGTTAGGCACAAAAATACTAATATACTGCATGCACACAATGTTAGATGGAGTTAAATCCTGGCACAAGCAAGATGCAAATTGTCTAAGAATTCTATTACTAAACAAAGAACAAATCTGAAATATCTGAATGTGACCCATTCTATCCCTTAAGAAAACCCTAGGCAGCCTTGCTGTTTTTAGCGAGTGTAGTGTTTTAAGAGCTGTGCATAAGAGCAGCAATCCCTCCCCAGTGCATCTGTTATATCTGCAGTGCAAAGGTGACAGAGTTTGTCTCAGATGCCTGGGTTCAAAATGCTAGAGGTACACATACTCACTTCACAGATGTTTTCCTTAGTCAGCCCTATTTCATGCAGCCCCAGCACAGTTGAAGAAATTCCACAGAACTGTGCTTTGGTTATTCACATATGTGGAACCACTTATTTCAAAGGTTAAGTGTCATCTCACCTGGCTGTTGGGCTCTAACAACCACACTCCTGCACGCTCTCAGCCTGAGCTCGTCTCGGGGAACGAAGCTGCCGTAGCGCCGCATCGCCATACTGAATCCCTGAACCCATCCGCTCTGGATCCAGCTCACCTGACCAACGCAAAAAAATCCTATTAGAAGAGGATATCCTAAATGACATGACACACTGTTTCAGTTTGAAATCTGTGCTTTTACCTGATTCTATTTTGTTGAGGATTTTGCGTGCACACTGGACAAATGCCTCTTCCACATTTTCCCCTGTTAAAGCACTGGTCTCTAGAAACATGAGCTCTAGAGTACACAAATATATAAGCTTTAATTTATGAATTACATACCATAAATAGGTACACCTCTAGTGATCTGATTTGATATTGGTTTTGAATACATTATTAGGCCCCTTTCTATATAGGTCAGGTTTCTTTCTTTCTTTTTTTTTTTTTTTTGGGGGGGGGGGGGTGGGTTTGGGGTGGCACCCTTCACTGAAATAAGAGCATGATAGTCCCTGGGATGTTAGAGCTAATTTACAATCCTGCAGTGGCACCTTGTGGTGCATCGTTCTAAGTACTAAATGTGACATGACATCAAACAGTTATCACTAAATAAAACATAAAACTAGCCCAACAGAATACTTATTTATACGACACTGGGTTTAATATTTTGAAAATCTAAATAAAACTGCTAAAATAAATTTTGAATATTTAGTATGGAAATTTTATTTTTAATTAATCTGGGTGGACAATAATGTTTAAAGCTTCAGTGTACATACTGGAGATTTGTATATTTCTAGCCAGGCAGACGCACCATTCTCCTGAGCAAAGCGAGATGCCTCCAGAAAGGTGACCTCACGATCAGCATCCAGGTCCTTCTTATTGCCACACAGTATTATAACAATGTTCTGACTGGCTAACATCCTGGCATCTGTCAGCCAGTTGGTCAGAGCGTTATACGTCTCCCGACTGATATGAAAATTAGAAAAATAGCAGAAAAGAATTAGAAGTACAATTTGTATATCATTAGGGTTTTTAAAAAAATATTCTATACAGCCAACAAGTACACTTAGCACCAAACCAAGACGAGGTATAAACACAATGGCTGCTAAGTAAGGAATAGAACATGACAGGTGGTGCTGTTATGGGAAAATAATCAACAGTTCATTATTTTCCTACTGCAGCATTTATCAAAGTGTTTTTATTCCTCTTATACCACAGCAATTTGCCAATGATTATATTTTTTTAATTACAGAAAGACGTCATACTTTTTATCCATGTATAGTTACATTTAATGTCCTCAAAACAAGTTAGTTCCTGTTATTACTTATGTTATAGCAGATATAAACAGTCGTTCTGTCACCATATATTTTGAAACAGTGAAAAGTAAGCATCAAAACTGTATTTATTTAACTACAAGGTATCATGACAGCCTCAACAGATAATTATCAAGCCATTAATTGAGGTATCAACACTACTGTTACACATAAAAGAGTTTGTCTGATATATTTACACAGAATGGGGGGGACTGCTTAACAGAACGGAATCAGAGTTTGGTGTTTGTCTTTTTCTTACTTTTCGCTTAACTGACTTATTTCTCTCAGTTCTGTATTTCATTTCCTCTCCCTCCAGAGCAGCCTTCTTTAGATCCTCAGAAAACACCCTGCCTTTCTTCCTGGCCCTCTATTTTCAATTCTCCATCTTGTTCTGCTTGCATTTCTGTATGTTTCTGTGTCTTTAATCTAGCCTCTTCTGCATCTTCTCCAACATGTGCTGATTCCTTTCAGCCAATTTCTTCTTAGTGCCTTCGTTTTCTCCTTCCTCTTCAGTGAAGCATGCAGAAGGTCTTTGTTGTCTCTGATCTACATGACCTCAGCCTTGTAGAGGACGTTAGTCCACAGCATATTCTCTTCCTCATTCTTGGTTTTGTTTTTGTTTTCTCTCTCAGTTCCTCAAGATGGGCTTTCCTAGCCTCGACTTGGGACAGCGGCTCTTTGTAGTTCTTGACTGTGAGGGGAATAAGAGTTCCTTTTGCCTTCTGTTTCTTCTTCTCCTTTAGCTTGGTTGCTTTGTCCACATAGTCCTCCCCTACTTCCAGCTTGTTGAAGAAGATGGCACTTGTGTCCTTTTTGGCAGGTTTGCTTGCTGTAGAATTGTCCTAAGGCAGTAGTGCTGGTTATCTTTCACTTTCTTCTTTGACCTCTATGGAAGGACTCTCCATTAACTTGTTCTGAAATTCTTTCCTTTTCCTCTTCTTGTGCTCCCTCTCCTGTTTTTCATTTTGCTTGCCATTTCTGCACTTTCTCTGAGGAAAGAATCCTTTGCTCCAACTTTACTTGATTCCCATGCTGAACTTTCACCTGGGAAGAATTCTGTACAGCTGTACCACTTAGCTTCTGTGCTGGTTTGAGCATGCTCTAGGATTCTGTTTGTTCTTTTGCTTGTTCTCGTGTCCACCTTCGCTGTCACCTTTACCTCGAAATGGAATGTAGCCTCTTTTCAGTGCGGTTAAACTTCTCTAGGTAGTCATATTTGTTGGCAAGGTTAGTTATCTTTGGAAATGCAACTGCTTGGCAGTTAATTGCAAAACAGAAGGACCCCCTAACATGTGTAAAAGCACAGATATAACAGCTGTACTGAATTAGAGAAATATCTGCAGTTACATTTCTTATCCTTTAAATCCAACATTTAATTTGTACCCAATTCTGAAACTTACAACAAATCAAACATTACATGGTATAAAACATAAAATAGAACAGAATACCTCTCCAAAAACTTTTTTATTTTTTAACTCAGGCACATGGAAAACTTATTGACTGAAACAAATTGCTGACACTGGAGACACTGGACACTATAGAAACAATGCTATATGACAACAAGTGCATTAACATGAGCCTGTAACATTCCTTGCAGCCAGACCCATGCTGTTATATAAAATGATTCAACATCTTCTGACCAATCAAATTTGAGAATTTAACAGTGCAGTGGTATAAATCTAAACAAATCCATCCATCAGTGCATGGTAAAATATATACCTTTTAATTTAATTATGTTAGAGCCACTTAGGACCATTTGTGCTAACATATTTAAGTAATAAAGCCCACATTCCCAAATACTGACAGCTGGAAATGTTTTAGCTCTCAGTACATGAAAATCCGGGCTTTATTAGCAACAGCATGGCCTACATGACCTGTTATTGTTAACTTACCTGGTGATGTCATAGACTAGGAGAGCTCCTGCTGCCCCTCGGTAATAGCTTCGTGTTACAGATCTGAGGAGACAAACGTGTCTGTTACATACAGAATAGGAAAACCACTGCAATGTAATTGAAATACTTACCTAGCACAAATTCAGACAGCTCTGGTTAACTCTGGTTAAAAATGAAACAACTTTATTTTATATCACTCATCTTCAGTAATCAAATTATCTTGGTCAAGGTTGTGGTGGATCTGGGGCTTATCCAGGCAACAGGTGGCAAAATTCACCCCTGGATGGCATGCTAGTCCATCATTGGACACCATTCACACACACACACACTCATACAGTATATTTATTCACACTTAGGGGCAATCTAGCACAGCTAATCCACTTACCAGCCTGTCGGACAGTGAATGGTTTTTGAACACAGAAAATAACCCAAGCTCAGGATCGAACCCAGAAGCTTTGAGGTGGCAACACTACCCACTGCACCACTGTGCTGTTCTATACTTGACATTACTACAATCTACAAACCAAAAAAACTGAATGTAGAGCAGAACATGTGTTTTAATATAATGGTGCATATTACATGGCCATTTTAGGCAAACTGAACTCTAGGAGGAAGATGATGGTCAGTGTTCAATCAACATCTGACAGACTCTCTAAATTCACTAAAAGTACTGAGCTGCACTGAAACAAAGCATCAAGGCAATCAATAATTATCACAAAGTGAAAAAATAAGAGTAATGCAAACCAGCTTTCCAGCAATGACTGAGTAATAAATGAGTAACAGCGCTACAAACATACCTGAAACGTTCCTGTCCTGCTGTGTCCCAAATCTGAAGTTTGACAAATTTGTTGACCACATTGATGATCTTAGAGCCAAACTCCACTCCGATTGTATGATTTGAGTCATCTTTGACTGAAAAAAAAAAAAAAAAAAAAAAAGATATGTATGACAAAAATTCCTGTTACTCATGGCATGGATTTACAATGAATTTATGTGCTGTTATGGAAAGCTGACATACATTTCTTCTCTATGAACTGGTGAAGGAGACATGATTTTCCAGTTCCTGCATTCCCGATAACAAGGAACTTAAACAGGAAATCTGCAGAGAAAATAAAAATATTATTTATTTATTTATTAACATCGTCTTATCAATTCTTAAACTGATTAGTTCATTTGTGTCTGTGCTCTGAAAGGCCACAGTCCACAGTGAAGTTTAATTCTTGCTTTAACACAAAGCCAACTGAGCCAAATAATCAGCTATTGCTGAGTGCAAAAGTTAGCATACCCTTTTGGCCAAAATAAAGAAACATTAATGTAATTTATAACAAGACATTTAGGCTTTAACAGTAAATATATTAAAATATCAGCTGAAAGGTTTGAATCTCTCATTGAATGATATCAAAATTCTCTAATAGCTTGTGTATCTGTACTGTTTCTTTATTCCTATCTCCAATGTCTTTCATATCCTTGAAGCAGCTTTTGTATCCCGTCACTTGTAATATTCACCCCTGAGTCTTCTCGATTTATAACAGTATTAACTCTGCCTGATGTCAATCACTGCCTAGTTTAAATCAGGGCTTTTCACTATGCCTCACTATGTTTTAAACTGTAGTCTAGTTGCAGGATATACACACTATTCCCTGTTTAAATTCCTGAAATCCTTAAAACATAGGTACATTTTCCTTTTCTCACCACAGGCAATACTAACTGTAATAATAATACTGAATTGACAGGAACACCACTCAACTGTACAGTGTTATTACCCTCCAGAACTGGGTTTGAACCCTTGTACTCTTTGGGACAACAGCTGCAAATTAAGCAAACATGCAACTGTATGTGTTGCACAATACTCGGGTTTTGTGTCCTCTCGAATAACAATCAGAATGTATTTGTGATTGCGCAATACATGTCTGGATGTTGGGTGTAGCGGTGCAGGGATTAAAGCCAGCTAGCGGAGTAAATATAACAGCTTCTTCCGGCTTCACTGCGCTGTTTACATTGTAGCAGACAGGAACCCGGAGAAACGCGTTTCTGTGCATTTTTAAACATCTGACTCGAATCACACGCTGTAAGTGCTAGAAACTTAATTAGTCGCTCCTCTATTAATCCAAGTAGCAAAAACCATGTACATGTAGTGAGCTAGCTGTGACTCCTCACGGGCGTAGCTGCTTGTGTACAGCGCTATTAGCCTGCGAGTCGTCATTACTACGATGCATCACATCGGGACACCTGCTAAATCAATGCAGCACAACCTCCTGGACTCAGCCTGTACATGGTGCACGAAAACAAACATTCCCTACCGTATGTCTCGGACATGGCAGAAGTTTATTTCAGATAGCTATACTTTTCTCAGCGCAGTCGAGGAGGATATTAAATAAAGGGAAAATCCCTCAGCGGGATCCGCGCATCCTGCTAGAATTCACAGGCCGCACACTTCCGGTTACAGATTTCAACGTAAGAGCCTGATAGGGTGCAGCTAGAAGTGGGGGAAATTAAATAACCGAAACAACTTCATACTTTGCAGTCGATTCTATAGCAAAATATATTGCTGGTAAACCCATGTAACTACAGTATTTAGCCAACAGACATGGAAAACTGAGTCTGATTTTCAATAACCTGAGGAAGCCTGCATTAGCTGCATTAGCCAAATGCATTAGATCATACTATAACCTAGTATTCAAGTAATAAATCTGATCACTGACTAGTGTCTACTGTTCAGCCTAGTGTAAAACATATTTAGTCAAGCTTATACACCCTAATGTTTTCACTAGACTCTGTTCATATATGTAATTTGTAAGTCTGGTAGCGCCATAGTCGAAAATATGAGTACATTCATTAGATTATAAAGCTTACATTATACAGTAAAGTATTTATACAACAGTTAGTTCTGGTCCACTAATTTGATTGGTCGAGAGGCGTTCAAAGAGTACCTATATTTCCTATAACCACACTGGGACATTTCACTGTGTGTATCACTCCGCTGGTCTCTTTACGCCATGTGAAATTCCACTTCCAAGTTTGAAATCGTTACTACAGTAGTGTTAGCGACATTATCAGCAGACATGGTAAATGATACATTTCAGCAATATAGCTCTGTGTAAAATCTGAAAGCTCATCAGATGAAGACGAAAAGGAAGAAGGGATGCCAGTATTACCGGAAGCACCTTTAAGGGGAATATACAAATCAATGTGAGCTAGCTACTCCGCTATATATCCGCTGGGCTATAAAGTGAGTGTAGCTTCTTCGGGATCTATTTCCACTAGCGGAGCAAAAAAAATAAATAAATAAACAGAACATTTGGCCGTATTATGTCCGAAATGTCACTTACTTGATATTAAGTTCTTATTTAGAAACTGTTGTATAAAAGCAATATTGCACTGGCAAGAGTGTGGTTATACTGAATATTGGCATAGCTGTGATTCAGCCGTGCCGATATTCAGTATAACCGCACGCTTGTTCGCACGATATTGCTTAAATATATTTTTCTTCAGTTTTTCATGATCAGAATGTGTATTGCTATTTTGCTAGGCATTTATTGCTGTCAGCTCCAGGATTTTTGGCACTTTAAAAATGCACAAAATGAACTTTCCATCCCTTTTCACACAACTAGAGGACATATATACCTCTCCGGTAACAATTAATCATTAAGAGAAATACTTCTTTTTCTATCAGCCGCACGATGCTAAAAGTACTAGAAATATTCTGGGATAAAGGGTTCCCGTAATGACTGAAAAACAGATGCTGTCAGAAGTGGGATTCGAACCCACGCCTCCAGGGGAGACTGCGACCTGAACGCAGCGCCTTAGACCGCTCGGCCATCCTGACATGCTGCTAGCGTTCACAAAGACCCAACAAGAAGATCACATCCACTGGCTGGACAACTAGCTAGTTGGGTAAATAATTAGCTAGCAGTCGTTAACTTGTAGACTAACATGAACTTCATAATTAACACCAAGGCACTGCATACGATTGCAGGTAAGTTACATCAAGTAACGTTAATCTAGTATTATTGGAAGTAATTGCATGAGTGCAATACCTGACTAATGTAGATTACTTATACACCGAAAAATACCTCATGCATTCAGAAGTACTACGCAGCATCCTTTTTTTTTTTTTTTTTTTTAATTTACTTAGTTTTGCTCATCTTCACTAACCCTGAAGCACGCAGGTACGGCTGTTTGACTGAGATATCGGTTCGACACATTTCGTAGTCGGCTCAGGTGTCGCTAAAGTGCGGCGAAAAAGAAAAGCGCGCAAGTGTTGTACTTTATCAGCTGCCTAATTTCAGTATATCTGAATAAAAGTGCACCCACCGTTCAGCTGTCCACCTGACTGCTCCACACAGCTACATAATGTGCTGGCTTATTATTATTATTATTATTATTATTATTATTATTATTATTATTATGAACGTTCATCGTGAACTACTGCCATTTTAGTTATCGAAGTCATTTAGAGAGTTAACACTATATTCAGAGAAAATAACTGTATTGAAATATAACAATACCACATTCCCATTTCTCATCTCAAAATATCACTCATTACTTGTGTTATTTATTTTTGCTAATTTTTATTAAGGTGCCAATAATTCTGGAGATGTCATCTCCACATCTCAGCTTTTACCCATTCCTCATGTCTCACTAAAAGGGCAGTGAATTTGACATATTTTATCACTGCAACTTACACATAAAAAAGGATACAATCCAAGCAAGATTTAAGGGCGTCTATCAGACCAAACTATGGCAGTCCTGTGATTTGTCACTAGCAGTCACTAGCACAAAAGCTGCTGAACTCCCACATAAGGAGGGTTTGCTGAAAACCTGCTGACCACAAGATGGTGATAGTCATGCACTAGTGAAAGAAATTCACACAATGGACAGCATTTTACATTCAAAAGGTGTATAGAGTTATGCTAAATTACATTCATAAAAAAACAACAGCTACAAATACTATGAGATGTACACTCACCGAGCACTTTATTAGGAACACCTGTACACCTGCACCTGTACACTGCATTCATGCAAATATCTAATCAGCCAATCGTGTGGCAGCAGTGCAATACATAAAATCATGGAGAGAGGGGCCAGCAGCTTCAGGTAATGTTCACATCAACCATCAGAACGGGGACAAAATGTGAGCTCAGTAATTTTGACCGTGGCATGATTGTTGGTGCCAGACGAACTGGTTTAAGTATTTCTATACCTGCTGATGTCCTGGGATTTTCACACACAGCAGTCTCTAGAGTTTACTCAGAATGATGCAATAAAGAAAAACATCCAGTGAGCAGCAGTTCTGCGGACGGAAATACCTTGTTGATGAGAGAGGTCAAGGGAGAATGGACAGACTGGTTCGAGCTGACAGAAAGGCTACAGTAACTCAGATAACCACTCTGTACAATTGTGGTGAGCAGAAAAGCATCTCAGAATGCACAACATGCCGAAACTTGAGGTGGATGGGCCACAACAGCAGAAGGCCACGTTGGGTTCCACTTCTGACAGCCAAGAACAGAAAACTGAGGCTGCAGTGGCACAGGCTCACCAATAATGGACAGTTAAAGACTGGAAAAACGTAGCCTTTGTCTGATTTCTGCTGAGGCACACAGATGGTAGGGTCAGAATTTGCACCAAGAGCATGAATCCATGGACCCAACCTGCCTTGTGTCAACAGTCCAGGCTGGTGGAGATGGTGTAATGGTGTGGGGAATGTTTTCTTGGCACACTTTGGGACCATTAATACCAATCATTGCTTGAATGCCACAGCCTATTTGAGTATTGTTGTTAACCATGTGCATCCCTTCATGGCCACAATTTACCCATCTACTAATGGCTACTTCTGGCATGATAATGCACCATGTCACAAAGAAAAACCATCTCAAACTGGTTCCATGAACATGACAATGAGTTCAGTGTTCTTCAGTGGCCTTCCCAGTCTCAGGATCTGAATCCAATAGAACACTTTTGGGATGTGGTAAAATGGGAGATTCACAGCATGAAAGTGCACCTGAAAAATCTGCAGGAATTGTGTGATGCAATCATGTCAGCATGGACCAGAATATCTAAGAAACGTTTCCAACATCTTGTGGAGACTATGCCATGAAGAATTCAGGCTGTTTTGGGAGCAAAGGGAGGCACTACCCAGTATTAATATAGTGTTCCTAATAAAGTGCATCCGTGAGTGTATGTTCATTACTGTGTGATCCTTAAAGTCTTACCCAGCCCTTGTTTCATTTATTAGTATTTTGGTGTAAATAACACAATGGATGCAGAATATTTTAATGAAGTTTTCAAAGTTTATATAAAAGGATTTGTTACAGATACTTATGCAGCAGCGATACAGAATGTTTTCAGGCTGCAGGCGTGAACTGACATTTATATGATGGTAGGTGTGAGGTATGGAACCTCACACCCTTAATAATAGTTTTTAAAGCACTGCATTGTACTGGTGTCCCATCTAGGTTGTATTCCAGCCTCACACCCAGTGTTACTGGGATAGACTCCAGATCCGTCGCCAGGTGGAGAGGTGACCAGGATAAAACGGTTATTGAAGATGAACAAGTGAATGAATGAGAAGTGTAAGCAAACCAGAGCACAGAATTTCCAGGACTGATCCGGAGATTCATAAGAATATACTCTTAGCTTTTCACATATTCCACTGAATTGTCTAATGACAATGATAATATACACTATACAGGTATTCATAGTGTCAGTAATTCAGCCTAGATTGTAGCTCTACTTTGAGTACAATGTAGCTATGCTAAATGGCCCCTTAATTTTTGGGCCCCTTAGTTCCAGTGAATGGAAAATCCACCACATAATGCTAAAGCATACAACACCATTCTAGGCAACTGTGTGCTTCAAACTTTGTGGCAACAGTTTGGGGAAGGCCCACATATGGGTGTGATGGTCAGGTGTGCACATACTTTTGGTCATATGGTATACTTTGCTACCTTGCTTTGTTTTAATGGTGCAGCATATAAATAGTTGTCATGGGGCCATGCATCGATCAGTAGCGTTCCATATATAGAGGTTTGAGCAGTTTCTATATATCCTCTCCTTTGTTTTGACATTTCCTGTTTTCCTGACTGGAAATGTGAGATAGTATATATGAAGGATCGCTGAGTACTGGTTCAGTGAGATCTGAGCTCAAAAACCTTTTGTGCTTCATCTCAAAAATTCTAAAAAAAAGTAAGTATGTACTATCTACTATATCAGGATGTATGTACTGGGTATCTACATTGATGCTGGCCTGAAACACTAACCTGATTACTAACCAAGACAGAAAGAGTTGGGGAGAACATGGTGCCTTCAGGACTGAGAGTGCATGAGCTGATTTCTCTGGTTTTCTGAAAACTTGGATCAAAATTATTTTAGGTGTCCCTAGTGTGAAAATATTGTATATATAATATTGTAAAATAGTGTAGCTATAGTTACATTGATTTGAACAGTTTGATATAACCTTAATGAAATATAAGCAAACAAAACCAATTTAAGGTACAGTGGGTAGCATTGCCGCCTCACAACTCCATGGTCCCTGGTTCAATCCTCAGCTCAGGTTACTGCCTGTGAGGAGTTTCACATGTTCACTCCATGTTTGTGTGGGTTTCTTGGTTCTGTGGTTTCCTCCTGCTGCCCAAAAACATGCATGTAGGTGGATTGGCTATGCTAAATTGCCCCAAGATGTGAATGCGTGTGTGAATGGTGCTCTGCGAGGGGCTGGCATCCCATCTGGGGTGAATCCTCCTGCCTTGTACCCGGTGTTACTGGATCAACCACAACTAAAGATGCAGGAAAATTTCATTAATTGTAATGTATATACGGCTCCCCACTAAAAGGAAAAAGTCTAGGACAAAGTTTACTGACTCATGCTTTCTGATCATTTTCAAATTCCAGGGCCGTCTACCCATATAGTGCACAATAATACATCCAGAATGTATCAAACCTTTGAGTGCCAATATATTCATTCTTGCAGTGAATTCTGTTCAGCTGATTTGAAATTTAGCAACTGTTTATGACTGAACGTTGAATTGAATTAATCTCAGCCTGATAAATTTCTCTTGCTCATGAAATAGATTATGAATATTTTTCTCTCTTTTTACTCATAACCTGATTGGTTCATTGTTATGAGCTCCTTGAACCAATTAATGCTACAGGAAATAGCTGCAATGCACATTACAGAGTATATTTATTCATATGAGGAGAAAAAAACTAATTTCGTCTGTCATTATGAACCTGCTGTGTGAACCCTGGGGGATTTAGGCCTCACCAGGGATGTTCACTATCACTGCAGTACAATGGTAACCAGGAAACAGGGAAGCTAACTGTCCTTGAAATCTAAAAATGTCATCACATTCTCCAAGGCAGGATGTTATTCTGAAATGTGGGAGTTTTTTTTTTTTTTTTTTAATTTCAGCTGAAACCAGTGACCAGAAGTGCTTGCATCTGTTCCAGGTTAAGACAACTGGGGCAGAGAACACCCAACCGGACAGAAAAACATGTCAGACGTTGTCATGATAAGAGCTGAAATGCTTTTGTCCAAATTGTCCTATTTTTGGTGCCCTGTTTATACAGTGACATACTTTCAGCCTACTTTGTACAATAATACACATACAGCAATTAAAAATAATAGTTTTTTTTATTTATGTCATGTGTGAAGCTATACATTTGATTGCTGTAATGTTAAATAGGATGTTTTGCACAACTTGACCACTAACATTTTAATGAAACAGTCTTGATTTAATGAGAGTCATTTTTGCAGGTGGTTTGAATTTGAGATCTTAGTGCAAGCCATAAAATAACCTCTTATGCAAGTAACAGGAGAATAACACCCAGCCTTTCCACTGTGCCGTAAGGCCCTAAACAACATGTGGTTTGTTAGTTTAAAGAGGCCTTGGGAGGCTGTACATTAACAGTGCAGGCTTTCACTGGGCTGGCCTTGTGCAGACAGTATTAGTGCCACAGTGTCTCGCTCCTTTCCAAACCCAACAGGCCTCTTTAGACCTGTTTATCCTATAGGCAGCGTCCTCTGTGCTGGCCCAGGTTGAGTGGAAGCTTAACTCGCAGACCTACAGACAAACATTAACAGCAAACACTCTGAATACTGTCCTTGTGCAGAAGCCAGAAAAGGCTGGAGCGAAGAGCTGAGAAATATTTCTGAAGACAGCAGTGTACAGTATGTAAAAATGTTGTACACTCACTAAGCACATAGAATCCAATGTGTGTACTCTCTGGGGCTACAGAGTGTATGTGTGTGTGTGTGTGTGTGTGTGTTGCAGTTATACACTTGAAATGTTCAGAACCTAAATTATATTAATTCATTTGGTCACTACCTCCAGTCATTATATTATTTCTCATTTGTATTATCACATGTATTAGAGTTAGTTAAAATACATGTCCAAACATGTCCAGCTTTATCATGTACAGTCACTTTACAACAAGCGTCAGGCAACATAGACTAAAGTTTTCCTCTCAATCACATATGTTTTAGGCAAAATCATCAAGTGAGCTCTGACTTATGGTTGATTATTATTACAATTACAATTACAATGATATGAATAAACAAACAAACAAACAAATATATATATATATATATATATAATTTAAATTAAAGCCAATCATGAAGCACAGACACCTTCCATGGTGAGCTCAGGTTGATACGTTTCATGTCATGCCACACAAGCTGTATGACTAAACTAAGGCCAAAGATCACAGAGATGTGTGCATGTCAATAAAAAATCTTCACAATTAAGATTTACACACACACACACACACACTACATATTCACTTAGTGGCCATTTTATCATTTTATCAGGCTCACCTACTGTATCATATAGGTGCACTTTGTAGATCTGCAGTTACTGACTGTAGCCCATGTACTGATATGCAGAATTTGTCAACCCTTCTGTACTCTGTCCAAAAACTTAAACAATGCTGCTGTGTTCCATACACTTGTACCAGCTCAAAATTGTAAATACACTGCCAAAAAGTACTTGATGCTTCTTATTATGAGATTATAACACAACAAATTATGCCTATTACAAGACAAAAAAAACCCTAAAAAACCTAATCTTAAAAATTCTCTTGTTCAATTAATTAGCAGATAATTTAGCTTATTCCAAGCATAATTTATCTTATTCCAAGCATTTATTTTGCTTGTACAAAACCTAGAAATAGTCTCATATATTTGTTTTATTGTAATCGCATAATGAGAGATTAGTTAAACCCAACTATGGCCAAGATATTCTCATTTAATATCATTGTTTGCAGTGTATTGTATGTGTGTGAGTGAGTGTAGATATAAATTTTTTATTGACATATTCATATCTCTAATCTTTGGCTTAATTTAAGGCGTATAGTTTGACTGGAAAGGTGCGCAAAGTTTCAACGTGGCTCAAATGCTGCAGGTCTGTATTTTAAAGTGATCTGTACCTCTGGTATGTTATAGTCTATAAACCATGAGTCAGACTTCACTAAAAACATATAAGACAGACTGGATCATATTTGGTTTATGTTGCATAATCCTTTGATGTCAGAAGACTTAAAAATTGTTGGTTGCATTTATATTCTGTTGATGTAGGGGACTGAACTGAGAGTGCCAGTTGTATGTAAAGCTCTCTAAAATAAGATCATTTGCTTTAATAACAGAGAGAAACCCTTAATGTGTGTGTGTGTGTGTGTGTATGTGTAAAGTGTAAAGCTGAAAGCCTTCTTTGAGGCAGTGTCGCCTCCACAGTACTTCATGGTACACAGAGTTCACCATTGTTCCCAGCCCATCACTATTGGAAACAGACAGCCGGGAAGGCAGCGGGCAGAGCAACAGGAGTGAGAGAGGGAGAGTTGAAGAGGGGAGAACAGAGGGGGTGGGACTTGGCTCTTTTTTGATCACTCCAGTGTTCACTAAACAGATACAAAAGGAGAGCCACGATCATTCTGCATGTCTGCTGTGGGTCGCTGCGAGTATTCAGGGGCCCTGTGAGAACCCCAACACTCAAACATCATCAAACACTCAACTCTGAAGACAAGCAGCACTCACCCCTAACACTGAGTGGACATCACTTATTAGGTCATCCTGTTAAATCCATGTATTTTTTCATGAAATCATTAAAATGGGGGTAATGTTCAACCCCTTCCAACAATGATCAAACCTTCCAGTGGGAACAATGCACCTTTAAATATCTTGGATCTAAACCTTCTCTGGGTTAGACCTATTTTAGCTCAGGCATGTCCTCTCAATCTGAGTCTCCACCCTACCTCACAGCTTCTCTTCATTGTGCTTCTTTTAAACTTGGAGATTCTGGCTGCTCTTGTGTCATTTCAGGAAGAAAAAACTTCATGATAAAGGGAATCTTTGACAATATGCACAAGCTGAATACACGTCTCTGTGGTATTCAAGTGGCTGTGGATTGAATGCTAATGAGGTGAGTGCAGCTGTCACAGGGCAGCTTAGCAAGTCAATTGCATCAGCGATGACCCCACTGCGCCTTCATGGGCCATTTACTGATGGCAACTCAGTGCAGCGAAAAGAGCTTATGTGCAGTTCCGCAATAAAAGGCACTTTCATCTAAACCAGCACACATGTCATGCTGGCCAATTTCTCTCATTAGCTCAAATTTAATATTTTGGAATAGTCAAAAAGGGTTGCTGTGAGAAAAATTCTCTTTGTTCTTGAAAAGTGGTAGGCCTGCATGTATTTTAGGACAGGGGTTCTCAAACTTTTTGCAGCCAGGGACCTTTTTAACTGTCAAAAATTCCATAGACCCCCTCAGTGCAGATTTATTTTATTAACATTATCCAACTATTCAAAGGCTCATTATTTATAATTATATATAAGGCTCATTATTTATTTTTTGGATTAATTTATTTTTGGCCATTTATTGGAGCTATGGAGTTTTTCCCATTCCTGATCTTCATTTTTAGGGAAAGTGTAATTAGATTTAAGTTGGCATTATTTATAGACCTACTTGTTTTTGGGTTATTGAGGATTGGAGTAAACCTACTTAGGCAACAATAACAGATTAAATGAATATGGCAGTGATAAATGGTAGATTTGGCCCCAACTGTACATTATTATATAATTCTGTATTTAATTAGTGTAAAATATCTTTCAGCATAAAATGTTATCATTGTAACCTTAGTCTAATCACATGTTTAGACTCATCAACCAAGTCCAGTTGGAATAATCCAGATAGAGTACAGATTTTCAGTCCTACAGATTTTTCTGTACACATTAGTAAGAAATATCCAAAGTGTGACTGCACATTTGAGTGGAGAAGTTTCTCAGCAACAAAAGTCAGTTCTTCCATTCTTACTGCTCTATAAACCTAAGCAAACAAACCTCATCAAGTCAGGTGCTCAGCAGGTCAGGTGTAGGGCATCAGATATGTTTGGAGGAAAACTGTAGATGTACTTTCAGGCCCCACATACAGCAGAGCTGTGACCACAGAATATCTATCTGAAAAACAGAGTCTGTGATGGAATGAAGGGGCAGAAAGGAGAACAGGATCCAGCAGATAACACTTGTGGAAAGTAAAACAAACTTATCTTGCAGAGCATGTACTTGGCTTCATCATTATGCTCTGAGCTTGCTGATCTTCTTTCTGCTATACTTGCCATTCAGAGGAAAGCTGGGAAAATCAGGCAGACAAATATCTGACACACGAGCAAAAAAAAAAAAAAAAAAAGAAAGAAAGAAAAATAGAAAACAAATCTGTTTGCAAATTCCAAATAGAGTGCATATTTTTAATAATCCCTTTATCATAATTACATTTACGTATTACACAGTTAGTTACATATATATTGTGAAAATAAAATGTCTGAATACTTTTGAAGAAGTATTAGCAAATTGTCTTTTCTTTGAGAAATACACTCAAATACACATACAGTAAATGCAAAAGCTTATAGAAATATTGAATGACATCAGCCTGTCTGAATATGATTTAGTGAACGAGCACTAGACAGCATTTGGTTGAGATTTGCTTATGCTGACATATTGTTTGGCTGCTGGTCAAAACATTACGTAATAGGTTTCTCAGTACACTAAAGCTACAGATGTTTTTTCCTGCCTCAGTAACATTTCTGACTGGAACACAGATTTACCAGAAAGTCAGAAATGTATGTGTGCAAATCCACAATATCCTGTGTACATTAAAGCTGTGAAAGCTGTTTTTGTCCCCTGATGGAAAAAGTGTTGAACAAACCATGTTTTCTGTCTGTGCAGGCTAAGCATGTTTATTTGTGTGCCTAAAAGCTGTGTGACTGCATGTGTGTGCCTGTGTGTGAGGGAAAGAGAGAAGGTGCACGTATAACAGCGTAACATTTCAAATACTACAATAAAAATCATGCAAGCGCCGAGTTTACAGTTAGTATAGTTTGCAGTTAGTATAGTATTAATACACTTAATACCAAATTTTAGTAACTAAACAGTGCATGTTTATATGGTTCAATGAATGCACACCAATGCTCTTGCTGATTGACTTTCACTGCCTCGTTTTCATTTCATAACACACCTAGCCCCAGACAGACTGCCATATTATCAGTGTAGATAACAGCAGCTACTCTTTTTCCACCTCACAAAAATATTCTGTATAAATACCGGATCTGGGCATGGCCACACAAATGGAACACAACTGTGAAAAAAGTACATGGGACCAATAGGATAAGAAAAGCCATGTGGAAAATATCTGTTGGATTCAAATTCCATTGCATGTGGGCTGTGATAAGAACATGACCCTGTCTTTGGGGATTAGGACTTTTTCAACAAAAGGGAAGGTGTAAACAGGAGCGGTTTTTGAAAGACTTCTAGTGAACATTGAACTTGTTCCTGATGTGGACTAATTTTGAGTTAAACTCCAGGGAAGCACTAATGGTTCCAGACTCTCGTTTTTCACACTCAGATAAAAAATACCCAGACACATAAGAGATTAAATGATACAGATTCTGTATATGATCTGCAAAACTAAAGTACTTTGACAAAATCATCTGAACGCTGTTTTAGAAGTCTTCTGCAAAGTGAGGCAGGGGTACGAGTCAAAACCTTCACTGTTCTTGATCGTTGCATGATAAAATGATCCCCCACACCCAAAAGACAAACAAACCAGCAGTATATCAGCAGATGCTACAGAATTCCAGCCTGCAGAGGAGGAGTTGTGGTGCACTCATGCCCTAACACTGACCAGAGCCTGCATTTCATCATCATGACATCACACAACTCAGAGGAGTACTTACTTCAGAGAGATAGAGGCAGATAACAGGAGAAGAGTTTTAAAGTAGGAAGCATATTGTATATGAGAGGTAATTCAGTTTGATTCCATAAAGTTAATTTGAACTTACCAAAAGTTATAATAGCAAACCGTAATTACACAAGTGATCATCCTGAGTTACAACTGTACATTGTAATGATTGCGAAAGAGTAAAACTTGTAGAGTATGGTGGAAGAGGCTGATATTAAAATAACACCAAAGAAAATATTTCGAAACCTACAGCTGGCCTTAAACGCAAAGCAGTTTAGGAGGAGGGCAGTCATAATCTGTCATCGTCACCCTCTTGTAAACCCAGTGAAGGTGGTAAAATTTGTACTCATTTCTCAAAGTTCTCTAAACACAGGGTTTAGTTAATTTAATTAATCACCAAAAAACATGCGTATAGCTAAGGGGTGGCCTAAGACCTCATTATTATTATTATTATTATTATTATTATTATTATTATTATTATAATTAGTAGTAGTAGTAGTAGTAGTTTTAGTAGTAGTAGTAATAGTGGTAGTGGTAGTAATCACTGCAGTTACCAATATGATGTCATATGATGTGAAACTGAACAACTTGGTAAATCTTGCTATGATAAGCTAGTATTAATAATAACAGAATGCCCACTACAACATCTCTGGAGTATTTGAAGGCTTGTCAATGAGTGTAATATTGTGCAGGAACAAGCAAGTTTACAAAGCTAACAGAAGTAAACAATTCCCTGGCCCAACTGACCACAACAAACATTGTTTAACATTTTTTTTTACGTTGTACCACATTGTAAAGGTCTGGCTCCTGCCAATAAGATCTCTAAACATTTAGCAATCTATACATTCATAAAATTATGTGAATTATTTTTTTTTTTTTACATTTTTTTTAAAAAACTTTTTTAACTTTTCTAACTTTTTAAACATGAGTCACTACTGCAGTAACCATATTTTATTTTACAGACAAAAACACAGTAAACATATTAAAGGTCACAGAAAGCGTCAACTGATTCCATCCTATAAGTGTGTTGGGATATTCTTGTGAAGAAGAGTGAGTCACCATTCCCAGAAAAACACTTGCTGCTTTCACACTGTGTCAGCAGAGAAAAGATGAAAACAAGACAGAGTGTGTGGAGGCGTGACATAGCCCTGGAGCTGAGCCAAGCATGAGCTGGGTGAGAGCAGAGGTTTCCCGAATCCCACCAAAACAAAATATACCAAATCAAGCACACAGAAGGGGATGACAAGAGATATATAAACGACAGTATGAGACTAGTTTATACAATTGGATTATTTATTATTCAGTTATTCATCTTCAGTAACCACTTTATCCTTATCGCACAACCATAAAGTTTAAGTCTGTTCTATATAACTGTTGTCCCTCACAGACACCTGATAACCCTGATGTTAAAGGCTCTTCTTCAAAGAGAAGCAAAGAGACGTTCAGCCGTACCTACAGCAGAGTTTATCCCAAGTGGATGGGACAAGTTGCAGTGAGCAGAGGGATCATTTTCCAAACTGGGATCTGTTGTCTTTAGTTGAACAATGACCGAAACAGAAACAGAAGCTGGGGTCAGCAGAGATGGACAGCCTTGACAAAAGGCTTGCACTGCTCAATGCAACAAACTGGAGGTAGATTTGCAAACAGCTGTGTGTTTGGAAGCTTGGCAAATGGTTTGTTTAAGGCTGGCTCTGCCTACACGCACGCGCACACACACATACACACACACACAAAGACAGACATAGACCATATTGCTGTCTCTGTTAGCCATACTCACACTGATATTCAAAACTTACAAAATCATCACTTGTACATTATACATGAGAGATGCACAAGTGGTGATTTATAATAAAGCTTCTCACAGAGCTCATGCCAGGGAGGAAGACATTTTCTCACCAGATCCCTGATTAGGTACACAGGGGTAGTAACGAGACTATTGTTTTATAAAGCAAATTTTAGCTGTCTACTTAATATAAACATATACTGTATAATATAATAATTTAAATTAATAATGGTGAGTTGTATTAGCATAAATGTAGCAGTGTAATAGCAATGTATTTTTTGTTCACTTTGCGCAATGTGTGTTGTGACTTCAGGAATGCCTGCTGCATCACGCTGTCCTAAATAAGGCTGCAAAGTCACTTTGCAATCAGAAAATGGATAACTACTATGCATCAGAGACACTGCCAAACACTAAATATAATGTTTAACTGTATGGCCAGTAATGCAGTCAGCTTGTTATTGCATATATAGGAATTGAATATATATAAACATATTGTCACCATATTCCTAAATATAAGTAAGGAATAAAACATGATGGAACATGATGATATAGGAAAATAATCAGTGGCAGGGTAGTGTGATGCTACCACTGCAAAAATGGTAAGACTCCATGTGTTATGAATATGCTGGCTGATCTTATAGTTGTATATGTACTAATTTCTGAGAGACCACAATGATTTCCAGCAATTACATTTTTTCCCCTTAATTAAAAAGTGATAAATCACACTTTTTATCAATTTATTTTACATTGTTGTGAAATGTCCATGAAACAGGTTAGTTCGTGTTGTTACTTACATTATAACAGTTGTAAACAATTGTTCCCTTATCAGCCACTTTTTCTCTCTCTCAAAGTATGTCATATTACCAAGAACCCCAGGAGTCCTCCATCCTAAAGACTCTCCTGTGGTAGAAAACATAAAGGATGGGTTTTACCTCTGACTGTTATGAAGTGCTGACAGTGGAGAGTTCTTCCATAAGTCCTCACTAAATATCTTCTCACAGAAAACCTCACCATATTTACAACACACACACTTTTTTAAAATTCATGTATGTGGAGTGTCTGCCATACAAGTCCCTGTGAATGAGTTGTTGCAATACAATATTGCACATTAATTTAAACCTGTGATTTGAATTATAGCCATAACTGTCAGAGATGCTGTTATAGAATTTTTCTCTTCTGTCCAATCAGATTTGAGAATTCAACTCAACTGCAGTACAAACAGAATATACATGTATCTGTCAGCTTCAGATATATAAGCTGTCAGCTTCAGATATATCATAAACCCTGTGATGCCTTGTGTTTTTAATTTATTTGCTTTGTTATAATCCACCAAAATTCTTATGGCCTTGCTCATCCCTATTCCTGTTGCTGGTTATCACTGCACATTCTAAAATGGTGTCTGCCTGTAGTTAGTATAAGATTTGCTCTAATTTTCTATCCTATATGAAGTGCACAACAGCTATACAGTGTAAATGTGTTACACTGTGGATTTCTTCACAGCTGAACCAGCATGCAGTACTGTTTACAGAGCTTAGAAATCAGTACACAGGGCGCTAATAATTCTGGCAAAAGCATAATTTGTTCCAGACATGCTTACAGATGTGGAGAGCCGTCTCTGTAGTAGTGTCTAGGCTGCATTCATATTTCGGTTTAAGGTAATGCACACAATGTTCTTCTTCTCATTGCAACTTATTGCAGAGAACTGGGTTTTTCTGCACTAAAGGAAATTGATTCATGAAAAGGTGGTTGATTAAAAGATTTCAAGGAAAGTGAACAAATGGGAAGTGCAGGCTTTGCTTGCCAAATACTATGAAAGTCCTGGACCAGATTAAGCTGATTGTGGCTAAAAGTGCTGGTCATCTGCTGAAGGCTTTACAGATGGTCTGTTACAAATCTCTTTCTCAACACCTCCCTGTATACACACACACACACACACACACACACTGTCTTTTACCCAAAAATAAGAGTATTAGGAAGGGAAGATCACAGGACAGATGAGATTAACTTCTCATTTTATTGTTTCATCTTCTCTCTCTCACTCTGCAGAATATTTTTATTTCTGCTACTCCTCATTATTCCTCGTAATATAGCGGACAGGTGTTTGTGTATACCTCAACACATTGTTCTTCAGTGCTTTGGACATAGCTCATATGTTTCAGTTTGAATTAAGAAATTAATTACTCAATTGGAAACTCAGTCAGAGAGTGTGTTTTTAATTTACTTTTAAAAAATCTAGGGGTAAGAGGGCAGCTCAGGCAACATTAAAAACATCTTTGACTTCTGGCTGAGGATGACAAAGATTCTTTAAATATTAATAACTGCAGTATTACACTAATTCAGAGCAATAACCTAGAAGAATCTAGAAGAATAACTGAATGTTTTAGTGACTCATGTCTACACCTGCTTGCATATAAAATATAAATTCTTCAACTCCATTTAGAAGGCTCATATGTCAAAAAGATTTTTGCTTGTTCTAGTGTGGCATTAAATTTTATTATGTGGCGTTAACATTATTTCTTTCTATAAATGTGTCCAGTTAGCTCAGTAATAGTCACTGGAAACCACAAGATAAATGAAATTAAATTGTAACTATGCGGTGTGTATGACATCACCTCCAGCGTATTCATCAAAAACATTTATGTTTGACTTTTGTATTGTGTTATACCGTATTGTATTGTATGTACTGAAGGAATTAAAAAGGTTTACATTGAATACACTGAAGAGTTTCACCATGCCAAAAAAGAAATCATGCCTGAAAATGGTTACAAATGTGGTTATGTAGTTATTTTGAAAATCTAAATTAAATAGTTTAAAATATTAAAACTTTTACACGTCCCAATCAACATTCAGGAATGAGTCAACATCAGGTAAACCTACTCTGTGCACTTTGTGGAATTGATTGTGGAATAGTTACTGGATGTAATCCATCTGTTGTTTCGCTGAAGAGACTTGGATAGGAAGAGACAGGGTGGTGGTGGGTGCAGAAATTCACTAGTATTGAAAGGGAGAGATGGGAATTTATAGGATGTTACCTAGCTGGAGCTTCAGGTGTGGCATTTCTTCCAACCTTCAATTATTTCAATACTCCATTTCTCAGCTCCACTCTACACAATCCACCATTGTAAAGGGACCAACACTGACCAGACGTAAGCAAATATGTAGCGTACATTTCGTTACTGGAACTATCAATCTCTAAATATGAAAAACATTTTTGTAGGTGTAAAATACTATTTGTCCTATTTAAAATACTATTTTCAAAAATACTATTTGATGGTGTCAGTCATATGACATATGACAGCATCTGTATAAACTGACAACTGAGTTTATATCAAAGAAGCAATTTTAGTATCAGGTATATGCAAATCACTGCAAAGGAGAAGTCCTGATTTGAGATCAAATTCAATCTTTGCTTGTGGTTTTCATCACCACTTCTTTGTATACAGGATGTGTATATGTGTTTTCCTTGTTGTTCCTTGACAATTTTATAATGAAAGGGTTTTATAACGATAGGGACAATTTCAGTTCTCCTACCATGAGATGATTATATTTAATTACCGGTTCTAGGATGTAGTTAAAAAACTAGATCCTATAACTGAAAACTTTAGACCTTATAAGCTGACTTTGCATTATTTTCCATTTTTCAAGGAGAGAAAACCATTTTCAGGTACAGGATTTTTAAGTTCTTCCCATTACATATAACTGATACCTTTTAATCATATTAGCCTTTCATATCATGATTATAAATACTATATTACTGATTTGAAGCACAAGTAATTCTGCTTTCTGATGCGCTAACTAACACCACAAACTGTCAGCCCCTTGTCTTCCTGCATTGGACAATTTAAGTACTTAATAATCTGACAGGCTGCCTACAGGCCAAACATAGCTGCCTTTGTCCATACTGGCGTAAGGTCTCTCCAATTTTCTTTGCTCCCCCAATGCGAGATTTTATTTATTTATTTATTTATTTATTTTGCATGTGATAGTTTGGTCAAAGAGCACTATAAAGACGATTGTAACAGAGTTTTCCACTGTTCTTCAGACATATACAAACAGTGTGCATGGTGATGGACTCATGGTAATTGTGGCTGAGGGTGTGACTGATACGATATTTTAAGATGTCCAACTCTTAAAGTATCATATCAGAGCAGTCCAAATTGGCAAAAAGATCATCACATGACTAATTTCAGATTATTTCAGAGGTGTCACTTATTCTTGTGAGAGCAATTGTTTTGTTAATGTGATGAAGAGTTTAATACAAGCAGTTCTTATATTGTATTAATATTAGTCAAAGCATATCGATATGTTCCAGAAGACTGTATTAGTAACAGCATTACATCAAATACCTGGTAAAAAAAATACATAAATAAATAAAAACTGGTAAAAAAAAAAAAAGAATCCTGAAGTTGTCTTAGTTAAAACATAGAGAACATGGATTCTTCAGTCGTTAATAGACTATAGGTAGACTACAGGTAGATATTTTGCATCTTTATTTTAAAAAGGATAACAATCTGTATACACTTCTGTGCTATTATCTCATCTCATGTCGCACCAGATCATGACCAGGTCCTGAGAATATCTTCAGCTACTGGAAATCTTACATCATCTTGCAACAAGCTCATTATCCCCAAAAATACACAGTTCACAGTGTTCCAAGCAATCTGACAATAAAGAAATGTACCCAGCAAAGCTAATTGTACTGTAGCATTCAACACTGACATTCATCCTTTTACCAACAGTCAGTTTGATTCAATTCAAAGATTAGCAAAATGCCAGTGTCAAACACAATTCATACATTATGTAACTTCACAATTACATTTGAAACATGTTGACTGCAATGTACCAACTATTGTGTTCAAAAATCTTTTAACAGCACCTTTATTTCCAGTTGTATGTGTGTTCACTGAGCATTCTCTTTCACATGTACAGTTACAGTATTCGGTTTTTCACATTCAGGAAGCCAAAGACTCCATCTCTCCACATTCACTTACACTCTTATGGATGGTAGACATGAGGAGCTATTTTTGTTTTTTAGAATACGAAGGCAACTTTCAAAGAGACATCAGTTTTAGTTCATTGCTGATACAAGCATGTTGGGAAGGGCAGGCTTATTGGTATTCCGGTGTCTACCACTGCTTATCTTGTGAAACTTTAACCTCTCTATTCAGTGCCACTCCATTTTCACTTGCTCATGTCCCGTTTCAGCAGGTGACTTTTCCAGTTCATCCTACATGGATGGACCTAATCAATTATTTACCCAAGGATAAAGCTCTAGGGTTTACAACAACTGGGGAAATGTTGAGCAATAAATGATGCTTGTGCTTCATATCTGTAGTGTTTATCATGACATCAGATTGAGATGTCTCAACAGGAGACCCGGCACAAAGTTTTGTGTCTTTCATGTCTTTTCATAGACATTTTCATGCGTATAAAATTCAGATACAAGTCATGGAGACCGATTCCTAAAAAACAATGGCACTGTTATTATTAATAACTGTAATCGCCAATGTTATTGGCTATTAATATGACTTTGATTTCTTCGTAAAAAAAAGAAAGAAAGAAAATAAAAATGAATGAAATAAACCATAATTTCTTTTGTGATATATCATTTAAAGTGTAATAGCAGGTAAGTAATATAATCTGCTAGGGTCACTTGTTCTAGATTAAACAAAACGTGTATGCTTTACCTGAGCTATACAGAAATCATTTTGGACATTCTCTACATGCTTTATCACATTTTTCTGTATATATCATATAATTTCAGGCTACGTATACACTTTAATATCCAGCTTTCATAGTTTCATGGTTGCTAGATTGCTGTATGGAATTTATGAAGAACTGGTATTTTTTATGGAAATGGACATAAAAATAGAGAAATTGTAAATAAAACACACTGGATTTTTTTTTTTTTAAAGCAATACATTCAAATTTATCAGCATTATCAAGGCTTTCTTAAACTTCAGCTCTGTGAGATATCGATCTGTATTTTCAAGGGAAACTCCTGTATTAAACACTAACCCCTATTCTACACCTTATCTTCATGACAGATAAACAGCCAATGTCTAGTGACATAGAAAGCAAACATCATTTTTCTAATTCAAGCACTTCTGGCATGAGAGAACATGCAGTACTTACACAAATTTTAACTGGCCTGTTTAATACTCACTTACTGACCATGACCTCATGTTTTGAATGGATTAAGTCATAAAGTAAACTAGACTTTTTTTTCATTCAGCTGTTTTGGAACTGGGCTGTCCTTCAACCTCACAGATCGCTAAAAACAAACTGATGTCAAACTACTGATAGTGCACTAGAATATCTATTTGGTTTTGACAGATAGGGATTTAACACTTTAGTAACCCTTGACTGAAGCAGGTCTTGGCAGCTAGCCAACAGGAAATCGCGATATTCCAGCTTGAGGAAAGCTGTTCGTCCAGGTAGTTTAATTAGGATTTAGAAACAAATTGTGTTGTAAAAGAAGGACAGAGCATAAATATTGGTGGACTATTGTCCTCTATCTGGGACCACCCAAGTGGTCGTTGTTATTTCACAGTGTAGGCTGAGTAGTCTGAATTTCAAAAACTTCAGGAACTTTGTATTTCGTTAGTGTTATAGAGGATCTGCTGCATAATAAAACACCAATGTTGAATTAACTGCACCTGCAATGATGATTTTATGAGTTCTTTCAACAGCGAGAAAAGGTATTCAATGCTATACTGCATGTGGCTCTCCTTTGCAATGCTATTGCATGTCTGCTTCTCCTTGCTCTCTGTTATTCAAGACAAAGCAAAAACACTGGCTGGAGCAGGAACGTGAAACTAGACACGAGCAACTCATCTGAAGAGTCAACCTTTGCATTTTCCACTGTAAAGGATGGATAAGTGTAGTTATTGTCTGTAAAATCTTTTCAGTTCACTTATCCTGTTCTTCTGCACTGTGTCCCATTACATTTCAATATATTTTTAATCTCTGTTCATAAATTACTCCAGCAACCCCTAAAGCCTTCGGTTTTGTCTTACAGTCCATACTTAAAACCTCCAGGAGTGAATATCCCTCTTGTCCCTCTACGCCAAACAGCAGTATTTCCTCCACCAGGACTTGGAGAGCGTCCTCATCTTGTTGGGTGTGCGTTTCATCAACCTTTGCTGCTGGCTGTCTATGTTCTGAATGCTGGCTAGAATCGCTGCATCAAACACCTCTTTCAGGTTCTTCTGGGTAAGTGCTGAGCACTCCATATAAGACACGGCACGCACCTCCTCAGCACACACACAGGCCTCTTGTGGCTCCACTGGACGCTCTTTGTACTTGGCCAACTGGATGAGAATGTTGACGTCCTGCCGGAGGTCAGCTTGGGTCCCCACTAACAGGATAGGGGTGCGTGGACAGTGCCGTCGGATCTCAGGCACCCATTTCTCTCTGACATTCTGGAACGAGGATGGTGTGACTACACTGAAGCACAACAGGAAGACGTCAGCGTTGGTGTAGCACAGAGGTCGCAGCTTATCAAACTCATCCTGGATGGGAAATGCAGAAGAAATCTGTTAAGGCCATCAAATCTAACAGTGGACAGTCTTGAATAATATCAGATGTGGGAAATTCATTCTTTTAAACGTGTTTGTTTCATCAGATACTGCTCAGTAAAATCTACACCACTGAACAAACGCCTTAGGAATCCATTCTACATTGACATTTGTACTGTAGTGCTGTGAATTTATACCTTATTCTCATAGTTTATAAGTTTGATACAGCTGGGATCAAGATGTATGGTTTACGTCATATCTTAAAACAAACAAACAAACAAACAAACCCTGAAATTGTTATCTCATCTTACTTCACACTCCAGACTAGTCCATATTTATGGTAACGAATAACTATACAATGGTAATGAATTGGGGAGATTTATTACATTTAATTCCAATTATTCACTCAACAAGTGAATCTCTGAGAATCTGTGAATTCCCCTTGTGAAATAATCTTTTTTTTGGGAAGGCAGAAAACAAACAAAGCCTGGTAAGCCTGATAAACCTTTAAGCATATTTTCCTTCAACATTATTCAGCATACTTATCTGCTATAATGTGTCTTTCGTTTTTTCAAGTGGCAAGACAAAAAGTAGCAATTATCTTGACTTTATCCAGACCTGTCTACCAGCACTGAAGATAAAGTCTAACAAAATACTGTTGTTTATTAACACAGCTTTCCACTACTTTCACTTTTCCTCATAAACCTTTGGACTGGAACTAGTTCATATGCCAAAAGCCATTTCCTTTAAGCTCAGTTAACTGGGAACTTCCCACCACAAGGGAAAAACCTTCATGATTCATACCAGTTAAGCATTTTTTTAAAAGTTAGTTATAAAGTTAATTACTGTGGTTGCAGTGACTAATAAAAATGACATGTCTTTAGATGGCTTGCAGATGGCAGGATAAAATTGTATTTACCTGTTTACTCGAAAAATAAAAACACAAGACATTGTACCGTGTCTGTATGAGTCTACGAAAGATCAGACGTCTTTAGATAAGCTACATTTTATTAGATGCTTATAAATAACAATGTATTGCATTTCTCAGTATGTGTCACCATGTAATCTTTACTTTTTGAAATTTAATTAATTAATTAATATAATGAAGAATTATTTTTGCTACCACTTATTATCTTGCTTCCACTTGCTTGTCCTCTGAACCCAAAATGTAATCTAAATCTCTTTTTCTCTATCAGGACAGCCATGCTGCTCCATGTTCTCTTGGCATACTTCCCTGCTCACTCTTTCCCCAGCCGGCTTGGCTCCTTAAAAACACACTGGTCTCACGTTTCCACTGACTAGCCCCAGCTGTGCCTCAACCGAAAGTAGGCCTCCTTTTTTCCCCGGATCACGAATCATTTATCACAATTACAGAGCTTCCTATTTGCAATCCCCTAGAGCTGGTTCTTCCCTCATACACTGCTATATACCGTATTTGACTGATGTAACGTTATTTCTATCATTCCCTCAGGAGGAAGCTGTATGTCCACACTGGTGAACTTTACCAAAACCCTGTATCATGAATCAGCAAGATAATCTGAGCCATTCATTACTCACTTGGCTTTATTCTACTTACGCTCAGTCATGACCAATTAAAAACATGATTGATGGTCTATCACTTTTTCCTACTTCCTCTACATATTCACAGAATAAACAACTACTTTAAGAGTGTACAGAAACGAAATCAGAGATGAAGTCAGCACTCGTGCATAAACAGTGTGTCATATGTTTACACCATGACAGGATCCAGAGGCTATGGAGACAGAAGCTGCCTGTCCTTAAAGTGCATGTGTGAGGTGATGTGTTGTGATCAGAGGAATGCTGCACTGACCTGGCCCGCAGTGTCACACAGCTGGAGTTTCACAGGCCTGCCATCAACCGCGACCACCGCTGCAGAGAAAAACACATCCAACTCAGAGACCACCGTGTGTCTGGTGGGACATCCTTCCTCTCTCATCTACACTGGTATGGTGTATGGCAATGGCAATGGACTGAAAACCCATTAACCCATCTAATTTACATAATCTTATAATTCCTGTCAGTGTCAGAGAAGAGTGTTTTTTGTTTTACAAGGTACATGCAATGTAAATGTATGCTCAAGGTTACAACAGATATGTACACTATATGGCCAAAAATATGTGGACACCTGACCATCACATCCATACATGCTTGTTGAACATCCAGATCCAAAGCAGTGGGCATTAATATGGAGTTGGCCCCCTGCACCCTTCTGGGAAGGCTTTCCTCTAAATTTTGGAACGTGGCTGTTGGGATTTGCCCATTAAGCCACAAGAGTACTAGCAAGGTCAGGCACTGATGATGAGTGAGAAGTCTTGGTGCGCAGTTGGCATTCTAATTCATCCCAAACGTGTTCAATAGGGGTGAGGTCAGGGGTTTGCGCAGGCCATTCGATTTCTTCCACACCAACCACGGAAATCCATGTCTTTATGGACCTCGCTTTGTGAACAGTGGCACTGTCATGCCGGAACAGGTTTAAACTTTGCTCCGGTGAAGGGAAATCTTTATGCTACAGCATACAAAAACATTCTAGACAATTGTGTGCCTCCTACTTTGTGGCAACAGTTTGGGGAAGAACCACATATGGGTGTGATGGTCAAGGGGTCCACATGCTTCTGGACATACAGTGTACCTTACATAAACTTTAAAGGTACACAACATTCACTTTTCAGTGTGAAATATACATATTAAAAGTGACATGTACAGGAACTTTTTTGTATCTTTTTTTTCTATTTAGGGTGTTACATAATAAATTGTCTGATTGATTGATTAGCTATTTATGTCAGATAATATTAAAGATCTTTCTTACGTAGATTTTTGCAAGACAGTTGCCTTCAAGGTGCATTTAATGAGTTTTAAAGGTACTTTACATACAATGTTCCATGTGAAATACATAACAGTGACAAGAACAAGTGCCTTTGTTCCCTGAGATTACTGATAAATTAGTTTTTTTTTTTTTTTTTTTAAATATTCTTACTAAATCTGTTCAGTTTTGATTGCTTGATTTTTTTTATTTATTTATTTACAGACCATATTCAACATCTTTCCCAAGCACAAGTTGATAAGACGCTTCAGAGTGTTAAATGTATCTCAGTGAGAGGCAAGTCAATAAACTGTGTTGCAGAACACTTCATAAATATCAGAGTACTCATTTCATACTCTTATTAGTTACCTGAAAAGTTATCAAAAGCTGTTGGCACATACTCCGTGGGGTAGCCGTTGGTGGTGTAACTGATGATCAGACTTGTTTTACCAACAGCTCCGTCTCCAACCAGCACACACTTCACCCTGCGCTCCGGCGCCGAGCCCCAGCGGCTCCTTTTGGCCACATCTTTACTCCTGAATCTGCGCGGTGGTACCGGCGGCACTGAAGAGCCTGACACGGGTTTATACTCCCCAACACCCTGCGGAGGCATCGCTGCACACACAGAGCCCAACACTGTTAGGCTAACCCTGATTTCTCCAGTCCATATGCGTTCATGCTTAGCCGCAGTCTTTGATGAGATAGCTCTGCCGTGTCCGTGAACGCCAAAGTAATATCCATATGCAAAAAATTATTCCAGTTAATTTTAGGCACGCCTAAAAGCGAGCAAAGTGCGTAAGGCACAGATACAAACTTGGGCTCAGTTTTTGGAGTGAGGATGGTGAGGGTCCACTCCTCCTCCCCTGGACCATGTGATCCAGCCCCATCGCGCTACTCCAACAGGATGACATCATCGAGCGCGCGCGCGCACACACACACACATTTCAATCACACACCCGCGCGCACACACATACGCACGCACACACACAGAGCATAAGGAATCAAGCTTAAGATGACGCACATTTTACATGCACTTTACTATGTAGCTTTCAGTGAATATAAAATTATTTCTACTCTCTTTGCATGTAAGATTTTGTAGAGTGAACTGTGCTAATTGAGTTATTCTTGGATACAGTAGTCTCTTTATAATCTAGCATAAATTGTAGTGTAAATGGTCCCAATGCTGACTGTCTGTAATGACAGGTGCTATATGGATATAAATCCAGCAGTAGGCATATAACAGATTTGATGACAAATTAAAAAAAAAAAAAAATTAATTAAAAAAAAATCTTTTTCTGATGTCAGTATCCAATTAGAATATACTTTGAGCCTGTTATTTTACAGAAAGATCAGCTCAATCATGCCATCTAGTGGATATTTATGGTGTGTTTAGGCAGTAAAACTGAACTTGAGGATCTTCACCAGTACGGAATTGCTGTAGCCTGGAACTGGGGGCGGAGTTACACATGGTAGGCGGAGTAACACGTGATTGGTTAAAGCACATGCGTCATTTTCATTTTCAATCTGATTACTAATGAGAAGGATGAAAGTAAGAAGAAGTATTAATAAATAAATTGCATTAACAAATACAGCTGGATATACATATATTCAAAACTATTTGTAACTTAATGTTACAAGATAACCTTAAATGAGTTGAAGTTATTATATTTTCGTCATACAGATGCTTCAAAATCTAAAAAGGTTGATTTGTGTTTTGTCTTCAAAGTTTTGATTTGGGTGATTGGGTTTCTCATTATAAAACATTGACTAGAAGCTGGTGGAAATACATAAAATAAACTTTAATATCACTGTATTTGTTTTACACAACTAGAAGTAAACCATTTGGTGACCTGATTGAGTATCTATTAGAAGCGGGACAGTGTTTCCTGCGCGTTTCATATGTTTACATCAGTGTTTTTACTGGTGGAACAGACGCAGCCCAAAAGCCAATCAAATTTGTTGTAGGCGGGGTTACACGTGTTACTCCTCCCCAAGTTGTACTGTAATTGTAGTTAGGATATATTGTAATAAAACTCTGTCTAGTCAAAATTAATTACGTACATATGAAAATTGGTTTTTACTAGCTTTTTCTATTTGTATATTTTTAATTGCAATTTCTACCTGCAAAAAAAATGTAGCTAAGCAATAACTAGATTCCATGTAAGTCAACTGTACATAACTGATCAAAATTACAGTACGAATATGTCATTCACAACTGGTTTATTGATATATGGATCAGATATGATTACTGAATATTGTAAAGTAGATGTCTGGAATTTTAATTACAAATGATGCAGACATGCTGAATTGGAGTGTTTAATCTGAGTTACTTGTATTGCTTGTCATAGGACAGTATGCGCATGTGTTTTCCTCTGTTTTCTTTGCACAAAAATCTGTTAGACTGATTTATCACGCACACAGTAGGGCAACTAATCCCTAAATGGGTATCTCTGTCGTTATAACAAGATTTACTGTAAGAGCTGATTGTACCTTATGCATTTTTACTCAGAATCTGGTTGGGACCGCCAGAGCGCGGCCACTTTTCACTACGTCTTCTGTTTCACCCGAACTTTATTACGGCCACGCACAAGAAAGCACGTCGTGCTGAAGAGTTAGCTGATGCTGTAGCTGAAACTTGGTACAGATGTCTGGAAACCGTACCGACTCAGAAGGAGAAACCGGGGTTGTGTTGGGCTTTTTAGAGCAGGCAGAGCCTTGGCAGCTCGCTAGCGCTCAGTTTCCCAGTAAAGTCGGCGGGAGGCCCGCGTGGTTGAGCCAGCTGAATTTACCAACCGTCGCCGAGCTCGTGTGCGAGAAATGCCAGCTTCCGACGGTGTTTCTCTTACAGGTTTACGCTCCTATTGTCGGACAAGAGCGGAGTTTTCACAGGACACTGTACGTATTCTGCTGCAAGACACCTGAGTGCTACACTGCAAATGACAACCGGTGCTTTAAAGGTAATGGTACTTTGACAGACTAGAATACGGTGCCAGCAAATATTGTTTAGAGCAAAACCACAGAACCACCAAGTAGATGGTTCCGGCTCTTTTCAGTGAGTCAGATCATTTGGTTTAGCTCACAGACAAGAGTCGATTCTTTCGATTCCCAAACGGCCCATTGTCATTTCCCTAACCCCTAACCCCAAGTGATTTAACTATGGCTGAAGTTATTTAATTAAATCTCTACCTTCTAAATATCAAAACACCATAACTTTGCATTGTATTCATGTGGTATCACTTTAAAGATAGGGTTCTCAGATCCACAGATTCAACCCAACTATTCAAATATTAGGCTCATGGTTTAAATATGTACAGTAATCATGGATAGCTGGAGAACTTTTTGTACCCAAACTTTCCACTCACAGAACCTATTTTTATTGAAAATTGTTATTAAAGTTGATTTTTGAGTTGAGGTGAGAATTAAGCTCATACAATTTAAGTGACTATTCAAACAGGTTTATAAGAACTAACTATAAAAGCTCAATATCGAATATGTCAAATAAGTTTGATCATGAAGGGTTGTCATTTCCATCACTGTTATAAAATGTAAAAATCGCAGATCCCATGGCTATGCTTCCTGGACCCCACTTTGAGAATCATGGCTATGAAGAATATTTTCTGACACTTTTTAAAGAGTGTATTATTTCAGCTGAGTCATTGTCATATTCTGATCTTATGTAGGTTGTTATAAAATAATGATTGTCTTTTTTTTTAGTGTACAGAAGCCAGTTACCAAGGAAAAATGACTTCTATTCGTATGACCCTCCCCCTGATGAAGAGCCAGCTGCCAGCGCAGATGATGAGCATGTACTAGGATCAGGAGTGAAACTGTGCAGGCTATGTGGCTGCGCCGGACACAAAGCGTGTTCACGCTGCCACACAGTCACATACTGCAGCAAAGAGCATCAGGCCATAGACTGGAAACAACGGCACAAGAAAGAATGCAGTAGTGAATGTGAGTGTTGAAAGATGATCACATCCCATGAATTCAAATCTTGTATCCATTCCATATAAAGACAACCATTACAATTAACCCCGTGTTCTTTTTCTTTCTAACATTTTGACCAACAGCTTTCTCTGCTTCTGATGCTGAAAATTTGTTTCTGTTTCCTGAGTGGGAGTTGGTAACAGAACCTGAAGAGCTCCCAGCAAAGGATGACAAGCCACCTGACTCAAATTCATTGGAGCAAGCAAATATTGCATCTTCAGGTAACTTAAAAAAAAGAAAAAAAAAAGAAAGTCAAATCTGGATAATTGAGATATTTGGTTGCAGTGGTGATCTCTTTCACAGATTTGGAGGAGAGCGAGTTAGAGTCCATGGCCCTCCATGAATCACAGGACAGTAAAATGTTTCAGAAATTTAAGGAGCGCATAGCTGCAGAGCCACATCAGGTCAGTGGTAATTAAGAATATAGCCTATAAATAAGCTGTGATATGTAATGAAGGAAGCTGGAATATGTCTTGAATTCAGATCATAGCTCAGTTACTTAACCACTTAAAAGTGGACAGGACACATTTCAGCATAGACTGGGGTACACTAGCCAACTGGTGGTTTACAAAAAGAAAGCAAGAACTGACATCTGCGCAAAAAATGAACTGGGTTTGGCTTTTATTTTATTTTTATTCTTTTTAAAAGGTATTGCGATATTCCAGAGAAGGATCTCCACTTTGGGTGTCATCTGAACATGTGCCCAGCAAAGACGACGTTCCAAAATGCCCATGTGGCACCAACAGAATCTTTGAATTTCAGGTAGTTGAGAATATTAGTTGTGCCTTAATATTGCATCACACAGCTCCATAAGCAAGCATGCAATTTTATTATATGTAATGAACTAAGCTAGACTATGTGTTCATTTCAGATCATGCCACAGTTGCTTAACCACCTAAAGGTGGACAGACCAGATGCCAGCATAGACTGGGGGACACTGGCCATCTACACATGTGCTGCCAGCTGTGACCAAGCCAAAAACTATTCACCCGAGTTCATCTGGAAACAAGACTTCTCAGAGGATCGGGCAGTTTAACTACTGTATAATATAATATATACGGGTTATGGCAACAGTGTTACTGTTTTTCAATGGGCTAAAAAATAAAGATTTACACCACCACCACCACCACCACCACCAAATTAAGCATCTCATTTAAAGGGTGCTGAAGTGTCTCATTAAATTAATGAACAGGTTGGTTAATCTCATGACCAGAGAAATGTTTTATTTAATGTGGGATGAGCCAACTGAAAGAACAGTATACAAAACACAGTAAACAGATAAGAAATATTTATTTGCTCATTTTAAAGCAAATCACTAACTGATGCAAAAAAAATAAAAATAAAAATAACAGTGCTTGACAAGAAGCTGAATATAACCCATATAATGAATATATATCTAGCAACACCAAATCACAGTCCAGGCTCTGCCATTCCCCAAAAAAAAAAAAAAGAAACTTTCATGAACAGACAAATGTCTACAGTGATTTGTGCAGAAGGAAAGTGCACCTGGCTATCAGCAAAACTATTGGTTATCAGTATGCACCATGTATTTGGAGAGCCAACACTAGCATGGATGTGAACAGGCATTATATTCATTACAAGGGTTAGGTGGAAGACTTGCAACATTTCAGTGAATAATTCACAATGAAATTACAAAAGTAGTTCTTAATATACTGCACAGCTACTTTAACAAAATAAGCCATGCCCACCAAATCAGAAACTTCAATTTTCAACCGATCTGTGCATCTTACCACACACACAGCTTCCACTGGGGGCAAATGAACTTTAACTGATCGGGACACATTATTAACGCTGTAATATTTAACACTTTAAATCCTGATAAATATTTTCAACACTTTTCTTGTATCTTGACAGTCCTGCACTTCTCAGAAATTATCCTAAAAAGAACCTGCCTGCTCGCAGAAGGAATGTGAATAATGTTTATATAAAAAAAAAAAATAATTTTTTTTACAGATGGTAAAACCATTAAAAGATTCTGGTAAAACTGTGGACTGTGACAGCCACAAACCAGCTGAATAAAAAAAAAATAAAAGTTATTTCCATTCACTATCCGTGAATAAAACACATTAGTATTTACACTTAATTAAACAAAAGTAAGAGAAAAGATGTCCTAGTAAACTCAGTTCCCCTCAAACAAGTACAATAAGAAAGGTGCAGGTCAACGGGATTATGTCGTCTTTCTGAATCCTTTTAAGATAGGATATATATTTTCAAATGCTTCATAGATTTCACTCCTCACCTTTGCACCTGAGAAGGAAAAACATTAACAGCTGAACATAATATCTTGATTTTCCAAACTGTACTTTGTGCATTTTTATTTTATATTTACATATTTGTATAAAGAACTTACCTGTGAGTACAACTTTGCCTGAAACGAATATTAAAAGCACAATTCTGGGTTTAATCATTCTGTAGATTAAACCAGGAAATAACTCTGGCTCATAACTGGAAAAAGAAACATTTTGCAAGGTGTCAGTCACAAACAGAAAAATGGTCTAACCAGAGAAATCAAGTACACTAAATGAAGTACACAGTATTTTTCATGACAATGACAAAGACAGACCTGCTGAACTGCTGATGGGTGAGAACCAGGCCCTCCAGTCGGATCGGGAACTTGACATCACAACTTCCGACCATGTTCTGAATCTTGAAGTCTAGAAATTTGGCAGGGAAACCGAGTTTCTGCACTACTCTTGCGTATTTCCTGGCGGCCAGACGAGACTGCTCCTCGCTGGGAAGGGAAACAGTACACACATTGACTACTGTAACTTTTCTGGGAGTCGTCCACAGCCAAGTTTGATGGCAACAAGGTATTTCTGCTTACATGCAATAAGAAGTATAGGAGGTTTATTAGAACAAAGCTGGCTCTAGCATTTTGTGGGCTCTAAGCAAGATTTGAATTGGGGCCCTGCCCACCAGAATGACCCTCTTCTCAGGTGTAGTCAAAATGGTCTCAGGGAAAAAGAAAAAAAAAAAAAAGAAAAAGAAGAAAAAAAAAAAAACCCTGCATTTGTCTGTTGAATCTCTACAGGATATACAAGATTCATACAGTGTGATCTTTTTAGGAACTTGATTCATGGAAAGTGCTCAAAAGCACTAGTCATAAATCCAATGCACATCAAGTGTGTATACTTTGAATGCAAATATATTACAGGCAGTTAGAGGTTTTATCAAACAGTTTCTCATTGATTAATATTATTTTATTTTACAATAATACAGATTAAACACCACAAATGCTTGCCTACCATACAGGTGAATGCAAAAGAGTTTGCAACCCCTGTGATATCTGGTTTGAAAAAGGAAAATGCAGATTACCACCATCTTACAATTTATCTACAAAATTCATATTCTGAAAAATTCTAAACGTATGGCAGGAAAACAGAAAAGTTTTCTCTCTTCCTTTCTTTTGTCCTAAGGTATGGAAACTTTTGCACTTCAATCCATTAGCTACTCAACTCCAGCATTTATTGGGGGGGGTTCACATTCACTGCACTAAATAGTGTGCCTAAAGAAAATGTCACTAGGTACTGATAAGGGGATGGTGTGATGTTCTATTTAGACATTCAATAGTATGGATTCAGCACAAAACCCAACCAACTACATATGTTAAGGGTCCCCCTGGTGGCCATGGTGCCCAAGGAGTCACTTGCGTAGAGTAGTCTCTGCATTAGGACGGTGTACTTTTCCCTTACCCAAGAAACTCAGTTGTTTGGGTTACGTGATCATGCACTCTATGGCCAAAAGTATGTGGACACATCCCATTCCAGATTGAATCCCCCATTGCTGTTACAATAAGATTTTATTTTATTCAATAAAATTTATTCAATACTAGATTTTGGACAAGTGCATTGGTGAGGCGAGGAACTGATGTTGGGTGAGAATACATCTCAGTGGTGTTCAGTGGGGTCGAGGTCAGGGCTCTGTGCAGGCCACTCGAGTTCTTCCACTCCAACCCTGGCAAACCATATCTTCAAGGACCTTGAATTGTGCACAGGGGCACTGTCATGCTGGAACATGTTTGGGCTAGATCCTTTAGTTTCAGTGAAGGGAAATCTTAATGCTACAGCATACAAAGACATTCTAGACAATTGTGTGCCTCCAACTTTGTGGCAGCAGACTGGGGAAGAACCACATATAGGTGTGATGGTCAGGTGTCCACAAACATTTTGCCATATAGAGTATGTGGTTATGCAGTATGGATGTTGGCATATTGGTTTGAATAACTGCTGGACATTTCCATTATATGATTACTCCTTGTATAACATCTTTGTATCAAATATTACACAATTAACAAGTCCCTCTTCTGAGGTTAAAATGCCTAAGTGAAAAGGAGATTTCATTCTTACCTCTTAGCTCCCGTGCACACCATCTTGCCTGAACTGAAAATCAGAGCAGTTGTTCTGGGTTCTCGTATTCTCATGATGACAGCCGCAAAACGCTGAAAGAAAGAATCACTCATTTTATGAGAGTTCAAACATTATAGCATATTTTAAATAAAGTAAGCCATCACTTAATATTCTGTGAAATCATTTAAAACAAAATTTAAAACAAAGAATGGTAATTTCCAATTCACACCCTCAGTTACAGAACATCTTTTCCCTGCTTCTAACACAACCGACTCAAGAACCTGGGAAGTTATTTTCACTCATTTCCCAGTACCTGTTAACTCAAAACTCATAACCAACGCTGAATAGCAGTTGTAAACAATTATTAACTGATTTTAACAACATTCAACATTAATTCCAAACTACAACAGTAACAATAAAGGGTGCAGAATGAGCAAGATAAAATGTAATTACAGGTAGGTTTTATAATTGCGGCATCTCCAAAAGCATGAGTTATATAGATTTGGAACTTAATTTACAAATGCCCTTGAATAACTCAATAAAGCATTTCATAAAAATGTTTGACTGCCCTTAAACTTAGCAAAATTAATATCCATGGTAAACAAGTATGTGTTACACAAAAAGAAGTGCTGAATCACTACTTTAATGGTTAGTTTGTAGGACAAATGGACAAATGCAACAAATGGACTGAAATATGAGTAGGGAGAAGGTGCTTATATGTAGGAAAAGTATTACCTTAGGATTATACTCAGCATTCCTGGCTCGCAGTGCTATTGTCTTCAGGTCAAGTTTGCATCCCAAGTTCACAGTCGACACAATATTTCTTTAAAATAAATAAGGTATACATGTAATGAATTATTACCAATGAAGGAATAGATGAACAAGATCAGGTACAGCACAAATACTCAGTACAACAAGAAGTCAAACAGCAGAACTCACTGTAGCTGAGGGACAATGCCAGAGCTTTCTGAAGCAGGTGTGGCGGGAGTGATGGGGGTCATGGGAGTTAGGGGGGTTGTGTAGAGAGGGGTGTTTCCTGGCAGTGCTGTGGTGGTAGAAACTGCTTGTGAGTGATAAAGCTGAGGAGTTTGACCTGATGTTCCCACTATCCCACCCTGCTGTTGAGAAGCTGCCTGCTGCTGCTGCTGTTGTTGCTGCTGCTGCCTCTGTTGCTCCTCTAAGAGTGATAGGCTGTTGGTGTTCTGTACTGGCTGTGGAGTAAGCCCTGTGCCATATGGCATCATAGGGCTAAAGATGGGGAGACCAGGCGTCATGGCCCCCTACAAACAAAAAGAACAAAATGTTTAACATCTGAGAAATGAATAAGAAATGAGGGATGATATAAAAAAAAAGAAAAAAAATAGATAATTGTGGTTAAAGCTGAGAGGCAATTAAGTGGGGCGAAAAAATTACATGCCCATTTCTTTAATCTGTACCAAGTTTAGATATAAAATGTAATATGAGCAAGGACATATTTTGGAAATGGAAATTCATTTTTTTTTAGGTAACTGTTCCAGCATGGTGATCACCTGAGGCGATGCAAGGCTTTGTGGGAACGGTGGCAAGCTGTTGTTCTGCTCCATGTTGTCCAGTTATGAAGCCAACAGCAGACGAATGATATCAGCACAGGTGGGACCGAGTTTAGATGTCCAACAGCATTCAGTGATAGACCTTCAAAAACCAGTACATTTATGAGTTATGTACATCAGCTCTAGCTAAAGGATTATCTAAAAAGGATGTTCAAAAACATGCAGGACTACTTCTGGACTGCCAAAAACAAAAAACAAACAAACAAAACACAGTTATCACTAGCTTATTAACCACAGCACTGTGAATACACCATAACACTACAAGCAAGCCAAAACAAAAACAAAACACAAAAGTAGTGGCCCAAATGTGGTGCATGGTCACAGAAGGGCTTGAATAAACAACTTCCTATCACCTGGATCAGTGAACCAAACACTGGATCAGTATCATGTCAGATTAATTTCTGACCAACCTACTGACATGTTTAATGGGGTGAATGTGTGTAACATGGACTCACACAACACAAATCTTGCATGTTAAGAAAAGACACAACCTGCCAGACCACCACAACATTCTGATGGTTCACATAATATGGCAACAGAAGCTTAAAAAGGGTCGACTCAGGTGGGTCAGTGGATGTCAGTATCAGACCAGTACTGAGTGTTGGCCGATACCCAGAACTTTAATATTGCCATCTGATCGAAAATGGGGGGGGTTCGTCCTTAAGCACCAACAAACTACAGCTGAAGAGAATATTACTGCATGTGTGTCATCAGATGTAGAGATTTTTAAAGCTCTGGGATAGAGGACCACTGGTATGTCGCAGTTTCTAAATAAGGTCCTCGTTCCCTCTTCAGCAAATAACAATCACCGCATTCATTCCCCGAGAGTGGACTAAGTACAGCACAGTATTAAAAATCAATATAAACATTTACCCTGACGTCGGTGTTCAAGGAGAAACGTTATCGTTGACCACGGCCGAAACGAGAAAATCTGTCCGTTGTTATAAAATAAAAATAAGCCCCACTCTTTAAGACACAAAAGTGAGAACAAGAATGTGGACACAGAACATCAAGCGGCAAACTTATAGAATCAGCAAAAACATGTGCAATGCACAGAAAGCACTCTATATTCCGCTACAAAGTGGATCAAGTCCAGAAACTAACAAAAATATGCAACTGCAACAGGCAAAATGACACGCGCTGTGCTTCAAATGAAGCGGCAGCTACCTGCAGAGCAAGTGAATGAATACTGGCGTGCTGTGTTCTCCTGGCTTAGCCAGAAAAAAAAGAAAAAAAAACAGCGGTTAGCATCTGTTAACAAACGCAAAACTGGTGACAAAAACATTAGTCTATGTGCTAATGACGCTAGTGGTGTAACGCCGTGAGAAGAGCAGCCTCAAGAAAATCTCACCGGTTTAAGTCAAATCTAGCGACCGTTAGCAAAAGTCCGCTAGTACGCTAATGTTAGCCTGTCACCGCTAGTAACACTCGCCTTTACCTTAACAGAAACATTTCCAGAAATGTGTTATGGTGACAAAAAAACTGAATGCACACAACACAGTATAAATGAAAGACGTTAAACACGCACGTATTCTGAGTTCAGGTTAGTAATTTCAGGTTACCTTGTCTCAGACTGGGCGCAAAAAAAACATGAGCCTTTGCAACCAGTTCCGCCTGCTCGTTGAACTACTTCCGGCGTTTTAATATCCCTGCGCCCCATGATGCCTTGCGCGAATTGGGAACACCACATTTCCGGGAAAATGTAAACAATCAAAAAGTTTTACCTGTAGATAGCGGCGAGTGCACAACGTCGAAGGCAAGGATGAATATTAAAATTCAGGATTCTAATTAATAAATCATAAACAAATAGTATTAAAATACAGCAAGGATATGTTTACCTTTTTTTAAAAGAAATATTTCCATTTTTAAACATTCCAGAAATATGTTATGTTAATATTTATCTGCTAGATTTTTTTTTTTAAAGGTAGTCGATAATTGAATAAATAGTAACTATATTCTTGATTAATTTGTGATAAATGTCCAGCTATGCTCTAGCTATTATTAAAGCTATTTGCAGCTTCTCTGCTCACTGACTTGAACTTCACTCTTCACAGAAGGTTAAAGGGTTAGATTGTGTAAAACAATCAGCCAAGACATATGTAATGCCTGAATTTTGCTTCTTTGCCTTTATATTGCAGCCATGAGACTGCAGATTATAGCTACCGGTTTGGCATTGTTTATATGTGTATTATATTTAAGTGCACTTTCTAAGCTGAATTATTTATTTTTCAAATATGGTAAAGTTATAAAAGTCCTTACCTATTACATTATTCCATATAGATGACCACCATGGTTGTGGTGTGTATTTATGAACAACAACAACAACAACAAATTCACACCCACAAGTTGTTTTCAGTCTTCTTGCTCAGGTGTTGAGCGGTCACTCAGCCAACACTGAAAAGGGCAAGCTGTACCCAGGTGCACGTGCACAGAGACTGCATAAGGCATACATCATGGCTGCTGTGGGCACTTGGTCCTTCTCCCTCCCTGCTGTAGAAAGAATGCGGTGCATGATTCTAGCTGGACAAAGTTCCACTGATGTTGTAGAGAGTGCAACTGCAGGTAAATAAAATGCCAAATATATGTATTAAAGTAAAGTGTCAGAACAAACGTTAGTCCCAGTCCTTTCTCATGTGGGGGTGGGAGATGTGGAGTAATTTTGCTTGTGGATAGGTAAAGTGAATATCAGTATTAAATTGTATGAAAAACTTTTCAGCCGTGTTGTTATGAAGCACTGAATGTTACAAAGGTTGTCAGAGCCACTGAGGCTCACTCTATTTAACTGTTGCAAAATGACTGTGTATATTGGGACAGTACATTATTATTTTTCAGATGTTGAGAATGACGTGCAGACAGGCCGTTATATAGTTGGAAGAGGAGGCTTCCCCAATAACAAGGGAATAGTTGAATGTGATGCAGCAATAATGGAAGGTGTGCCTGGGAGATTTGGGGCAGTAGCTGCATTGCGCGGGTAAAGAGAGACATGGTGAATCATATTTCACACTCAAATGGCTTTACGTACATCTGATATATTATTGTTATTATATTTGATCCAATTTTTCACGTAGGGTGTTTTGGCCTACTATTCAAAAATATTTTTCATGCTACTGAAATTAATTCTATCTATTAATTCTATGAAAAGTAATTCTATCTATTTTTATTGCAACAAAATTCTATCCATTTTCTTTTGGTTGTAGTATGCAAATGAACTTTACCATGTGTGTTTTTTTTTGTTGTCAGGGTAGGGCAGCCATGTCGAGTAGCACGCCAAGTAATGGAGAGAAGTCCTCACAGCTTTTTAGTTGGTGAAGGAGCTGAAGCTTTTGCACGGGAACAGGGTTTTACCATTGAGCCCAATAACAACATGCTCTCAGACCATACAGCCACTGCATATCAGGTACTCACACACAATGCCCGTGGCCAATACCATTCACCAATACAAGGGACAGTACTACTACAATTTTATTTTGTCTTTTTTGTTTTTAACTGATGTACACCTTAAGGAATTTCTTGAAAATGGGAAACAAGTCAGAGGCCATGATACTGTCAGTAAGTATGAACTGGAGCCCTTTTTTGATCAGTTTATTTCAGTTTAGTATTGAAGCCTCACAGACATCTGTGCAGAGCTAATTATTTGTAATATTTTGAAGATGTTGTTATGATGTGTTGTACTTTTGCTGGTTCTTGTGTCAATAGAAGTCTCATCTCCATTACCGTAACCCATCCTATCCTGCTCCATTTAGGTGCATTTTCCCCATAGTATATTAAGGAACTGCTTTATTTTACAGTATTTAATTTATACTGATTCTGCTTGCAGAGAAAAATGTGTTGTATTAGGTAGAATCTGCACATTTGTTACTCTGAGTAGTTTCTGACATAATGTGTAAAGGGATAAATAATTGAATGAATACTAAAATTCACTTGTTAGGCTGTCTGTTGTGACAGTTCAAACCACTAAGCAAAACAGAGAAGAGTAAGGCCGTCTTGTGTTCACTTACAGGTCTCATTGCTTTGGATCTTGCAGGAAACATAACTGTAGGTGAGAATAATTTGCCATAATGTTTGCATTTTTTTTTTTTTTTTAAGCTAGAATGGCATTTTCTAAAGGAAATACATGCTGCTTGCAATGACCTGAAAATAATGGGGGGATAAAAGAAGAAATGAAGGTGAAACAGGAAAGACCAAAGGAAAGAATGAAAGAAATGAGAGACAGAGAAAGAGAGAAAATAAGAACAAATAATTTGTTTTATTCTATTTTAGTCAGCTGATATTGAGAGAACAAAAATATAAAATGGACTATACAAAATAGTGCCTTGTTTATGTGACCCAGTCAATTTCTGAGTAAGTAAAAGATACACAAATGATGCAGATATGAGTAACATGTCTCAGCTCAGGAGAAGTACTACACCGGATGATACAATGGTCATTTTCTTATCCAAACTAGATCAGAGAATCAGCTGTTACCTTCCTTACCTACTTATTTAATTGTTTGCTTATTGAATTATGAAGTGTATCCCAGGTTGTAGAGGTCAGAGAAAAACCTGGATATACTGGACAGTATGTTCCTCACTGTGGACAAAAAGGAATAGGATCATTTCTATATATGCATAATGTAATAATGTGGTTCTAATAAATTGTTTAGGTGTTTCTACATCAGGAAAACCCTTCAAGGCTCCAGGGAGAGTGGGAGACTCTCCACTTCCTGGTTGCGGCCTATATGCTGACCACACAGTAAGCTCTTCATCTTGCATTGCAGCAGAAATATTACAGTGCATTTTTATAGTGCATAATTTATTTTTATGGCAGGAGGTGGTTCCAGCAACCAAGAACAAGCTAGTTAAATATCAACTTGTATTAGTGATATCTATATCACATCAATATAGTTTACGTTCTTGATAATAAAAGAATATTTTAATGTAATCTCAGGTTTTGGGGAAGTGTGATTTTAATCTTTCTTTCTGTATTTTAGGTGGGTGCTGCAGCAGGTTGGTGCTCTGTAATCAGAATTTCTCCCCTAATATAGAGTATGACTATACATGCATACATACATACATACATTACACACACACACACACACACACATATATGTGTGTGTGTGTGTGTGTATGTATATATATATGTGTGTGTGTGTATATAATCCAAGATGTGTAAGAAGGCTACAAAAATGGATTAGATTGTTTTAGAAATTTGAATTGTATTTTAATGTTGACGTTGTTTTGTCTAACCCAGCATCAGGTGATGGGGACAAAATCATGTGCTACTGTCCTAGCTTTCAGATTGTACAGTTGATGAGAGAGGTATGTAATCAGTACTTTAGAAAGGTATTAGTTAATAAAGAATATTAATTTATACTTTTATGTTTACCTTTATAAGGAATGACAGGTGAGAGATCTGTTGTAAACCCATTCTACTATACAGTACTGTGCCAGCGTTCGAGGATACATTTTTAATATATATTTTTGCCTTACATGCCTATTTTATGTCTACTGCATTCATGTATCAGTAAAAAAGAAAAATTATTGAAAAGACCACATTTCACTACATTATTAAGGCTGTGTGTGTTTCTACCTGCAGAGACAGAACTGTAGCAGGTTCTCCAAAAAGAATGGAACAACATACCAGCTAATTTCTTTGAATACTGCACCCCAGTGTACCAATGATAATTTATGCAGTTTTAAACACAACCAATCATTTTTTTGTATGTTAATATTTACTGCTTAGCATGGTGATTATCTTGATACTTATAAATTTCATTTTCATTATTTTTGAAATGCAAATTGTTTTTTTATAAATATAAAATTCAAATATTTTTTATCATTTTTATTTTGCAGTATTTCTTTAGGTATGACTACGACTTTTGCACAATACTATATATTGGATGTAGATTAGTTCTAAAGCTCCCTGGCTTGTTAACACTCAATGATTATGGTAGTATTTGCAGGTTTTCACATACAAATTTGACTGCATATCAACTTTTAAAAGCAAAAATAAATATCTATGAGGTCATGTGTGAATCCAACCATCAGTGATGTTCTGATCTGTATATAGTGTCTGAAATGTAGAGCAGCTGCCACAGGTCAACATACAGTTTGTTTCTTGTCCTTGCCTACAAGGGTTTGTCTCCTAAAGAAGCCTGTTGTTCTGTCCTTGCTGATATACGGAAAAGAACAGGAGAAGACAAATGCTTTGAGATTGGGCTTATTGCCTTAAACATGAAGGTAAATGAATAATATTTCCTGCCACAGTCTGTATCGGTTAGGTCCATAACTGGACACATTTGTTTGTTTAAGGGAATACTCCATAAGTACATTCCTTATTTTTATATACAGACACAGAGCAGAAATATGAGCACACACACACACACACACACACACACACATACAAGCTGCTTGCAGCAGTCTTACTATGTATACTACTTACTACACAACTTAAGGGAAAACAAATTGGAAATATATTAGGGGTTGTTATTGCTTGTCCTTGTAATTTGTCACGTTTTTAAATGTCACCTTAGAGTAGTATCTGTAAGGTGATATGTAATTGCTAAACATCATTCTTGTTCTTTCAGGGAGAGGTTGGTGCAGCTTCCTCAGTGGAATTCCCATATACTTTCTGGAACCAGGGAATGGATTCAGTGGAAAAACATGTCCTTTCTTATTAAATTTCCTCTTTCTTCTCAACAGTATAAACTTTCATATATGCAATTTCAAGAGATAAAAATCTTGTACAAAAAATCTTTTGTACAGCAGTATGAATTATATAACAGTAATCTGTGTACATAATTGCTACTGTACTGAAGTATTTCATTGTGTAATTTATAATTTATTGGTATAATTTGGTATTTTATTATTATATGCCATCCTATTTTGTTTTTTTACATAATGGTTGTGGGCTATAATTACAGGCAGTTACTCATCAGAAAGAATTATAATATTATATGATTCTTATTGTAATATTAAAGGAATAATCTATCTGACTCAGGCTTTCTTCACACACACACACACACACACACGCACACACACTTACTGATCAATAAAGATCAGTAATTCATATTCACACCAGTCCATGCCACGTTTCACTAATGACGTAATTTTTACCTCTTATGATAGAGGGCAGGATTGCAGTAGTAGCGAGTGAGACGGCCTAACAGCTATGAACTCATTACCAGTGCTGTGCAGTGTAGGGAATTGTAGTTTTTAGGTTTGTCATTTTCAAGCTGTATACGTTCCGGTTCTTGTACAATAGAACTACTACTTCCGAAAAGCCGAGCCAGCGGTGGGTGACGCAGTGTGTTTGAAGAGCCGCTATTTCCTGGTTGAACAGTCAGCCATTTTGGGTTTCAAACGAGGAGCCTCTGGTCTGAGGGAGTAGCTAGCCGGATAGTTACTTTTTAATCGGAGGAGATTTGTTGTTTCTGCTTCGTTTAAGCCGACCGAAGTGTTATTTAAGAAGAGGAGTTACTTTCACAGTATCAAATCCACGATGAATCCTGAATAGTAAGTGGATTAATCACGGAACAGCAGGAATAGCCTGCTAGCTCTAACCTAGCTAGCGTTAGCAAATTTTTCAACAGTGGTCAGGTTTGACAGCTAGCCAGGTTAACTGACTACTAGTTCTCTGTCAACAGAGGAGACTTGCTTGGCTGTGTCAAAACGAAGCCTTTTAGCTTCACAGTAGTCTTATTAGTCGTTATATTATTGATTTGATCCCTGGGGACGTTTACGTTTAGTTTTCTTTAATAACTAGCAGTCGATTATTAGCCGTTTGGGTTGACTAGCCGTTTAACTCCGGTAACGTTAGTTAGCTAACTGTTGATTTGCCTGTCCATTTTAATGTAGCCGGGTTAGTAATGTATCCAGCTAACGGTTACATTTACAGTGGAAGAGCTGACGTTGATGTAGCTAAGCTGTTGTTAAGATAACCAATTTATATGACAGTAGTTTATTAAAATAAATAGCAGATGAAAATGACTAGAATCACATTAACAATGAGAGTTATGGGTTTTCTGTTTCCACACATTCATTGAGTAACTTTGTCACTTCTGGTAACTAAATATGTAACACTCTCCAGCTGGATATTCACTTTTTGTAACCCATAAAGGATTCATATAGGTTATTCACAACTAAATGTGAACTTATAGAGTTAAGGAATGTTTAATGAAGCCAGATAGCCAGACAGCAGAGTATGGAGATCTTATTCAGGGTTGTGTATCTTATACATTTCTCTACACTTTTATTATCATCTAAACCTGCCTGATCATGCAGTTGGGTCAGTATACAAATAATCAACCTTAACTGCTCTTCCTTTTTTATTTATGGATGTACCAAAAGTGATTGTTTAAGTAGAGCAGTAAATAGAAACTATTGCAGACCAAGTTCCTTGTGTGTTAACATCATGTATTTACTGGTCTGCAGAATGAATGAATAAATAAATAAATTAATTAATAAAAGTCAAAATCTATTAATGGTTCAACTAATTTGTTACATTTCAGATATGAGCTGGTCTTACACGAGCGCTTAAATAAACAGAAATGAAAAGAATAGGTGCTGTGGGCATGTTGCTTCATTTGCCGTAGACCACAGATCAGCCTCGTAGTGCTTCATGCTTTGTTTCGTTCTTTTTACACAGGCAGTGCTGCCGTGGCCATTGTCACAGCTTTGCCTAGATATTGTTCTCAGCCTTTGTGAATCCATCAGTCTTTCATACGGCTTAGAAAATGATAAGTGCAGGTTTAGGAACGGAAGCCACCCTTCCTCTGCTCAGCTGTGTGTTAGTCATGTGCAGATCACATGCCAGATGACGCGGCTCTTACAAACCTTTATGCTAAATGCTGAACAACTGGAAAGACACTTGCCTTCAGGATGTGTTGCCTACAATTTACATCGTACAACTTTCTAGTAATATCATTTGAATGAATATGAGGCTGGGTTTTTGCTTGTATTGCCATCACGTTCTAGCCTATCTCTTAGTTTTGTTGACATGTTTTCTGAAGTAGTACAGTAGACATTACCCAGGACTGTGCAGCCTAGATATTTTTCTTTCCTCATATTATCATATAAACCACACACTCTAATGATGCTAGTTTACAAGGATCAATCTAAGTTAATGTTGCTCTTTTGTTTTTAGGGAGTAGGGATGCATCAAAATTCAATGCTAGTGTTCCTTATTAGCAGACATTGTGCCAGTCCAGTATGTGTTCACAAAAATAAGATGCAGCGTTCATAGAACTCTGAATACTAGATGAAATCAGAAAGACAAATCGATTACCTCAAAGAGAATTGCTGTCTGAAAATAGCAGATTTACTGAATGGAAGAGCTTTATACTATGTATTAGTGAAAATATTTTTTCCTGAAAATTTGCTGCATTATGATTAGCATTTTTTAAGATAGTCTTTTTTTTTTTTTTGGGGGGAAGTGTGATAGTGAAACACCTTGTGATGTGATTGTTCTGCATGTCTATGTAGAACACAGCAGCAGTTATTGTCAGCTCTCGTCAGCCTAATGAGGAGAATATGACTCAAATTTATTGCATTGAGATTGGGCAAGAACGTACAAGGCCCCTGAGCTGAACCAGTGAAATAACTCGGAGCAGGAGGATGAGTAGACGCAAGCATACTTCCTTTTGCTTTGCTTTGTTGGGACTCTGAAAACAGGATTTCCAAATCCCCGCCCCTCAGCACAGCAAACATTCTACAACCTTACTTTTCCAGATACAGCATACATGTACAGCAGCACATTCTTAATATATTCTGTTATGTGCACAAAACAGTAACTTATTACTCTGATGAAATACTTTCAGTCTGCAAGGTTGTTCTCACCACGTAAAAAAGCATGTTAGTTAAAATAGGGAGTAATGTGACCAAAAAAGAATAAATTTAAGAAGCCAGTGTACATACAGATTGTAATAATCGGTATGAGTTTATTCGTACGTATACTACATACTCTGTCAGAAGTGAAGAAGGCCACATCAGGCTTTCTGATCTGTTTACAGGAAACATTATTAGGTTGGTGTTTGCATTTAGCATTTATCTTGAAGGAAGTGAGGTTTGAGGAGTGTGTAATTTTCACTAAGTTGAGTGCTTTATTAAAAGCCTTACCTCAGAATTTCCTTTTGATTTGCTTGTTTACTTGCTTGTTGCTATTTATTATCAATAGCAATAGCACGGGAACCTTTATTTAGATATCTTGCACGGAAACTGAGCATGCTGCGTCTGTTTCTCATCATTTAGTTGCATCCCTCTCTGTTGTCTCATGAATACAAAACAGCGGAAACCGGCCAAGCGCTCTACATCAAACCCAAGAATGCAGATCCTTACTCTGAAATTGAACATGTGGCTCAGCCAATTATGTTTGCCTTCTCAATCAGTTGGAAATGGAAACATCATGAAGAAGTGTTTAGAGGCTTGAGCACAGCAAGCTAAATTCCCCCTCTGAGGAATCCTTAATCTGCTTACTCGAGTTTCCCTAGCATCAAGCTCCACAAGCACAGAACCAGCCATTGTAACGCTGTATAAGTCACTATACTCACTATCAAATAATGTCATACACTAATGTCATGCTTCAGTGTTTCTCTGAAGAGTCTAAACTTTAGTGCTTCCTTTGCTCTACAGATTTATTTTTCAAAACCTGCGGAATCGTTAGTATGTGGTTAAAATGTACTTATTCAGTGCAAACACTAGTGAAGTGGATCCCAGTCCTAAGAATCTGTTGATCTGTTTTCCCAGTTCATGCCTCTTATGCAAAAGTTCCTGTATGAGCTAAGTCAGGTCGGATCAGGAAATGTACAGGGACCAACCTCTGGTCAAGGAAGCCAGAATCTAAACAGTATTCATTTTACTGTAATGTTGATCAAGATGAATGGATTATGGATTATTTTGTACTAAATTGGCTACTGTTAAATCTGATAATTGGCTACAATTAGAACAGATACTGCATAATAATTGTAAGTAACATGAAAATGTGAGGAATTCAAAACCCTCTATAAGGCTAAATAGTGCGCGCGCACACACACACACACACACACACACATCACCACCACCCCATCTCAGCTGAAAGCATAGTGGGGCATATCTGACCTACTCATGAAATTGTGGATTAGCTGGGTGGCTGTAATATTCATGCATCTCAAAGCCAGTGAAAGGCTGTGTGTTCAAGCACCTGAACCTCTGTGATTTTTTTTTTTAACCTGTGAAGTTACTTGCTTATTTCGACAGTAGATCCAAATCCAGACATTCTTCTTAAAATAACAATACGTTAATCATGTTAAATATTTGAGTTTATAATGTTGATACTGTGAAGTTTTCATTGCAGCTTTAATGTACTGTATTAAACCCCTCACACAGTGATACAGTGTGATGCTGTTTGCTTAATTGCTAATTGCTTAATCAACGCTGGTGTAGCCGACAGGGAGTCTCAGACAGAGGCATGTAAATCAAGCCTGCCTATAACAGTATAAGGGCCACACCCAGACAGTTCTCAGATATGTCTAATCAGTCAATTCAGCTGGTGTTTGGACAGTGTTTTATCATTTTTATATATATATATTTTTTCCATTCAGACTGTTGCATTTAACATAATAACTTTAATAGGTTTAATAGGTTTGGTGGCAATCACATATTTTTAATATTTCCTAACCCTGTATTCTCTGAGCTGTTAACTACACTTACAAACCATCTTGCCACAAGCCTCTAGCATTACCTGTTATCACATCCTGCCAAAGAAGAAATAATGTGATATATGTGCTGCATTTTTGTAACTTAATTCCATGTAGCCGTAGCTCAAATATATCAAAATATCTCAATGCCCCAGTGTCTAATTCTTTTTGTTGCTCTCTTCTCTACAGTGACTATTTATTCAAGCTGCTCTTGATTGGGGACTCCGGTGTTGGAAAGTCTTGTCTTCTCCTCCGATTTGCAGTAAGTGCTTACATCCAGTTCAGATGCAAAACAGAAGTGATGTGTCTGTGTGTGAGGCTCAGCTGAGTTTGCCGTGTTTTCACAGTATAAGGTGACTCTGACAATACGAGCCTTATTGTTCAGTTCCAGTTTTTGCTCGGCTCAAATTGTTCAGTCGTGATGGCTCACACTGCCGTTGTTAGGTGACCTGTGTGTCATTAATGTTAACAGGCATCTGGCTGAAAGCCCCACATGAGCACGTGGCGTGTGCATATTTCCATGAACCATAAAAAAAGTATTATTTGGGAGACAATTATCATAGAAGTAAAACGAAGAAGCCGGTGTTTACCAGCTGTTTATGATTAGGGTGAGAAGGTAAAAGAGGCCAGATGCATATCTTTTGCTATCTTTGCAACTATATCTGGCAGTCATCTCATTTTAGCAGCAGCTGACACGTTGCTGACGTTGGGTGATAAAGACAGCCACAAAAACATGCACAGTGAAGTGCAATTTGGGAAGCAATGCATAAATCCTTATTGGACTGCAAGCATAATAAGACATATTATGTGATCACGGACCACATAACCACTTTGTTTAGACAGACGACCTAAATCTGATATTTATTTGTTTGTTTATTTGTTTATTTAGACATATCTGATATTCTGTGGTCTAAACATTCTCTGTAGGCTGTCTTGAGTCCTGTTGGAGTGTTTGGTCCTGGAGCGATGAGGACATGACTATGCAAACAAATGTGGCTACAGTCTGAACAGACTTGGTCAGATACCTTGCTGTGTGAACAAAGTAGCTGAAATGTGCTTTTTTGTGTTTACACAGCTTACCAAACTGTTCCCTTTAGACAAAAAACTTGAAATGCAATATACTATGATTGTACTTCCCAATGTCATATTTTTTTTGTTTATGTTCAATTTTTATGTTTTTTGGTTTTTTTTTCTCCCCAGGATGACACATACACAGAAAGCTACATTAGCACTATTGGTGTGGACTTCAAAATAAGAACTATAGAATTAGATGGAAAGACCATCAAACTTCAAATTGTAAGTCTCCTTCAGATCACCTTTATATCAACATGATTTAAGATTTTTAAATATAACTTTTTTTAATCATATATTTGTTTTACATGCTGGGGTAGATAAAATAATGGTTACATCCTACAATATATGGATATTTTATGCAGAACAGCTCTGATTTGATGATTTCTAAAGTGTAGAGATTTTAAACACACAACCTTTTAAGGAGTCTGTCTTCCTTGTTATTCACGGTGGTTTTTATTTCCCCCCACTCTTTACAGTGGGACACAGCAGGGCAGGAGAGGTTTCGCACAATCACGTCGAGCTACTATAGAGGAGCACACGGCATTATTGTAGTCTACGATGTTACAGACCAGGTAAGACTGCCAGATACTGTAGCTGTTTTCTGAAGCCTCTCCTTGTTTATAAGACTGTAAGTTGATACCAGTTGACCTCATCATAATGCTGATCTCTCTCTTTTTTTTTTTTTTTTTTTTTTTTTTCTCCCCCCGTTAGGAGTCCTTCAATAATGTTAAACAGTGGCTACAGGAAATAGATCGCTATGCCAGCGAAAATGTAAACAAGTTATTGGTGGGCAACAAGTGTGACTTGACAACAAAAAAAGTGGTGGACTACACAACGGCAAAGGTAAACATGCTTTTTTTTTTGTCTCTTTGTATGTTTCTAACATTCCTTCTTGTTGTTTATGCTGTAAAATATATTATACCATAGCACTGTTGAATTCTAAATTCTGATTAGGTGTTGATTAATTTTCAACATCAGCTATTCTGTAATAATAATCAAATTAAATAATATAATAAAAACAAATTTAAATCTGTCATTAACAAAGAAAAACATGATCGACACTGGTGTAGCCGACAGGGAGTATTCTTCAAGAAAGAGAAAAGGACTGTTAAAAGCTGCTAGAAATGAACATAATAGCAGGAACTAACTTGTCTCACGGACGTACCACAATATTAAATGTAAACTGATAATAAGTATGTTTTCTTCATTAATTAAGAGAAAATGAATTGTTGACAAATTGCTGTGGTATAAAAGGAATAAAGCACTCCATGACGTGGTGTTATAGAAAGAAAAAAAAAATCACCTTGGATGTAACTCTGTGAATGACAGTATCCTGTCATTAATTATTTTCCTATAACAGCACGCCCCAAAGCGTTTAATTATTAAAATTATATAAAAAATTATATAAAACATGCCCTTTTTTGATTCAGGGATTTTTTTTTAAAATAAATATACTGTTCTGTATGTTACTGTGTAGGAACTAAAAGACCTCTGTCTTTCTCCAGGAATTTGCTGACTCCCTTGGAATCCCTTTCCTGGAAACGAGTGCTAAGAACGCCACCAACGTGGAACAGGCCTTCATGACCATGGCTGCTGAGATCAAGAAGCGAATGGGACCTGGAGCAACAGCCGGAGGCACGGAGAAGTCCAACGTGAAGATTCAGAGCACTCCCGTGAAGCCTGCGTCTGGGGGCTGCTGCTGAGGGCATCATGCTCCTCTTCCAAAAAGTCCCAGAATCCCAAGCAACAAGACCCAACAATACCAGAGAAACAGAACTAGACCACTTATTTCCACAGAGACAAGGGTGAGATCAAGAGACAGGAAACAACTTAAGTTGCCTAAATTGTACTGTATGTAGCCGCACTACCAACAAATCCATAGAAGAATCTTCAACCTTCCCGGGTCCCCCCCCTTTTAAACATGTTAACAGGTCAGATATTTGGTAACAGTCTGGGGCTGCATTGAACCACACCTACATATCCCCCACCCCCTCCCCAAGCAAGACAGAATTCATTTTCACACAACTGTGTGTCTGTGTGCAGGTTTCTAAGGAATATTGTGTGTATTTCTCACTGCATTTCACTGCATTCCTACTGCAGGGCTACTGTGGTCAAAATACAATGACTCCTTTTTTTTTTTTTTTTCCTTTCCTTTTGGTTTCTTATATTTTCTGTGTTGATTATTTTACTGTTAATATCAGCATGTGTAGGTTTTTGTCCCCATATACGGTGATTTGCCAATCTGCGTTTTAACCAACTGCACAACAGTGGCTGTCCAATGTCAACAAGTCTAGTGAAATATATGTACATATACATTATGTATATATATGTAAGATCGAATTGCCAGTTCTGTAGAAATAAAGACATTATCGAAGTAGTTTTACTTTTAAATCTTTTGTATTTACTTTGTGGCTTGTACTTTTGTTGCGCTACATGTAACATTTAACAAACAAGTAAAATAAATATTGTACCACCACACTGTACAATATCAGATATGTTTGCAATTCTTGATAGAACATGTGGAGACCATGTATGTGTTCTGATTATTTATTCAACATTTATATGGGAAAAGAAATACTGTTCCTAATGTGATCTAAAATCAGTTTCAAGTTAGCCATTACCTGTGGAATATCTTGCAAGTGGCCCAACTGCATATATATAAAACACTATGTTCTCATTTTTCATAATAAAGACAACTGAAGTCCGCTTTGAACGAGCGTGTTAACAGTTTGGCATATGGTTTGTGTTGCCTGATGCCCAAGTATACATTTTTGACCTTGCTAGATCCTGACTATTATGCTATGCATTATAAGTTGAATACCTGCCTCTTTGACTATCCATTTTCCCTCACAATACTATGAAAAGGATTGTTTTGTAATTATTAGGGACGGTATCTCAGGTACTCTGTAAAAACAGAACGTATGCTCCAAACAAGATGTGGTACTTTTCAAACTCCTCAAACAGTTTCATTTAATTCAATAGCAATTACTTAAAATTTAACAACATTAAAATCCTTACACTGCCAAGTGAACATGATTTTAAAAAGGAGAAAAAAAAAAAATCACTATCACTAATATTTTATATATATATATACACACACACACACACACAACACACACAACACCCCACTTAAAAGCACAAGCTAAAAACATACTCATTTATAGAACACAGAACAGAAAAATGGGTTGTACAAAGTTTATTCTCTTGTTGATAGAAAACTGCAACCAAGACAAATCTTAATTAGTCCATAATCCAAAAATAGTTAGATTCTTTATTTGAACATGGAGTGTCTGAAAAACTTACTGCAGTCTTACTTTAGAGTGAACTATAATACCATACATAATATTATTTAGGACTTAGACCATGGTGCTTAAAAAGGCACACACTGTGCAGCCTGGACAACAGTGTACCTGTGCTTTCTGCTCAGGCAGAAATTAAAGCTGCAGGGCTGCTATTGAGGACCTTATTAAAACTTAATGAATAGCCCTAATAACCTGAGATCCTGGTGTGTACCAGGACAGAAGAGCACTTCACTGTAACAAAGTGTTGCAAAATAATACTATCATGACATTGAGTGACCTTTTTTGTAATATAAGAGCAATATACAGTACATGTAACTGAACATATCCGAAGCGAATGTGCAAAATTAAAAGTGCATCTGTGGTAACAGCTGACATACAATACAAGTGTGCTTAAAATATAACATGATAGAGCTTCAATGTAAATGTTTAAAAGGGTAACACACAAACATAACCAAATGTAAATGTAATTATGGCAAGATGTGATACTATTAGTGATCTGTATTATTAACCGTAACTGTACAATAACTGAACAGTGTTAAACACTTCAACCACTCAGAATTGCTGCTTTGCTTCAGATTCTTTGCACAACTCGTGCTGTAGCACCTGTACATAAAAGTCCTGAAAGTCAACTAACTGAGGACACAGCTCTCAGAACGCTACTGATCCTGACTGCTGAATGATGTCTCTTCTGTTGGGAGAGAGAATGAAGGTTTATAGTACAATATCCCACTATAAGTAGGTCAATAGCTATCTACAATGACACCATTTAACATGTAAATTAACACCCAAATAACATCCAATATAAGAAATAGACACATATATAAAACGAACACATTCTGTAGGGGTTCATCAAGGCAAACATGTAAACATTTAATAGCATTTAAACATTTTGAATACAGGTCTATCTAAGAAAAGTTTAAGTGAGCATTGCTTACCCGTGTCATCCTGAGAATCTGGTTCAGTGAGACAGTCCATGGTGGATAGGATCGAGGAGAAGAGGTGCTCTGAATGCGTCTCCAACGCACGGGACTGCCTCTCTATCAACGTCAGTGTATCCTTCAAAACTGGATACCCATAGGAGTAAGAGAATATATGAAAACAAAGTTATTATTTAAACAGATTGATAGGTGGATGGACTGTAATAACCTAGAATGCTGGTTTTATATATGTACATATTTGCAGTGCAAGGCTACCACAGATTGGTGGCAATATGCAATGACAAGGGAATGGAACAAAAAACAGTACTGCCTTTATGTCAGGCATGTATGGTCTTATTCTCCAGCTGGATTTCTGTCACACATGACTGTGGTATTGGGTTACAGTCTACTATTTGTTCACAACTGCAGTGCTATAACCGTATGCCATACACACAGGAAAAACGAGCCAGTGTTTTTGCAAAATACAGAAGAAAGTGCTTTAACAGCACTTTAACCCTACTGAAGGTTCAGTAACACAATATAGATCTTCTTTCCAGGGACTGGGGGGAAAAAAAAAACATAACACAGTTTTGGGAATAGAGTGATGACGTAGGTTGAGAAGGTTTAGGACATTTGAAGACACTGTGTCCACCAGGGAGAGCTATTAAAAAACAAGAACACTTGCTTGTTGCAACACTCGGACTGTACAGCCTACGACATAGCAGCTAAATGAACACTAATGAAATATTAGAAATTATAAAATATGCTAATAATCAGTGGCCTCAGGGGACACATTAGTCATAGCACCTTGCCCATTAACATTTTACACATTTGATAATGTTATTTCGTTGCTAAGATACTGCACTAGTATGATCATTCGATATGCAAATTCTAAACTGATTTGAATTTATACGTTCAGCTTTACTTAAAAATCATTGATTAAATTACCTAGTTTTCTATGCAAGAAATTGCAAGATAATTTATATCATATATATTTCAGTTTACTAAAGTGAGTAAAGTAAGTAGGGTCATATTCAAAAAGTCACTGATGTTTAAAAAAAAATTATGTTTTAGATTATTTACAAAGTCATAATATAGATAATACAGACTTGCTTTAGAAAAACATGACTCATGAAGAAGACCCTTAAAATTTTGTGAAAATCAGAGTATTGGCTATCTAGGTCTCTGCTGTTAACATGACCACACAATATATACACATTTAATCCATAATTCATAATTCAGGCACATCTCTGAGCAAGCAAATATACCCATAGACATAAACATAAACATAGGGTGTAGACAGTAAAAGTGCCATAATTGGTAATTGAACAAATTCTGTTAAAAAAAAAAAAAAGTGTAATAAATGTTATTAACAAAACAAGGCACAAACATGAAACATACATACAAGTAAAAATGAATATTAATAGAATATTATGTCACTATCAGAGGTTATATCTACCATAGAGACTCACAGGGAGAGGCTGAATTCATACAGCACAAAAGCATCTCTCCAGTCTGGAGGACAGACTCAGTAAGTGGCCTGTGGGCTTGGACTTCCTCCTGAAAACTCTGGAAATAATTCACTGATTGATTCATTGATTTGTTGATAGTAAAAATAACTTGTAAGAAATGTTTGGAATAAATCTGACAATGCATACATCCAGGTATCTTATATACTGTTCATAGTACTGACCTTATAGTCAGCCAGAGAGGCTTTAACACTCTCAATGTCCACTGAAGGAGGGGAAAGGATGTCCATCTTCTCCACCACCTTGTGCAACCACTGAATCAGTTTTTCTAAATTTGAGCAGAAAGTCTGACAAGAAACAATAGAAGTTAGCTTCCATGTCGCTGGCAGTTAATTCAGTCCAACAGAAAGTTTCGACTCACTTGTAGGTGCTCCAAGAGGGACTCCTGGGTCTCTTCCGTCCCCTCATCAGTCTCTGTCTTCTTAAAGTCATACAAAGACATTCCACTCAGCTGATCCACAATGGCTTCCACATCCCTCAGGCTATCTCTGGTTACCTGATGGCTGATTACCTGCACTCTAGTATCCACTCCCTTCAGCTGCTCTGTGAGAGGAACGTCTTCAGCAGACCCTTGCACATAAGAGACATCAGCTGCCTGTTTCTCCACTCGTACTGATGAAGACCTAACAGAGGCACTCTCCCTCTGCAGGGACTCCCAGTTGGTGGTGATTGGCTGACTTATCTGTGCTGTGATGTCTTTTAGTTTCTGAGAAAGGTCCTGAATCTCCTGTAGCTGTTCAGGCAACTGGAGAAACTCATCATCACACTCGCCAAGTGACCCTAGATGGGGTAAGATGCTTGTGGACCTGATAAAGGTTGGAGCAGACCTGGATGTGGAAAAGATGCCAAATTTCTTATAGTGAAAGCTGTCTTTCCCCTCACAATCCAGACTTTCCAATGATAAACCCACCTGCTCCACTGAGGAATTCAGGCTTCTAGACACCCTGATGTCCGATGATTTGGAATGTGCCAGTTTCCTCAGATTCGGATTTTGAAATCCAAATGTTTGACTAGAAGCTGGACCAGATCTACCCTGCTTCATTCCAGAAACAGGCTGGTCCAAAAAAGAAAGACTAGAAGAGCTGAGAAAACTGTCCACTTCAATGCCAGAGTCTTGTAAAGGTTGATCAGTTTGCAACCTGTGTTCGTTTGGACTCCAGGTGTTGGTTATGTTGGGCCTTAGAGGGTATGTATAATCCAGGAGGGTCTGATACTCTTTGTCAGGGTCCCAGCTGGGAGACTTGCGGTCTGGAGAGGGTGGTAAGGTACTGGGGATAGCACAGGCCCAGTAAGTGGTTTGATAGTGGGACATTCGTTTAGGTTCAGACAAGTAGCTCTTATTGTTACTCAGTGAGAAGCCAGTGTTAAGATGAGAATGTCTCTCTTGCTTGGATGCGCTTGTGTTTGCCCTTTGGGAAGTACGAGTTTGGGAAGTGTATGAATGAGGAAAAATCCGCTGGGTCGAAGTCCACTTAGGGCTTAATGGTACTGTAAGGCTCAAATCATCTAAAGGGGAACTAGAAAGGCTCCTACTTTCAACTTTGCTTGCTGAAGGAACAGGGCTGAAATTTGGTTCCTCATGAGAAGAACACAGCCTGAGCTCTGACAAATTCAAAGAAGTACAAAGGTCTTCTCTGGTTGCTGAAAGAGAAGAATCAATGATCTGGGGAACACTTGTGCTATCCAATATGTTAGAATCTGTCCCTTCATCTTGTGTTTGACAATTTGCCACACTGCTCATGTGAACCTGTGAAATTAAATAAAATAAGGATTTAATATGTTGCTATGAAACTATAATTTACACAGAATTCCTACGTTATAGCACTACACTATAATACTGTGCACAAGATTATGTAAATTGTTCCTCAGGTTTTAGTCAAAATGTTTCTCTACAGTAATGCAAATACCAAGTTGCAAATTCCTAGATACACACAGTCAAATCTATAATACTTAGCAACTTATTAATCAAATGCACAAACATTAGAACCTAACTAAATCAAATTTATAACCATTATCAACTTACCCTTTCTGAGTACTCATGTGTGAGAGGATTCTTCAGGATTGAAATCTGGTGCTCTGTTGAGATCAGTGGCTTTCGGGCAGTATATAAGCTCCTGCTGGTCATGTACCTAGAAGTAGGTGCCATGGTAACAGTTTTTTTGCTAGCACCACTCTCTCTGTCGAAGTCCTTAGCGTCCTGGCCATGCAGTGACCCTGATCTGTACCCGGCTTCCTGTGTGAAGTGTCTCTTGGAGCCACTGCGAATAAACGCTGGGATCCTGCTTTTACACCTCCCATAGTTCCTCTGCTCCATCTGAGACAAGCTGACCGATCAAGCTCAGTTAATTCCCAGAGCCACAGGAACACACCGAAACCCTTGTATGCCCCATTTGTTGTCAGTAGGACAGAAGAACTGTCAAAATAAGATGATCAAAAGTAAGGAGTCAATATCACCTGTAAGATACCTATAGGCTTCAAAAAGTTCCATTATGCAGAAGCACATAAGAAACTTAAATCCACACGTGAAAAGCAAAATGAGCTTAGTTATATGTAATGATGAGGCTGCTACTTGATATGGCTCAGCAAACCCATAAAGAGTACATGCTCAGGCTTGCCTGCTATTCAAGTTTAAATTTGCTCTTTGTACACTGCCACAATCGCCAAAAATGTTCCAGGAAACCAGAAGACATTATGAAGAGAAAATCTGAAGATGAATATAAATTAACAAATATAAAACATACACATTGAAAATAATAAATAACATTTCACCATTAACATTAAATATCCACTATAAGTACTGCATATATCTATCTATCTCCACCAAATCCAACTGCAGTGCCTTTTTATTATGAATTGAAATAAACCTCTGTGGCAGACAGAAGTGCTTGTGGAAGACTACTCTTGCCATTTTCCTGCTTGTTTGGCTCGGTCATTTCAGGTACTTCTGGTTTCCATGGTGAACGACAGAGGATGGCTTGTCTAAAAAGCTGCTCCCATGCTGAGTGCAACAAATTGCTTAAATGTACAATGTACAAGACAAAGGCAATCGGGCATTACTGTACTGTATGTTTGAATGTGGCCGTTTTGCACTAAAGATAAAAATTATGACTTTTGGGAGTCAGTCTGCTGTAAAATCATGTGTCAGATGTATTGTAGTAGTCATACAGTGAGTAGCATTGCTGCCTCACAGCTCCAAGGTCCTCAGTTCAATCCTGAGCTATCTGTGTGAAGTTCCTGTGCATGTTCTCCTTGAGTCCATGTTGCTTTCCTGTGTTCTCTGGTTTCCTCCCACCTTGCAAAATCTAGGTGGATCGGCTATGCTAAATTGCCTAGGTGTGAACGAGCATGTGAATGTGTGTGTATACTGGTGTCCCATCCCAGCTTTGTGTTCAGTGTTCCTTGGATAGGCTCCGGTTCCACTGTGACCCTGACAAGGATAAAATAGTTGCAGAAGATGAACGAATGAAAAGATATTTGGTCAAATTTAAAATGGCCTACAGGTAAGTCAAAGCGTGTAACGCTGATTTCTCTGTATGTTTGGCTGTGGTAATGCTATTGATATTTGAAGGCTTGGCATTGTAACTACAGTGGAAATACAAACGTGAAACTTTAACTGCTGCATGTGAGTTGTAATACCGCTCATGATGGTGTTGTAAGATGTCTCTGTAGCGTACACACACCTACCACAAGCTACTCTGTCACATAGAGATCTGCGTGTTTGGACACCACCATGGCAACTATGGACTGAGAGCACTGGACCAAAAAGCAGAGCAGAAAAAAATACAGCAAAATCCCCAGTGCTGCATTACCTCTTACAGTGTTCATGTGTGTTCTCTTGGACTTAATTCAACCCTTAGATTTTGCAGTGCATAAACCAGTGCATGATAACCCAATGGTTTAGAAACTGACCAATCAAAGCCTTTGTTGAAATCAGACCTATCAGTATTATGACCTGAGTTTATAGCAAACTAGAATATATTACTGAGGCTGCTACAGACCCACCAGTTTGAGTAGGATAGCTTAGAAACTTTTAAATGTTTAATCTGTCACATTCATCATTTAGAGCTGACAGAAGCTTTTAAACATACAGCACAGAGAAGCAGCAGTTCAGAAACTTTACTGAGACTAGCAACATCTAGTGCGTCCTAAACAGCCGGAGCTGATGAAACTGAAAGGTATTTCCACTATAGGCATTATCTGTAAAGGACAAATGACTAAAGAGTTAACAAAGGAACATCTGTAGCTTTCACATATAATCGAGAATTGCTGTCATTTGTCACCAGCAGCAACAAACTCTCGTGTTAGTGACAACTACAGTGTATATAGCTAGCATGATTTTTAATGAGCGTAAACTTGCACTGAATGTTATACCGCTTCTGATCATCACAAAGACAATCTTCGATGTTAGTAGGCAGCCATTTTATGTAGGCTAATAATACAGTGTAAATACCTTTTTCCCCCCAGATGTAGCGCAGAAGGAGTTTAAAAAGCTCAGTGTATATAAAATTCACACGCATTTAGCGCGTAGTGAAGCGTTCAGCAGTGTAAATACAGCTCAGTCCGGTAGTAAAACGGTTCCTATTAAAGGCAGGCGGAAAAAGCGGAAGAGCTCGCGGCAGCCAGCCAATAGAAACATCAGCCTTCTCCGGCGGCCGGCCATAGCGGAGGAAGTGCTGAGTTTCCTTTTTACTACTTTTGTATTTTTTATTTACTTTTATATGTTTATGTAGTCCGCAAATATGCTACTACTACTACTACTACTACTACTATTATTATTATTATTATTATTATCATTATTATTATTATTATTATTATGATGATGATGATGGTGGTGGTGGTGATGATGATAGTGATGATAATGGAGGTGAAGATAGTGGCTTAGTGGTTAGCACGCCTACTGTACCTGTACCTCTGGGGTTGAGGGTTCAAATCCCACCTCCACCTGGTATGCGCAGAGTCTGCATGTTCTCCCTGTGCTTTGGGGGTTTACTCTGGGTACTCTGCTTTCCTCCCCCAGTCCAAAGACAGTCTGTGTTGTAGGCTGACTGATATTGCCAAATTGTCTGTAATGTGCAATGATGGACTGGTGGCCCGTGCCCTGAGTCCCCTGATATAGGCTCCAGGTGTAGGATAAGCAGTAGAGAATGGGTGGGTTGTTATTGTTGTTATTATTATTATTATTATTATTATTATACTACCACATTATGCCAGTCAAGTGCACTGGCCTACATAAAACCTCCCATGTGAGAACATTGAGAAAGTCTGAATATTAATGTAAATTAATATTTTTTAAAAATGCATGTTGAAAATCATAACATTTTACCCAGAATCAGACATACCAACACTGATACTGCATAGGCTACACTGTATGCTAGACTACTACACTTCAGGCTATTAAACTTTCCTTGCCAGTGGTACAGTACCCTTTTCTTTTGTACATTTAACCTGGAAATGTGAATCTATTGTACCTTTAATTGAGCTTTAAGGTACAAAACTGGAACGTAATTTATTTTTAGAGTAAAGCTTTAAAGGTACACTACATGCACCTTTCTAGAGAAAAGATACTAAAGTTACAAGGGGTGTATGCTTGAGGGTACCACTCCAGAGAGAAGGAATGGTACAGTTTAGTAGCCTTTTTTCCCTTGAGAATGTATCTACCTCCAACAAATCCAGCTGCAGTGCAACTGATTATGAACTGCATTATATTGGGATTTCCATTATGTTCGTACTGACATACTGGGACACACACACACACACATTCCATGTTATTGTTAGGGAATATTCAACCTGTTTGCAACACCATAAAAAAGACAGGGCACTTTGCTCTTGATTTAATGACATAAACATATCACAGCTGAGAGAAATCAGTAGTAGTTACAGAGTTAAGTCATAGTTTTTAGATTGAATAGTGTATTAATGTACGTACCGGTAAAATCTCAATAACACATTATTAACACAAACAGTGGTATTAACTTGTTAAACCAGCCAATAGCACTCTTTACCAATTTGGCAGCCAATGCATCTAGCATCTTGATTAAGATAAATATGTTTAACAAATTTTGTATAAAAGTAACAAAATTATAAGAAATTATGTAAAATCACGTGTTTTCCTAGCAGGCATAATTCTCAATACATTCAAAATCCATAGTTTAATGGCCCTTTAAACTTAATTACCTTTAGTTGCAAATCAATACTTAAATTTAAACAAACAACATAGATTTCATTTTGTCTATTAGTGGTCTACTGAATGTTTAAGTGAACTGTAACATCTGAACATCAGTATAAGGAAAAGTTTACTGAGAATGACAGTACTTTCACATTTATAACACTGGGTGTCACTACAGTATCTTACTACAGAAGCGATTCTGTGACACCCATGAGAAACTGGACATAAATGCCCCTGGAGTATATCCAATGATGCTTTTCTTATTATTATGCCTATTTTCTCAGAAACCAGTGAAATCACTGACCAGGAGGCATATTCAGATAGTCACTTTGCAAAGCAGTCCCCGTCAAATCTCAGTGTCCCTAGATCGGGACTCAGCTGGCCTGTGATAGGACATTAAGCCATTAGGGAAACAAATATTTACAGTAGATGTTTTCTTATCCATCTTCGAAATGGTTAATGTTTCACAGGTGAAGTAAAGGTACAGCAAATAAATAGAGCCAGTGAAAGAGGTCAGTCTGTAAATGATTCTCTTCACTATCTTTAACTACTACTCAAAACAGGGAATAGTCTCCATTTTAGACATGTAAAAAATGGACATTTTGATCATTTCTGATCACTTCACTATCTCATCCATTCTACTGTGCTAATACCACAAAACAAATATACAGTAAGTTTCACAACCTGTAGATGGGAGATACGACCTGTATTCCCAGATTTTAGATGAGTAAGCAAGTTTGGAAATGCTTTGAATTGATAAACTGCTTTCAGTGGTTAGAAGACAGTAAGTTTAGAACGCAGACTCCACGCCATCCTTTTCATCAGCAGAGTTATATGGGAAGTCATCACCCAGCTTTTGGTGTGTAACGAGAGGCGAAGTCTCCTCTTCAGCCTGCACATTAGCCACGGCTTCCACTTTAACCTCCTTTAGCTCCTCCTCTTCCTGTTGCCTGTCAGAATATTTTTGCTTTTTCGTCTCCTGCTCATTTATATGGTGCAAGATCCCAGCACCCAGAGCATCACCTTCTACATTTACCACAGTGGTGGTACGGTCCCTGAAAAAAGAATATGTACACACACACACACACACACACACGTACATGCACGCACGCACGCACACACACCATACCAATATAAAAATAACTTGTTACTAAATTCTCAAGCACGTGATACCTCACACATGATATTTAAAGGGAGTAAGACATCACACAGAAAAATCACACACAAAAATCAGAGTCTGTGGTTGTAATATAAGAAATTGTGTATATTGCAAATGTATTTACAGATATGTGATATGATAAACAATAAATTGTAACTACAAAAAATTTATTGGATTCAATCATATGCAGTAGAGAATAATGAACTTTATGTAGTACAGGATATCTTACACAATCCAGTCCACAGCCAGCATTAGTGACAGATCATTGGTAGGTAGGCCAATGGCTTCCAAAATGATTGCAATGGTGATGATTCCCCCAGCTGGAATGCCCGCTGCTCCAACACTGGATGCTGTAGCTGTCACACTGCAAGAAGGATAGAAAACTCTCTTTTACTCTATTCTCTCAATGTAGGTGCAGTGGTTAAGGCTCTGAGCTAATGATCGACAAATAGAGTTCAAATCCTAGGACTGCCAAAGAGCCACTGTTGGGCCCTTGAGCATGGCCCTTAACCCTCAGATGCTTGGACTGTATCCTATCTCAATTTTAATTCACTCTGAAAAAATGAAACAAATGAATAAATATAAAAGTAACTCAATGCCTATCTTCCCTTTTCTTGGTATCTCTCTCACAGATAGCAGGAGTTAAAGAAACTGAGAAGCAAGAGTGGTGTTAGTAAAATTAGATCACTCTTAATAGCACTGGGTTGGCATAAGACAGAGCCTGCATGGGTTGTTTTAACTCCTGGGACAGGAATGCTGCCTAGAACACATTCTCTGTGTCTATTAATATGCCTGGTTACTCTGTCAGAAGCTGTGCCTTCAGTAATACACTCACAGAATAGTGAAGATCTGGCCTGCATTGAGCTCGACATTGTTGAGTTGGGCAATGAATACGGCAGCGATGCACTGGAAGATAGCGGCTCCATCCATGTTTACAGTAGCTCCGATTGGCAGGATAAAACGGCTGATCCTTTTGTCCACACCATTGTTCTCCTCAACACATTTAATCATGGAGGGCAGTGTTGCTGAGCTGAGAAAGCAGAAATAACAAGTCAAAATGAAAAGAAGGCCAGACGACAGAGAGGAGTAGTACACTATGAGAAATAGAGCATATAGTCACATAAACTTGTAACGCTATCTATTACCTTATAATTAGAGAAGTTCTGTATTTAGATTAAAAATTTAAATGACCTTTTTAATACTAGATAGTTAAAATAGCTGTATTTCCTCTGCGAACAGATCAAATGCAGCTAACAGTTCACCAAAGCCTACATTTTCATTTAAAAGAAGCCAACATCTGGGTAGCATTGTGTTGAAAACCCCAAAGCACGCAAGTAAGTTGAATATACAAATCACAACGTGGACTGAAATCTGAGCTGGCACTGAAATCCTTTTTGGGTAAAGAGAACTTGAACACTGTACAGACTGCAACGTACCCAATAGGAATTACCTGGAACAAGTAGCGAAGGCTGTGGTGAAAGGTGTGATCAGGCCAGAAAGGAAGCTGAAGGGGTTTTTGCGGGTGAGCCCAAAGTAGATAAGAGGTAAGACAATGCCGCCATGGATAATATGGCCCAGGATTGAGGCGAAGATGTATTTTCCTAAGCTGGTGACAAGCAGAACCACATCCTCCATCTCTACAATCTTACTGCCTACCAGGAACATGATGCCAACTGGTACATACCTGCAAGACACATTGTTATACTGCATGTAACAGGACGGCATGTACGTCACAGGGCATGTTAGAGCATTGAAAATTATTTACTTATTTTAATTTATACTTTATACTTATACTTTATTTATACTTTAAACTTATACGTTATACTTATTATTTACTTATTTATTTATTTAAAAATATTTAAGAGCTTGTCTGTCATAGAGGCAGATTGATGGGGACAAAGTGTGTATGTCTATGACCCATACATTTGCGCAATGACGTTCAACCCAAAACAGTGTTAAGCACTGCAAACGTCCTGCCATTACCAGGAATGAATAATAGAAAAGACCATGGACTTTTTGCAAATGCATATTTATTTGCTGTAAATGGCCTCTAAAGTGCATTTAAAACATTCTGAATAATTTTCTCCATACCATTCAATAAGAAAACCTGGTAATGAAACTGTAAGCAACTCTAACTCAAATCTCTCATTAAGAATTGTTAATATCAGAAAATGTTTAGAGATGATTAATGGACTTGGAGCAGTACAGCACAAAATTCAAGGCAGACAGCTTGCATCCACTTTTATCAAGTTGGTCTTTAGTCAGAGTTTCACTCACCACATGATCCAAGATACCAGTACCATAGTGGCTTCATTGAAGGCATTAAAGAAGCGTATGAGCTCCTCCCCTTCAGCTCCCAGCTTTCTCAAGGCCACTCCAAACACCATGGCAAACAGAACCAGGCCAAGAATGTTCATCCCATCTGCTTCTGTTCCCACTGGCACCTGCAACCAACCACATGTATCTTTTGATATCAGTCTAGTTCAAGGTGCTTACTTTCACAAACATCACTGTGAGATAAACTGTCAGGGAACAAAATGATCAAAGGAATGTATGTTGAGGTATTAATAGTAAAAAAAAAAATCACATTTTTGAATGTGATTAAAGAACATTTCTGAAAGTGATATAAATTTAGACATTTATTTCCCTTGCCTCCAAGAACGTTTCAGGTCTCCTTTTGTTTATTTTGGAATTTAGCTCTTTTTCTGTTATCATTATTCCTCTCCTTGGTAGTGTCTATTTAGTAATAATATCCCTAAAGGTAATATTTTTATAACCTTCTCCAGCACATTGAAGGTCAATATTTTCTGTTTATAAATGACTGCTCATAGCAAACTGCATGAGCGATCCTGCTTTGAACCTTTCATGCTTTTTATTCAGAAGATACCTTAAACAGACAACTAAATCAAAAAGCAAATTCAGCAGTGTTTTTTCTTGTTGTCTCACCCCCCATGTTTAAACATCATCTGTGTCACTGGCAACTGTGCGTCCTGGCATAATCACTGGGAAGCTATATAGAGGTGTCTAATTGGTCATTTTCACAGGTCAAATACTAACAGACAAACAGACAAAATGAGTCCATTAATTCCGTGGGGCTGATCAAGACTTTATAAAGCCTGTTGCATTGTGCCCTCGACAAAACGTAAAGGCTGAAACTCTTTGGCTGTTCTATAACACAGGCTGTGTTGTATCTTTTACAGCTTTTGTAGTTAAAAGCTCACTGAAGTGTTATAAGTAGGACTGAAGGACTGAGACTTCCAATATGAAATCAATTAATTATACACCTAATTAAAAATGAAACAACTATTTTAATGGGTAATTAATTAAAATGTTCAACGAAACCTCAAACGATTACATGAAATACATTTTATTGTTTATTTCAACATTTGTTTAATTATTTTTGTATTTATTTCATGCTTGCTGGATGCTATAAAATAATGAAATCTGTCAGTATCATCCATGGTGGTACAGTGGCTGTGTGTAGTTTCTGTGCATACAGGACACCAGAACAGTGTTGATCTACTCAAACTGAATATTCACTGGTTGACATCTGTGCTCTATGCCCAACCTGATCTCATGCTTATATTTAGTTCAATTTCACACAAACAGACTATGTGGATTGTTACAAATGTGAGACCACGTTACTCTGCCAGTACCTCCAATTGTAGTCAGTATGGATAAGTAGCCTCCAAAAGACCTCTGCTTTCAGACAGTGTCTCACAGGGGCATGGATTAGAGCATTCACATTGGGATGAGAATGTGAAAGGACCACATTGGCAATTACCCAAATACTGGCTCCATCAGAGACTCGGGCATGGCTCATCTATGTCTGGTGTAAGTAATCAAGAAACACATTTCTGCTGAATGTTCACAAAGTGGAGAGTATTATGTAAAAAAAAGTTGTTGTTAAAATAAATAAAATAAAATAAAATAAAATGGGAATAAACACAGTGAATACTACTGAAAGACAGGAACAATCCTTTTCTCTGGAAAGATCTGAATGTTCCATGGGAGTTTAAATGCTGCTGTTTTGAAATACATGGTGACTGACGCTCTCTTGGAAAGACTTTCCGTGTCCAGCTGTTCAAGTTTTTTAGTAGCTGAAGAGTGACAAGGGCGTCTGTATCAACCATGCAGCATGCAAACAAACAGCTTGTGTATTCAGAGCTGCCAAATAGCCAGCACAACCATGGCGCAGGTTCTCAGGGAATCCAATCTGGGCCTGTGCCAAAAACCTCAACAAAAAAAAAAAGATGAAGTGAAGCGTAAAATCAAGGTATCCTAAACCAGCAGCTCAGATGGAGTTCTTCTAGGTAAGGCTCAAAAAGCCTGTCCTGTGTCTATCAAAGGAATAAGAACAAAATAAGCTTATAAACTCAATAAATTCTGCATCTAAAAAAAAAAATTTTTACTGCCTTAATTCTGCACGTTAATTTTGACTCTCTGAAGATTCTCGGGCAATTTTATGAGTGTGTTGATGCTCAGCATCACCAGTTTGTAAGGCATACTGCAATTGTAATGTCTAGCAATATAATATTTATATTTAACCATACTGTGTAACCCTATGTACAGTATATATTTAAAATCCAGCATTTCACCAGTTTCATAGAACACCCAGGCCCCACAGTACATAATTTTGTAATTTGTCTAACAGCAAAAATTAGAAGGATGAAAGTCATTAGTTTAGTTACAGCAATCAGAATGTTGTGGTATATATTTGATAGTATGTCTGTTGATATAACTTGGGGGAAAAATGGATACCTTTTGATAGAGGAGGGTCCCATTTGTTGAGTTTCCCATTGCAATCATCTTGTAGTCTGTAGCATACTACAACAAAAAGAAGAGATTATGGATAATTAATAAATATAATGCTTCATTAGCTATACATATATGCATGCCTATATTTTCCATAACTTTAAATTTCAACTAAGTTCAGGGAGCTGTCAAGTTTAGGCATCTCCATGAATCAAATAAGTCTCTCCAGAAGTTTACAAAAGCAGCATTTAAAGCACAGCTGAAGAGAACCTGCCAATTGGCACACGCATGGATGACACTGCTATTCAGAGGCTCCTCTTGCTCAGAAACGTTAACTATGTCGGCTGTGGTCTCCCAGCCTGCCCCATCTCTTGTGTAATATATGAACACCCAATTTGCAGAAAATGTTACAGATAACCTAGTCAGAAATAGTAGATCTTATTTAATCCTTTCTGGATAGATAATAATAAGTCTCTCTGACTACAACCTAACTATCCGATCAATAATTCCTTTTGACTATGAATTAGGATAATTAAATTTTGATACTGAAGTGAATTCAGTTCAATCTGACTTTGGCTTTTTTTGAACATTAAAGGAGGCAGTATTTTTTTTCTCCTTATTACATCTCCCTTGCATCTGTATCATGGCTACTGGAATTTAGGTATGGTTATTTTTTATCCTGGGTTGTAACTGATCTCGTTACTATCTGCATTTATTAGTTGACTCAGGCCTGAGTCACTGAGGGGACATTGCACACTCAGCTGTACACGTTCACCACTGTGCCTTGTGACATTATCTTCCACCCCTAACACAACCCTGTGACCCTTTCTCCACTTTCTGCAAAACTTGCACAAGCCTGAGCAGTCACCCATGTACTACATCCTATTAAAGTGCGCCAGGTTGCCAGGCATCAGGGAATGGAATACGCCTGCTATGGCAACAACTGGCAGCTTTTAATGGTGAGAGAAAGCATGAGAGATATTTACTGGGTAAAGAGAAAAAAGCTCACACCAGTCAGAAACTCTCTTCATTAAGCATTGTAGGGCTGTTAATATAGACAAACTGAGGTTTGAAAGTGGCCATAAATACCACGGCTAAACTGGTGCTACTGGTGTATGGATTTTGTATACATCGTTTACAGTCTGAGTTGAACTATCAGAAAGGAAGAAGAAGGGTACTCACTGAGCGGAAAGCTGCAGCTACCAGGTTAGATGGAAACAGATTTCTGTGAAGAAGAAAAAAGTTGATGTGATGTCTTAACTGACAAATGCCACTAGTGTCTGTTCTCTGAATTATCACTAGGCAGCGGCACTGCATATAATAGACATGACAGGCTCTCTAAATATTACGTAATTGGGCTGTCACACTGTTTTTCAGTAAAAACAATAACTTTTTACATGTTATATGTGATGTTTAAGACTTAAATTATGTCTTAAACATAACAGAAACACTGTTCTCAGAATCATATGACACAAGCAGATTAAGATGGTGACCCAGTGGACAAAGGTAAAAGAGGTCATTTTCTGTTTTAAGACCATTAATAGGGAGAGACATAAAGCTCAAATTATATAATTGAATATCACTATGCCTTTCACATAAAGATAACGATGTAAAAGTTCCACCAATTTTACCTAAACTGATTTAAAAAAAAACAATGTAGTCCAAATTAAATATAAACCTTTTTTACTTACATTTACATTCCCAAGGAAAAATTTAGTCAGGTTCGTATGTCACAACAGATGTCATTTATGAGGCTCTTTATACTCTCCATCTGGTCATGACGTATGACAAGTGACGCCATCAGTTTTTTCCCACACACATGGGCTAAAGCCCCCAGTAACCCACAAGTTTGTTTAGCCAGCTGTGTGTTTACTTTCCTTCCAACCAGTGTTTGAATTGTTCATCGGCATGAAACACATCAAAAAAAAGCAAGCAAGCATTTTTTTCGCAAGCAAGCAATGTCTCACTTTTCCATTTGCATGAATAAGTAAAGAGCAAACGCAATAGAAATCCATTGAAATTACACACTCAATTTTTATGTCATGAACTTTATTTAAAATCATAATCTAGAAATACGTTTGTGCAACCTGTAGTGCTACAATGTGCCCAGACTGCTGCACCTACTAGATGAGTTTCTCTCATTGAGGCTAATCTCCTAAGTAGACTCTGTGCACGGCGGAGAGAGGTGCTCAACCTTGTGCCTGACGACTGATGTAGCTGACCTTTATGATGTTGTCTGTGCAATCTAGGGCTAATGCTTGTGGTCCCCTCACTGACACAAGGACGTGTTTCCGTCTGTGATGTCCAGCCATAGGCTGTTAACCCTCTTCTGAAAAACCCATAGCTCCATCATGCCTATGGAAATCACATGATGGAAAACATCAGCTGAAGCCATTACCAAACATGGCAGCCTGGCTGAATCTGACTGGCAAGCATAACAAAATCTGCTGCACGATGGGCTCACTTGGTGTCTAGCAGTAAATCCAGCCTCATGCTAATGAATTGTACGGCCTGCTTTAGTGTTAGGGAGCTCTCGTCTGAGTTGACTGTGAGACTAAGCTTTGCAGTCAGTGTGAGGAGGGTAGATGTGTGTCGAATGGCCTGCTCTTTGGTCGGGGCAAAGGCAAAGGCCGAGCCACAAGGCCAAGGCCGAGCCACAAAAAATCTTGTAGTTGGCACTAGGCTTTTAGAGAAAGATTCTCACTGCCCCTGGCAGTTAGGAGGGACTAAAATTTTTACTTGAGGTGGAGGTTCCAAAAAGCATGTGTATGTGTAGAGACACATACTAACTACATATACAACATACACAGTATATAGGTGTGCCAATTCCCATACTATTTGTATATATTAAAACTTTATTAATCAGTGGCATAGCCAAGGCGTTGGATTTTAGGTTTAAACAAACAAAGAAAAAAAAAAAAGAACCATGAAAAGTTCACTGGCTCAATGTTTCGAGCATTTTACTCTGAGCAGTCAGGTTAATAGGATCAGTCAATGGGATCAGGAATACAGCATTCACAAGACCTAAAACAGACAATATCGACCTTTCACAAGGCTGGGTGCGGGACAGAAAACATATCAGGTTTAGACATAACAGTACCAAAAGGGACTGGGAATAGAGGATAGGGATAGGGAAAACAATCATTCTGAAATACAGACACAAAGACACACAGGCACAAGGACATCAACCAGCAGTGGTGTAGCTGGGGGGTGGATTTCTGGTATGAACACACCCCTGAAATAGTTCCCCTTTCCTAACGCTTATTCGCCTGGCTAATATAACACCAACCACTACAGCACCTACACCTTTTATGAACATCATTAGAGCACAATTGCTTTAATATCAAACAACACTGTTTTGCGCCGTAATCGCGCTATAATGATGTTCATAAAAGGTCAATAGAGTCATCACTACAACTCCATATTTAACCATCCCAAACACTGTCCCTTAATTTGTCTACTCACATATCATTGGCTAGGGGCTGCCACGGTGAGAAACACGATTAACCAATCAGAATCACGCATTTAACCCGTTTCTGTTTTAAAACTAGATTCTGAACACAGGAATATCGAGGTGAGAGTACTCGATGAGAAAAACAACTGCAGGTCTGGTTTTATTAGATAATGCGTAGTTTCCGCTATCGCTACCGTCTTCATTTATTCAGTGGAACTGTCATAAAGATATTTTATGGCAACGATATTAATATAGCCCCTCGTGCGTCCCCGTCCTCTTCTAGCCCCCAGAATGAATTCCTGACTACGCCATTGCCACCAACCAGCAAAGACTGAAAGAGATGCGACTGAGAAAGTATGAGAGGTGGGGGGGGGGGGGGCCCCCCCAAAAAAAAAAAACAGAGAAAAAGGGAAAGAGAGAGGAGAGGGGGGGGGGGGA
>CM075005.1:11922057-11953896 GCA_037576675.1 Pangasius sanitwongsei
CACACACACACACACACATTTGTTTCTATTTTGGGTTAATATCAAAACATTTTAATGGTTTTTATATATATATATATATATATATATATATATATATATATGTGTGTGTGTGTGTCCAAGTCCAGTGACCAGTGGTATATAAAAGTACTGACAGTACCTGTGATGTATCAGAAGTGGGCCTGTATTGTTCTGTAATTTCTCACCGTATCGTCCGTTTGATTTTTATACATGTAATATTTAAATTATCTGATAGGTCATACACAATAATATGGCTGGTATTGGCCTAATAATATGACTAATGTAAAGTTAATAGTATTTTTCCCCCATATTGTAGGGTGTACTGTTACTCTGAAAACGTTGCTCTTTTCATCAGAACTACTGCTTCGGGGTCGCCTTTTCATCATACACTTACCGTTAAGAGCTTAACTGTAGTGTCATTTGTTTTCTGACCACCTTAAAGAGATATATGAATGTTGGGGTAGCATGTTGGGCTAATGCGGAGTGAATATAGCTGTGGTATTTGACTGAGAGTGCCATTTGGCAGGTGACTGGAAAAGAAAATAGCTGGTGACCTGCTTCAACTGTTAGCTAGAGCTTAAATTTAGAATGCATGCAAGAAAAGGCCTAGGGCTGAAACATAATGTTTGGAGAGGAGTTCAGCTTCTATTCTCTTTTTCCTGTATTGTCTATTTATTTATTTGTTGAATTATTGCCTGCTATATAAGCAAAAGAGTATTCTGTGGCATTCCGTGTATATGGTTTTGGCTTGGTGGGTTCACATAGAGCAGGATATCTTAAGATCTTTGAACAAAATCTGCAGAATTTACAACTGCACTCTACAGCACTCTAGTGAGTCTCCTTGTAAGACACAGGCAGTGTCCAAAGGACACTTACACGCACACATGCTCTCTCTGTCTCTCTCTCTCTCTCTCTCACACTCTCTCTCACACACACACACACACACACAGTAAATTCAGTAGAGATCAAGGTCCAGTTAGATCTGCTTGTGAATGTTCACTTAGGAATAGATTATATCCACTACCTGTATTCATGTCCAACTTTTTTTGTCTTTTTTTAAGATGCAGTACTGTACAGTAGTGCTATAGTAGAATATAGAACTGTATCAAGATGTATGTGAATCTCTTCTTGCGGCTTGACCTTATGTAGCATAAGAATGTAGTTATGTGCAGCTTGTGTATGTTTAACAAAGTTTATTGTGTATGTGTGTGTACATGTGTGTAGCACTATAGTAAATCCCGAGCATGCTAATGTAGGATGGGATAGTCATGATTTGCCAAGACTAACTGGCATGCAGCAAGGTCATATAAGTTAATGCAGAAGATGTGGGCAGCTTTCACATCTTGACTTGCTGGATTCAGTTAGTGCAGTGCAATATGCAGCATTCCCGAAATCAACATATCCATGTACCATTAGTCCATTGTGTGGGTATAAATGCTACTTTTGTGCTGTTTGTAGGCCCTCAAAATCAAATAATACTGCAAGCTCTCATTAAACACTTTGGCATTTCTTTGCAAAGAAAGAGGAAGGACCCACATGTCCAAGACAGGTCTCCAGTTACCCCTAAAACTAAAATCTGAAAATACTTTAGTAATTTGTTAGATAGTCTCATTAGTAGTCAGAAGTCTGTAAGCCGTAGTGAAATCTTTGCATTAAGTCCTTATCAGTAAAATCTGATGCAGTACAGTAAGAACCTTTGGAAATGAAGTCAGTGTGCTTTCTGGAGTATCTTAACCAGTAATCTTTATTGCTGCTAGTTTGGTTGTATTTTTCCTGAACCAGAGTGTAAGCGTGTCTTTTACACACACACACACACACACCCCCCTTCCCCACCACACACACACACACACACACACACACATATCAAGCCTTTGGCCCCTCTTGTCAAACCGGTTTGAAAAGCGTTCTTCTCTCTGCCAGCATTTAACTCTCCAAGCTGAACACTAGAGTTCAGGGTATTTAAACTCAGTTCACTTTTGAACTACTTTCAGTTTTGGTGCATTGTCTTATCGCAGTATTCAGCGCTGTTTGTGAAAAAGAACTTATAACTCCAAAGACATCTCAGATGCCTTGATTACAAGATTTTATTTTTTAGTATCACTGAATTACGAATCTCTCAGAAAGTATTCTTAAAAGCATGTGCAAACCACATAGCACACACCCATAAAGTGCACGAGTGTAGTCGTATATAGAGTGATGTATGGTACATTAATTTTTTCTCTAGTCTGCATGGTGGGGGCTGTTCAGGGAGTTCTCTAGTTGCTGATGACGTAAAGCTGCGCTGCAGTCTGCACGCTGCTGTCTCACTGCACATGTGCCTGCCTGCTCCCTATGGCCACCATGTCCTAGCCATTCCTCCTATATGTTGAATAATGCAGCATCACTGTGAAACAAATAGGATATATTGAATAAAACACTATACTGAGAAAACTTTTAATAACCACAGGATGTCAGTTAGAAAATGAGTCACTCTAACCCACCTTTCTCTGATTTACTCAGCCTTAAAGTTCATATGGTTATTCTCTGTACAGTGCTAATTTTGTCTTGTCAGTGCTTTTTTTTTTTTTGTTTTTTATTAGCGTTCATCTTTTTCCCTAATCTCTAACCACAGAATCTGTAGCATATATGTGATTCTGTTGCACTCTCCCAAAGGTTATGTAGTTTTCGTCTCTGATCGGGCTGAAAAGCAAGCACTTGGTGTTCACTGTGAGCTACTTTGACTGCAGTAAACACTATTCCTCCCTATAAAAACTATCCCTATATTTAAAAAGACAAATGATACAAATTTAGAGCTTATTTTACAATTACTTTTGACATGAAAAAAAAAAAAAATTCACATAAACGTTTCTTGCCTGCCCCATGAATTGACCTTAGACTTGCATTTACGTGTGCTGTTGAGTAAATAGGCTTCCTGTGTTTTCAGGTACAGGGAAACATCTACATTATTATAAATAAGTACACATACTGTATGCTACACATGCCATGGATGCAGATTGGGCTGAAATGTGGGTCCTGCAGCACTCAGGTGTTTTATCCATATGTTGTTAAAGAGGATGACTGATATAGGTTATAAGGATGAAATGCTTGCAAACACACAAAGATAACTGTCTCTCTAGCACCTGATTTTGTTAATTTGCTCTGGTATTGGCATAATGAGATAATCAGCAATTGTAGTGGTAGCAGCTGTAGTTTTGTTATTTATTCGTCTGGATTATAATTATGAGGTACACTAGTGTATTTCATGCATGATACCAAACTGCTGTGAAATGTATGCTTGACCATAAACATGTCATTTGGTCTGCCTCTTTCTATATTGCTGTGTTCTCTCTCTCTCTCTCTCTCTCTCTCTCTCTCCCTCTCCCTCTCTTGCTTGTGCTCAGTATTGAGCCTTCGTCAGGAGAGCCCACACAAATGACACCCAGTCTTTGTGCCGTCAAGTGCCGTGACAAAGCGCGCCGAGTAAGTACCGAGGCCAGGCGGAGAGGAGGATGAACATGTATTATGCGCCTGTAATGATACTGTAAGATGACACCAGAGAGTGTGCGCCTTCTCCCTTGTTCTTTATCGCTGTCATTCTCCCTCCAGCTCTCTCTCATTTGACAGTAATGTGTGTGTGTTGTTACATGCAGACCAAGCAAGTGATGTTCAACTGTCCAGGCTGTTTGTGTGTTTTGTAGCCTGACCCGCCATCCTCATGGTTCTGTAACGGAGCTTTGCAGCAGAACTGCGAGCTATGCATGTACGTATGCATGCATGTTAGTGTGTGTGTGCGTGTGTGAATCTGTCCCCTCAGGACCTGAAATAGCAAAGCACCGAGGTGAGGGGGGAGGGGAAGTCAGAAGCACAGGCATGGAAACGTGCAGATCCTGTTACAGGATCATAATATCACTGATGATTCAGCGCACGCTCGCTCGCTCACTCATTCACTTGCCCGTGCACCCCTTTCCTTTGCACACTCACACACTCTCTCATTCATTCATTCTGTAGATCATTCATATGCTCATGCATGCACTCACTCACTCATTCACTTGTTCACTTCATCCACATAGAGTTCTCATCTGCTTTTTATACATATAGGTACATTTATATATAGTCATTTGTGGAGTAGAGGAAATGCATAAAAAACTCAAAGAATTATACCAAGATCAGTGCAAAGTGTTATCCTAGATATTGTTGGACGAGTTAGGTCTTTAAGCCTTTGCAGATGGAATGGAAGGAGAAACTCAGGGCACTGAAACAGTGAGTATGCAGTGCGCATGCTCTGATCGTAGACCTTTCACACATTTTATCCATGTAGTCTGGTCCTTCACATGAAATTTCTCTTGTGTGCTGCTTGGTATACATTTTGCAACCAGCCGAGCAGCACTGCAGTGTTTCCAGCCTCTGCTCTGACAGCCCTGTGTTCTCCTGTCCAAAGGCCCCAGCCTTGCTTTTACACTAATTCTGGACTTATCCGGTGCTCTGTTTCACACGCTTAGCTACTGCCAGGAGTGGTATCCAGGAAGTGAGCCGCAGCTGAGCCATGCTTTTAAAGCTGCGCCGTAAAACCAAGTCATCTTCGACTATTTTACAACACGAATAAAGAAGAAAGAACAAACGCTCTTTTAATGTAGCGTCTTTTCTTTTCAAGATTTTATGTTGAGGGCGTATGGAAACAGGGTCATTTCCGAGCGCTGGTGCGGCAGTGATGGCGAGGCAGTTTCTCAGTGTCTCTGTGTACGAGGGAACAGAGTGTGCTGAGTGAGGTGGGAACACGGCGCTCCCCACTCACTGTCTCTCTTTCTGTGCACTCTCTCCTCCTGTTGCCACTCTCTCACTCCTTAGTTTCAGGTCGGAGGCAATAGGTAGCGGTTGCTTTTTTACACACCGAGCCAGAACAAACTTTCCCTCCCCAAATCCCAACCTTAACCGCTACAAAACACCCTACTAAACTCCTATTGCTACCATACTGTCCTAGTCTTGGCTCTTCTCCTCTACTCTCTCAGTGACCTTTCACCCCAGAGATGGAGGGAAGAGGATGGAGGAGGAGAAAAAGGAGAAGAGGAATGTGCAGGGTGGAGTAGTAATGGCGTTTCTGTGCTGCACATATCTGTCTCCGCTCCTCAGAGTGAGTCACAGGGACCTGTTCAGCTGCCCTGACATTTTTTTTTCACCAGTTCTCTGAAAGGGACTTTGATATGTTGTCTTCCCTGCTCAGATCTTGTGTCATGATTTTATTTATTCTTTTTTTTTTTGGCATTAATGTATCCAACCGTCATGAATTCCACAACAATGTCTGTTTCTCTGTTCCCACCAAACACCAAACGTAAAGGAAGAGGGCAGTAAATCAGAAGAAAACCACTCATTTCAATCATGTTCCTTCCCTCTTTCCACTGACATGCTAACAGCTGCCCAGGCAGTTGAGATGGCTAGAAGGCTACATATTTTTTAGTCTCAGTACATTTTTGCTCTTGCACTTATTTTAAGTTTTTTTTTTTTTACTTTTTTTAATCTAAATATCACCCACTCTGAACTCAAATGGTAATTTGACTTGTTGCGTTTGATATTTCACCTTTCAGAGCTGCTGTCCTGCATCTATGTAACAAAACTTTTTTTAATCAACAGAAGCAAAAGAACTGGAGGAAACTGTTACTGAATGACCTACACTCACCTCTTTTTTCATTTCTTACTCTTAAAAGTACTGTTTATCTAGTCATTTCTGAGTAGCTTGAGTTGTGTCTGTGAGCACTGGAATTCACACAGCGACAGGAGACAGAACTTGTTTTGCTCTCCAACACACATTTTTCTGTTTCAACTGCTTTGCCTCAGAAGCAGTACACCAACAGAAAATGTTTCTTTTTTTTCTTTAAGTTCCCTCATCCCCACCTCCCTCTCTCTCTCCCTTCTCTTCCTCCCACCCTTCTCTCTCCCTCTTTGTCATCTCTCTGGGCGGATTCCCAGCTGACCATGTTTGTCATGGTAACAGTCAGCGAGGCAACAGGCCCAGCCACTTGCACTTCCTGACTGAGTGGAAATGCCTGACAGAGGTGCGCCTGCGCGCTGTTTGCTTGCTTGCTTGCTTGTGTGTGTGTGTGTGTGTGTGTGTGTGTGTGAGCACACAGACAGGGCCAGGGTGCACGAAGCTGTCAGCCTGGATTAGGTTCAAGCACACTGCAATGCTGCCTACTGCTACTGGGCTTCACTTTATGGTAATGAGGAGAGGCCTCGGGAACAGGCTTCTTTCTCTCTCGCTCTTTTTTCCCCTCTCACTCTCGGTCTCTGTCTTTTCCTCTCTGTTTCTCTCTTTCCTCCATTGGTTTAAGTTCTGCTTCTTGCTTTCCTTCACACTCTCCTTCCTTATCTTTGTGCTTTTGCTTAGATAACGGTGCTCGTGGTTGTTTTCCTGCCCGTGCCCTTTATTAGATGTGTTTACACTGACAAGAAGAAAAATTATATAATTTTAAATATGAAGACTACCTCATTGTGTTTCTCTATAGCATGTACAATTACCATGGAATTGAATGTACCAGACTAGAACTCTCTCTTGTCTGTGAGGAATAGGTTCAGACAAGCTTGTAAAAATGCACAGTGAGTATTGAGCTTGTCACTGGAGTAGTTTGAGTGAGACTGCACCCTCGAGGTACAACATGCATGCCATTAGTCCAATGTGGACCCTATATGGCCAAGAAAGTTACGTAAAAAGCACAAGCACCTGGGCCTTTCTTTATATATAAAATGTTTGTGCTATATGTCTTTACTCCAAATTTATGAACATTCTCCTCTTCTTTGCAAACACAATCAGGCTTGCAAGTCACGTGGTAAATGCAAGTCACACAGTATGCAATGCAGGCATTTTCAAAACTTGGAAAGTCTCAGTAGCCTAAAGAATTTACAGCCTAAAAACTATCCGCATTTTGGAGACACCAACATTACTGCATAGCATTACCACGTGACTTAAAAGCCTGATTGAGACGTTTCATGAATCTGGTACGTCTAATTATATGTTGTGAAATTTACGCGTGGAGTGAGCAAAGCTCAATATGCTATTCGGCGTACGCTTGTGACAGAATGTTGATAGAAGGTGCTGCAAATAAGTTGCATGCAAGCGTCTTTTTTTCAGTGAGACTGGGCTAATTTAGAAATGAAGCCCATGTTTTCCAAATTTACTAAAATGTAAACTCCATTCTTATTATTCAATTATTGATCTAAAACTGAAAGAAACCATTAAGCCATAAGGGGAAAATTCACAGACGTCTCTCTCTTTCCTCTGAGAACACCACTGCATGAAAAAGTGTCTTCTTTGAGGTCATGTTATTTAAAAGTACATTTCTCCAGAGTCAGTGGCAGCGCCATATTGCCAATTTCCTGACATTGGTTATTCTCAGTCTTTCATTCTCTAGACATTGAGTCATGAGAACGCAAGTTACTTCTTCATTATTTAGAAGTTCTGACTGAATAAACTGAACAAAACCTTTGTAAGCATTTGTACTGTAAATACAGTGAAACTGAAAGAGAATGTGACATGTAGTTACGAGCTTGAGGAATAACTGAAAAGCACAGATGTTTGATTACTCATAAAATATACAAAACTGTGATTAAGTATGTTTCAAGGTAGAAATTCATTTTTTTTTAACCAGATATTGTAATATTAACCTTTGTCCAACCTCCCCCTCTTCCCATTCTCACAGTGTTGTACTGCTCTCTGTCTGTCTGACTCTTGCTGCTCTCTCCACAGTGCTGTACTGTAACAACATGGCGGCCCCTGAGATGGGCTGTAAATCTGGTGTATATTGTGCTGGTACAGTAGCCGAGAGCTCTGTTTCCTAACATGGGGAATGAGAGCAGTTTCGTCGCTGCCCCTTTCTTTCGCCCAGCATGCTGTTCTGCCTTTTCCGCTTCCCCCTCTGTGTGCATACTGGAGTAACACACAACACTGTGTTTTTCATATTACACACTCACACAACAATCTCTTACTGAAAGTCTGACACACACTTGCCTCCCTCTCTTAGCAGCAAGTCTCAGGAAGCAGTAGTCAGAACAGGATTCCTGTAATTGCCCCTATTTCAGTGCACTGCTCCTCTGTTTTTAAAGTGTGAATAGTTCTGTATGGTGATTAATAATTTGAGTGACTCAGAGCAGTTTGAAGAGTTTGGTTTTGCATAAAGTCCTGTCCCCATGTTGTGTTACCTTATCTGTTTGGCACAGTTGTAACGTGAGTCGCTTGTGCTCTTTCTTCTCTGCGGCCACCGTACAGATATTGTAGACTCTCACCCCAGTGGAGGCTCAGAATGCTAATATGATGACAGCTTGCGGGCCAATGTCATGGCAACAAAGCTACAATCTGGTAACAGAAATGGTCTTTTATTTTTAACCCAAGTCTACCTGTTGATGCTCAAGCCAACTGCTGTTTGGGTTGGGTGTCTGTTTCATTGGTCGTGCATTTTGTCTAACATACCATGTAGCTGTTCATGATGTTTATTGCCTTTATTTATGGTTACTTTAGTTTATGCGCCTAACAAGTTTTAACATACCATCTCATTGACTAAACACCATGCGTTTCCTTCCAAAGGAGCGTTTTTGTACTTTACTGTTGTATTTTGCCTTTATCAGTTGGCTTTTTGTGGATTTATCTTGTTCGGTTTGACAAATCATGTCATTGTTTTCATTTGGCATCCGTTTTCTGGATGAGAAAACATCTAACACATTTTACACATTGTGTTAGATTTTCCTTCACTCGAGCCTTAATGAAATATGTATATGAATGTATATGATATGGTTTATGCACTTAATTGTACATATTTTGCTCATCAGCAAACAAGAACTAAGCAAAAAATAAAGAGCTTTTGACTTTGGATCTAATCTTCTCTCTCCCTCTCTCATTTTCTCTCTCTGGTCCAGATATATGTTGGGTAAAGGAGCAAAGCGGAAGCTAGATGAGGATGATGAGGGAGTGGAAGGCAAAGCGCTGGCGATGGCTGATGGCCTCTCCAAGGTCTCATACACTCTGCAGAGGCAGACCATCTTTAACATCTCACTGATGAAGCTGTACAGTCAGCGAGCGCTGGCTGAGCCGAGTCTGGAGAAGCGCGTGCTCATCAACAACATGTTGCGGCGCATTCAGGATGAGCTGAAGCAGGAGGGCAGTCTGCGGCCACTCTTCTTTCCTCCCTCACCTCCTCCAGACCACCCAATGGATGAGGGATTCCGGGAAGCGCAGCCCGCTTTTGGTGTACTCTCTGTGGTGGCTCCACCCCCTGTGTTATCCCAGCAGCCCCCAGTCCCACCTCCGTCCCCAGCTCTAGCCAGCCCCACGCCGCTGGATGCTTGCCTCACCCCGGCTTCTCTGCTGGAAGAGGACAGCGCTCTGTTTTGCACTTCTCCCTCTTCACTCCATCATTCTCCATCCAGACTCCGCCCCCCCATGGCCACTGACAGCTTCTCCTCGGCCCTGGATGAAATCGAGGAGCTATGTCCATCATCCACAGCGGCAGGGTCTATCACTACCTCCTCACTCACCGTGCCCCTTCCCATGCCCCTCCAGCCCTCCAGCCAGCCCACCACAGCCTCAGACTCCAAAAACTGCACCAAATCCTGCAGCCCAAAGCCGGAGGGGCCGAGCCCACTAGCTGTGGAGAGGCTAACAACAGGTACAGCAGGTACAGCAGCTACTGAGCCCAGAGGGATGGACACTCTCCCTACAAGTGGCTTGGACATGAGCACTTTGCCATCCTCCTCCGCTTCCTCAGGCTTCCTCACCGATCTGGCCCTGGACGATATTCTCTTTGCCGACATTGACACCTCCATGTATGATTTTGACCCATGCACCTCGGCAGCAGGGGCCTCCCCATCCAAACTATCGCCTGTGGTGACGGCCGATGACCTCATCAAGACTTTAACCCCCAACCAGCCTTTCAAAATGGACCTCACTGAGCTGGACCACATCATGGAGGTGCTGGTAGGATCGTGACCACATTTGGCTGGGAATGCAAAAATAAATCTTTTTTAGATAAATTTTAAAAACTCTTAAATACTCTTATCTCTGTGGGTGTTTTGTACAGTTTTTATTTTTAAGGCAAGGCAATTGTTATGATGAGTCGTGATGTCACCCAGTACTACTTTTCAACACTGTGCATGCACTGTGCTCGCCTTTCCAAATATGAACATGAAGGAACACACTTGGCTTCTGTCAGATTCGAGTGCCTTCATCAAAAATGACCACTTGGTAAATTCTTGTCTGTTTTTTTAAAAAAACTATTATCTGTATTTAATTTCTCAAATAAGCAGAGAAGGAGTAGCAGCTCTCTTTCCCCTCCTCAGCATACAGGTGCAGGAATGTGCTTAACCAAGTCTATTTTCGTATAACTCTCATTTTCATAAAGCACAACAAATTTAAAAGAGGAACTTGGTTTATGTCCTTCTTTAGTGTTATTGTTCATATGATAATATTATAAAGAAATATTTAAGTGAATTCGCTTTAAATTTAATCTTGTGAAATAACTTTTACTCTTTAGTATGATAAAGGACATGCTTTACCCCAACTGATGTATTTATACATGAGCTTTGGTATGAGATTTACCTTTAAACAAATTTCAGATGATCTGCAATGGTGATTTGGTTCAGGCAATAAGTGCAAACAAGTGTGCAACAAGTGTGAATTTATTTTAATGTGACGAGCAGTTCTCTTCCTCCTCAGAAAAAAAAAAGGTTAAGTCCCTTTATGCAATGCAAATGCCCAAAATAGCCACCTTCATTATTTTCAGGTTTCTGAACATTTTTTTTTTACATTTATATTATTTAAAAAAAATGTAATTTCCTGTAAAAATATGACACTAACTTATAGTATGTGCCTGATAATGCAGTTTCATTCATTTCATAATTTATGTCATGAGCAGCCTCAAATTAACATTGATTTAAAAAATAATCAAAAACAAAACATTTTCTACTTCTAACATTGGCATCATGTTTGCTTGTTTTATGTGCATTTCCCTTACCCTCTCTTTGCCAGCGGTACATTATTCATATTGCATGCAGGATTGCATCATAACTGTACAAAAGCAAGCTGTAGGATTTTAGGCAAGTGGGTTTTATTTGACCTTATGCATACCATTGGTTTACCAGTAAGTTTTCCCGATGGTCACCATGTCCTGTCTTGGCTCCTTGTTGTCTCTCTTGATGGTTTTGGACCGTACAAATGGTCAGAACAATTGGGGACATAAACATTGGAGACTTTGAATTTAACACATGCATAAGTGATGCTTGTCCACTGTTATAGTTCAGATTACCAGAGGAGATTTTTTTTCATTTATATTTCTGAACGTTTGCATTGCCAGCCTTGAGTCCACGGTTTAAAAAGCCTCTGTGTGCAACAATAGGCAACATATGCCTTTAGCTCTGAACCCACTGCAAACCACTTAATGCAATGAAACTGGATGTAGGGGATTTAGACTTTGTGCTTTCAGTACATTTCTGACTAATCACATCATACATGTACAAAGGGACCATTTCTCATATCAGCTGCTTAGTATTATAGACCTGTTTACTGGAGAGTGCTGTTAATTAGTGAAGACTTTGTAACAAATATCATTTCAAGATTTCAAGAGCATCTTGGCCTCTTAGCATAGATTCACACCGGCATTATCAGACAGTGAATTGTAATACTGGTTCTTTACTAGTGTGACCATTTTAGATACGGGATTCGAAATGTCTATTTACAGAGAAGCCTTCAGTGGGAGTAACGGATCACATCCTATAGTGCTCAAGAGATTATATAAGAATTTGAAAAGATGACGATCAGGAGTAGTATAAAGCCAAGCGGGCAATACTATTCATTCATAATTATAATTACTGATTATTTTAAGTTGTTTGGATTTGGAGTGATTTTTGTTTTAAATTATTTATTTTTCATTGCCTGTGTAAATATATTTATTTTGATGTGAATCTACCATCTGGATTGTAATGTGTACAGAATGTATGGTAGGAATGTACTCTGCTTATAGGAATGTATTATACAATGAATTTGGTTGGAAGCCATCTTTTTTTCTGTTTTGAAAATGTATTATTTTTGTTTCTGTTTTGTTTCCTGTATTATAATTTTGGGGTGGTGTCTGTGGCAGTGTTAAGGTCTACACTCCCTACCCCTGTTTAAATATGAGTATTTAATGTCTGTGTACTTCATAGTGTGCAAGGGAAAAAAATTGTGAAGCAATACTTCATTCTCTTCAAAAACTTCTGAGGTTCAGACTCCAAAGCTTATTTTTTAGGAAAGTCTATCTATAACCCTCAATGCCAAAACATATGAAGAGCAGAGACGAGTGCTTTGTGATGCCGGTTACTGTTAGTATGACATGGTGTCTCCCTGTCTTCAGCCTATACCCCAGACCACCTGTCTGGGGAAATATAACGAGTTCAGTGGTTTTCGAGAGAGACTACCAGGAGCTGATGGGGGGGTGTGTATGTGTGTATGTGTGTGTTTTGGGGGGGGTTGGCCGGGGGTGGGGTGGGGGAAGGGGGTCCCCTTTTCTGCTCAGTAAGAGAGTCTGTATTTTTCACAGACCTTGGGAGCTGTGCCTTTTCTATGCAATTACCAACATATTCATTTTGAGGAAAACCCACCCACCAACTGATGATCACTGTATTTAAAACAAGGTGTGGACTGTAGAATATATATAAAATATGGACAGGTGTCTATGAATTTGAAACAGTCTTACTTTTGTAGTTTTATATCATACAATAAACTATTCGAAATAAAATTAATTTGATCTTTGTCATTTTTTGTTTTTTTTTTTATCACATTTACAAAATTCACTTGAAGCATTAAAAAAAAATGACTGATAATGTATAATACAATGTCTATATACTGTACACTCTAGACTAATCAACAGGTTTTATGATCTTTTCAGTGTTTCCATCACTTTTCTTTCTCTCCTCTGTATCTCAAAGCTAATATGAAGAATTTCTGCATCAACAGTTGCCACCATTTTGTAACTGTGACTCATGAGCTGTTACTGTGAGCCTATTTCCAGCATTGGGGCCACACAGCTGCAGAGAGCAGAGCCACTTTTAGTTCATAGCGCATGGCTGTGTCTCGTTTGTGTGCATGAGGCAGTAGGAAGGGGAAGCCAAGCAGGAGTATGGCCTAGTCATCTAGTTAGGACAGTGAGGATGTTTTTTCCCTTATGAAGAGCACTGTCTTTATGTGAAGGAGTGAGTCACTCACAGAGCAACCAAGGCACCACACAGTTATACACCATGTACGGCACTCTTAGACTGTCTGTTTGCAGAATTGGATTTAAATTTGACTTTCATTTTTCCACTGTTTTGTCTATTGGTCAAGTAATAATCATGTAACTAATAGGGCAGGTTGCGTATTTGTCAGTGATATTTTGGAAATATTTACAGTATTTTAGTGATATTTTGGAAGGTTTAAGAGAATAAAATATAGATGTTGGCTTATATTATTTTCAAAGAATTTACTGCAGTATTAAGCATTAGCTTCATCTTCAGCTTCAAGTCCTGTCAAAACAGCACACTTTATTTTTGCCACAATTGTGTCATAGTTAAACTAGCAAATTCATATTGTGAAAAATTTCATAGCCTGTTTCACATACTTTAAAAGTCAGTCATGTATCGTAAAATACTTGATGCACTTGTTGTAACACAAAACTCAACTGAATGTCTTGTTAAATCTCTATATGTGTTTCATAATTAGTGATCAAGGTTTTTTTATGAATTTGCATTGAATCACTCTAATCATCTCACCCTCAGTGTGTTTTAACACTTTCCTTCATGCAGGTCTTAGATGGATGACTCAGCATCTTTGTGCACATGCAAACGCATCAAATGAACTCAGACCCTTCTAAAATGACCCACAAGTGAACCTCCATAGGTGATCTGAGTATGGTTCGTTTGTGGTTCATTTTCTGGTCAACTTCAATTGTGCATGCTAAAATTCAGTGTTATGTGTCTGCATCACATTTTGCTTTATGGATACAGAACCTGTGGGTTGCTGTACAGACATAGCTTCAGCTTTTGGCTTTCTGTGCAGTCGTGTGTTCCCACATTTTGAGTCCACTTCTGAATAGATATCATTCCAGTCTACTCTATTCCTATCTTTCTCCCTCTGTGTCTTCAAGATCACATGTACTTTATGAAGACTCTGACATAGTTGCAGTCCTTTGGTACATGTACAGTATATCATGAATGGCAGACAGATGGACGCAAGTGCATCAGCATTTATTAAAGCCATCCAAAGTATACAAACCAGTCTTGTGACTGAGAGTCAAGTGATGTGCAAACTGGATCATGGCAGTTGCAGTTGACTGAACCTGACAGTAACCCCCTGTCAGTAGGAGGTGCTTCATCCTAAGGGCTGGATACTATGGTCTTGAGGAATGAGACATGAAAACTGGGTGAGATGCAATACTGATGGAGTAACAGGAGTTTATATATAAACTCATTGTTGTGCAGAATGAATTTAATGGGGCCAATATATCTGAGGATGAGTTTCTGACCACCTCTGAAACCTGGTGGATATTCAGACTCTGTCTCTGGGTTCTTAGGTGGGTGTTGCTGATATGCATGCAAATTCTTTGTCTTTATGTCCAGATGCTTGTAACCTTCCTCTAAAACCCTTTCACTTTTTTGTAACCAATGGCAGGTGCATCCATGGGTGTGGCACTCCAAAGGAAACAGGAGTTTGGTAAACAAGCGTGCTGGTATGGAGTTGATAGGCAGAGTGATGGAAGGAGTTTTTGGCTCTTGGGAGAAAATATGTCCACTCTTCTTGTCAATTGGCACAGAATGTTTGTTTGTTTATTTATTTATTTATTTATTTATTTATTAACATAGCACCTTTCTAACATCCAAAGTCGCTTTACATAGTATGTAACACAAGTTGTTCTTCTTCTTCTTTTGGCTGCTCCCGTTAGGGGTCACCACAGCAGATTCTCCGTCTCCAATATGGAAATCTGGTTTATGATTTGATATTTGATTTGGCACAGGTTTTATGCTGGATACCCTTCCTGGCGCAACCCTCCCATTTTATCTGGGCTTGGGACAGGCACTGAGAGTGCACTAGCTCGTGCAACCCCAATGGCTGGGTGTGGTGCCACTGAGATTGAGTCTCCTGCTCTACCGACTGAACTAGCTGGGCACCAAAGTATGTAACAACATCAATTTAAAAAAGTTCTAAGGCATTTTTCTATTTCTTGGTTTGCTCTCTCAACTTGGCCACTGGCCTGAGAATGATAGTGAAATGATAAACGGACTAAGATTCCCATATTTTCCAAGAATGTTTACCCCACTTGTGAAGAGAAGTGAAGCCCCCTGTCAGACACTGTGTCTTCGAGGATGTCGAAATACTGGTTAACATGCTCAGTGGTTTCAAAGGCCGTTGGCAAGGCAGGGAGAGGAATAAATCTTAGGGATTTCGATAATCTGTCCACAACCACTAGAATATTTGTCCTGCCTTGGAAGAAGGGCAGATCTGTAACAGAATCTAAGGTGAGGTGCAACAATGGCTACTGAGGAATTGGAGTGGGAAGTGTGCCAGTGGGAAGAATCCTAGGAACTTTGGATTGGGCACACAATAAGCATCATTTGATAAAATGCTGTAATATGGATTCTTACCAGTATTTAGTGACAAGCAGCTGGTAGGTTTTGGTCACCCCAGGCTGACCAGTAGCTAGAGAAATATGTGCACAGGTGATGAAGGCATCAGAGATAGAGGAAATAAATGTTTTATCTGGGGCCACTATGCCAGGACTAGTTGAATGTCTTAGGGCCTGCATTATTTCATGGTTAAGGTCCCAACTGATGGTGTAACAAAACAGGTAGGATTGTTTCTGTTGTTTCAGGTTTGCAGCTTGATGGGTAAATTTTGGATAAAACATCAGCTCAACAGAATCATGTCAAATAGTAAACTGAAATCTTGAAAAAAGATCTGGTGGTGTGAAATGCTTGCTTGTTAGGTATTCAGGGTTTTTATGGTTGTAAAGGGGTAATCTGTGCCCTCTAGCCAGTGATCCCATCTAAGGCTAACTTAATGGCCATTAGTTTTCTTTTACAAGTGCCTTTCTTTAAGTGAGCAAGAGCTCTTTTTGAAAAGACAGTGATGGGTTACGTTTTGGTAGGAGAGCCCTGAATTGTGAGAGAATGGCACCCACCTGCTCTTCTGAGGCATCAACCTCAACTATGAATGACAAGCTGGTATCTGGATGTTTGAGAGTGGGCAATGTAGTAAAAGCCTTTTTGAAAGAGAGGAGAATGCCATCTCTTCTTGTATGTTCCAGACAAGTTTTTTCTGTCCTCCTTTTAACAAGAAAACTCCTAAAGGGAATTGGAATATATCATACTCCTGTAACCTTTATCAGACTTCATGTCTTGTGTTGAAGAGTACAGCAAACAAACCTTGACACTTAGACAGATCTCTTTCATGTTTGTTGGGTTGAGAGATGTGTAATTAGTTGCTGGTGGCTGGTATAATGGGAGCAGGATAGGAATCCCCAGATGCTAGAGTTGTTCAGTGAGGTTTCCTAGCGAGACATGAGGGGCAGAGTTTTGGTGCTGTTGTCACCCACTACATGTCCTAGTGGCAATGTCTATTATAAATGGCAGACAGATTGATGCAGGTGAAGGTTCAGCTTTAATTAAAATCATTCAAATTAGACACATCAAACTGAGTAAGCAATTATCAAAATGAGGGACAGGCAGAAGGTCAAATGACTGGTGAACAGGCATAAACTAGCACAGATTGTGCAGCAGAACTCAAACCAAGTAGACTAAAAAATGTCACAGGAAAATACTAGAGCGAGATTTTGCAAAATCTGAATGAAAATCCTGATTATTTAAAGGAAGTGTGAGTGATTGAGTACAGATATGTCTCATTAGAAGTCTGGAGATTATGACCATGGCTACATGTCAGTTTGGTCTTTGACTGAGTCATGTGATATGGGAACTGGTTGTGGGAACTGATTGTGGGAGTTGGAGTTTGTACCTTCTACAAACCTGGTTGTGAAGTTGAAAAGTTCTTAATGCTACCAAACCCATTTGCATCCAGACAACAACGCTGTACACGAAGACATTTTTTAAAATCACAACTCTGACCAATGTCATTTGCAGTACAAAACTACAATAATTTATGTTTCAGGTTCAGGATTCCTGAGCTCACACACCTGTATTTCTGGCTGATTGTGCTGATGGTTCAAACTATAACTCACACATTTTCCCTCTTTTCCCTACTATACTTTTCATGTGTAGTATTGTGTGCAGCACATTATAAGAAGGGAACTTATAATTTTTAAGTGTTGAGATGGTTATTTGATTATTCTATAAATATTACAACTAGTATGACAGAATAACACACAAAGCTATTCAACTATTAGAACCAGTGGTCATAGTTGCAGAGACAAACTGCCTAAGCAGCTGCATTTATAATTGGATTCTGCTCAGTTCACAGAGGGCATCTACAGCCTTTCTTGTTTCTGTGAAAGTGTGTGTGTGTTGGGGGGGGGGGTGTGTGTGAATGGGAGTCACTGCAGTAGACTTGCACTCTGCTCTGCCCTCCTTCCCGCCCTCCCTCCACCTCTCCCTGTCAGGTTGGCTTTGTGCGGCTATCTGAATGATCCTGTTCCGCTCGGCCTGTGGAGGGAATGAAGCCACGCCTGCTCTCCGCCAACCACAAGCCCAGCTCAGCACACACACACACACACACACAGAGTCACACATGTTTATATAATGCCTATGTCAGCACAGCATTGCCCCCACTGGCTGGAATGTAGAGTGCGTTGTGTGGAGGCCCCTACATCTCTGTGCACTCCACCCTCTAAGGAACCCGCTTAACTAGTGATGATACATTACTGCATTGTTGCTGTCTTTTTTGTACTTTTTGTACATTAGGGACAAAAATGTTCATACAAATACCTGCAAATGAAGCACATTCCAAAGACTCACATGCTCACCTGGTAACTAAACACATTCCAAGAAAAATGTAAAGCTTCAAGAATGTTGAGAGCAGTGTTTGTACAGAAGAGTGTTTTGTCACACCATGTCTACTGACTAGATAAACAGCAATTTGCTCAAGTAAAATCAGACATATTACCAAGGTCATTTGTCATTACAGTAGAAGTAACAGATATGTAAAGACCTTCAGAGACAAAGACAACTTTACTCTGATAATTTAAAACAGCAGGCTTAACCATTTCTCTAGAATAAAAGGTCTCACAAATTGTGCAAATTCCATAGAACTGTACTGAAGGGATGAACACTATTATTCTAAAAGATATTCCCTCAGTTGTTGTTTTGATGCTTGGTGGTAGAGATGCTGTTGAACACGTCAGCCAAAATCTCCCACAGGTGTTCACTTGCTGACTGTGAAGACCATAGCAGATGATTTAAACCATTTTTATGCTTATCAAACTATTTGGTGAGCCCTCTGTCACTGTGGATGGGGGCATTATCATCCTGCAAGAGACCATTCCCATCAGAATAGAAATATTTTATCAGAGGGTAAAGAAGAATAGTCAAAATATTGTATTAATTTGCAATGATCTTGCCCTCTAAGGAGACAAGTTGACCAGAATTATTCCTGCAATAAATGCTCCCAAAATTTCATTGCTGGATGTCAGTGCCAAAGGTCTCTGGGAGTTAATGATTATGAAGGACAGAATGGAGATACCAAAGACCAGATGAGAAAAGGGTAAATCTGAACTGTGTGAGGCTATGAGACATATTAGTACTTGTCTAGTAATGCCTTTTAGCTAATGTGGCACTAATGACTGAAGTGACATCTTATGAAATTTTATGTAATTTCATGAATACCATATAGATAAAGTCACATTTGCATATTTAGTTACCACATCTATGCTGTATATAACAAATCTTAAAAGGGAGGACAATAATGGAGTCAGATGATCCTGACTTTCATGAACAAATTGTTCACCTTTTGCATTTTCATTTAGGTTATGTGAGTAAATGCATATGATTGCATGTGTGCATGAACAGGTTCATGTGATTTCCAGTGTGTAAGTGTTGAAGGGAAAGACCCAGAGTGAGGAGCCAGAACAGGAAGTAAAAGGCAGACCACACACAGCTGCAGCATGGAAGCAGTGGGTGTGAGGAAGTGTGTGGGAGTGTGACATTAAAAAACAGACAAACAAGGGACAGATAGAAATAAAGAGACAGAGAGACAGTAGTATAATAGATGAAGAATGTAAAAACCCATGCTTGAATATTGTGAAGTAAATGACAAAATATGAGATCTGAGAGTCTATTTCATTCTTTATTAGACAGTATCAGATCAGATGACATGAACCCCTGTTTTATATACCCTGAAGAATTCAGGATACTTTTAAACACAGCCCCATTTTTTAAATTATTTTATTGATTTTGGCAACACAATAGCCGTATTTTTCACCAGAGCCATGCTGGTGGTTGACGGTTGGTGTCAGTTAAAGGGCTGGATGTTGCAAGCAGGAGAAAGAGGCATATAGACAGATGACGTGTTCAGCAGGCCCAGGTGCACCCAGTCGGATCGCTGTGTCCAGTGTGAAGCCCTTCTGCAGGCCTTTCCGCATGAGAAGGTGAGGAGAATGGAGCAGTGGGAGAGGAGCACTGTGCTACTGCAGCATTAACCTAATTACACCCAGGCTGTACTAAATAAACACTTATTAAATTTGCATGCTCAAATACATTTATGAACGGACAGGGTCAGAATGCGAGTTGCTTTTCACCCTCACTCATGGAACACCAAGAATCCACACAGTTTTCATTTAACTCATGGGTGTGCAGTGTTTGTTTCTGCTAAAACCAGGCATGTTGATGTGACTAGTGTCAGTAGAATAGTGGACTGTACTTGAACTATTATGTAGTCCCTGTAGTTCTGTGTTGTTCTGTGTTTGTCTTATGTAGCACCTTGGTCCTGGAGAAACGTTGTTTCATTTCACTATGTACTTGTATATGGCTGAAATGACAATAAACTCCACTTGACTTGACTTGACTTGACTTGAACTACATGGACAGATACTACAAAAGCCTGAAGAGAGCAAAATGAATCTTTTTGCGCCTTATATAAAATATAACTTACTAATCGGGACCTTTAAAACAATTCTCCATAGACCACTAGTAAGTAATATGACATTAAGCATTACATTTATGTGGCCAAATGATTATATTACTAATGATCGAGTCCCTACAGATGGCCTAACTCGTTAGACAGTTTGTTGGTTTATTGCACAAGCCTGCCCCCTAGTGTCTAAAATAATTATTACTTACAACCAGTTTATTTTGAGGTCCCAACCCCCAGGTCTCAAGCTAACTTGCATACAATAGCATTATGCAGTATATACTGTAATGAAACACAACGTATTAATAAACAAACACTACATACCTGTATATGAAATAAATGGTTCAGATAAACCAAACATAATTTCAACTATTACAAACAAATTAAACTGAAATGAAAGTAGCACAAACAAATTATTACAAACGTTATACAAAAAAAACAAAACAAAGGTCACAAATATCAAAGTTGGGCGGTCACAGGAATTACCAGTTACATGTAAATTGTACAATATTTTTGAGGCTGTCTTTAGTAAGCATAATGTGTTTGTGAGGACATTCAGTAATATATTCACATAACTAGGACATAGTTCTCAGGTTTGGACATTTTTTTTACTTCTAAAATTCCCCACTGTTAATGTACTTTTAACATTAATAGTAAAGGTCTGTAGCTTTCCTATATAGCTTTTTTTTTTCTTCTTCTTTTAAATTTGTTTTAAAATAAAACTACACATGATTCAGATATATTACAGGATTCATCAAACATTAGTAATTATCTGTTTGTGTATGACTGTGTAATAAGCTCTCGTTTTTCATTCATGCACAGAGGATCTGGAATACAATATTGTTTCTTGGCAAGAGAAAAGGGAAGTAAATTAACTAAATTAACACACACACACACACACACACTCACAAACCAACAATTCAATTAAAGGCACTTTACTAGCTTATGTGTACATGATATGTTGAAAAAAGCATCAGCAACACAATAAGAAAACAGAATAAAAAACAATAGATAATAATAATAATAATAATAATAATAATAATAATAATAATAATAATAGAAGCAGTCATAATAATTCTAATAGTAGGGATACTAGTAAAAACAACAAAAGTACAAAAGTATCAACATTATTTTGATATTTTAAGTTTGTCACCTCACAGCTTCAGGGTTCATGGTTCAATCCTGAACATGTATAGAGTTTTGAGCTCCCCCCACCCCCCATCCCCCACCCCCCCATGTCCATGTGGGTTTCCTCTGGGTTATCTGGTTTCCTTCCACCTCCAAACACATATACTGGTAGGTGGATTGGCTATGCAAAAATGCCCCTATGTGTGACAGTGTTGTGAATGTGTGTGCATATTGCCCTTCATGGTCCTGTCCAGAGTGTATTCTTGCCTCATACCCAGTGTTCCTGGAACAGGCTATGACTCTACTTTGACCCTGGTCAGGACAAGCCAGTTACTGAAGACAAATGAATCAATGAATGAATGAAATACAATTTTGTGTATTTTTCACAGTAGAGGAAGAAATACATTCCTGTCTTGAACACAGCTGTAATGCAGCCAGCACAGACTCTCTCCTCTGCGAGCAGCCAGCTGTTTCTCTGCTCGCTCCTTTTGACAGTGGCACTATGGGCACTGAGCATGTACCTTGTCAGGATCGGGGTTTCATAACACTCTAATTTACTCTGACTTACAGTTTTACATTGCAAGTGTTCTGGATATTTGTTTTGACTTTGTGTAATGATTTGTTTGGTGTTTATATTGGGGTGTAAAGCAATACTGATCTGGGCTCTGTGTTTAGTGCTGGTTACAGGGTTAGTGAGCCTCAGAACCAGCTGATTAATGGCACTCTTTTCAGGGTTCACCTCTTGGATCTTTAACACCTTAAAGTGCAATGATTCTTCAGGACTATTCTTCAAGTGCAAACAGAATTTGAGGGCTATTATTATAAGTTGAACTTATTTTGATCTGGTTGTTGCCAGTTCTTACCTCACATTCCTTTCTTGAATACACTGATTTGAAGATGTTATACACTTTACCCCATACTGTACCCCATACCCCATACACCAATTTGTAGCAATTTGAAATATAGTCCCTTGTGCTAAACTATTTTAAAACCTTAAAAAACACAACAAAATATGCAAAGATTTTTCATTTTTTGCACTCTTGGTTTGGGTGAAGTGTTGTTTAGAGCAAACATTCTCAAACTTTTTGCAGTCAGGGAGAACTTTAAAATCACACACCCCGGTAGTAGAGATCTATTTTATAAACAAACCACTTAAAAATTAAGTATGTTATTTAAATGCCATTTTTTATTTCTAAACTTCCCACCCATAGAACACTTTTTTTTTAAATTAAAATTGTCATTAGTATCCACTTGACATAATTCATTCATTCATCTTCAGTAAGCGTTTTATCCTGAGCAGGGTCTGGGCAGATCTGGAGCCCATCCCAAAGTAGGCTCCAGCTGATTGAAAGGCAGGAGGATTCATCCCTAATGGGACACCAGTCAATCACAGGGCACCATACACACTCATTCACACCTAGGGGCAATTTACCACAACCAATCTGCATATTTGCATATTTTTGGGCAGTTGGAGGAAACTGGAGAACTGGAGGAAACCTACACGAACATGGCTAGAACATGCGAAACTCTGCATAGACAGCCACCTTGAACTCGGGATCAAACCAAGGACCCTGGAGCTGACATCATTCATAGGCATAATTATGATAATGGAGAGTTGTGGATTCCACCACTGTAAAAAAAAAAAAAAAGCTTCACAAATGCCACACTGAGATCCATGGGATTGGGGTATATAGGGTGTAAATGTGGTCAGTCTATTGATCACTGGACTCTCTCTCTCTCTTCATGTGTACGCCCATGGGATTTGATTTAGAACTGATTTATGACAGTTTATAACCACACCTGCAGTAGCACTGTGAGTTTTAGTAACACTTTAGTAGGATATTTTAAACCATGTAAATGTAAATCAATACATTTTTCTCGACTACTCCACGCACTGAAGAGCCCCTGTGGGAAATCAGGATAATTGCACAGAGGGCTGTGAATCCTTTACAGATTATTCCCAAGCCGCATGCTACCATACTAATTTACCCAGTAGTGCCATAGACTGCTATTTTGACATAAGCCAGCTTACTATTTAGTACAGTACGTAGCAGGCTGTGTGATTTGGGACGTAGCCAAGATTGGATGTAGACACTGGATTAAGCTCCGTCCCTGCTCTTACCCACGTCAGCATAATTTCGCACAGCGGTGTGGGGAATGAGACTGGAGCTTTTGTGTCTTGTCTCGGGATCAGATGAGTGCTGCTGATCGCGTGGCTGCTGGAACACTCCGCTGTGAGAAAGGCGCGCGCCGCTGTCAGATTCCTGCACTATTATAAGCATCCTATGGTCTTCTGCACAAGATGGCGGAGCCGAGCACGGAAAAGGACGCGATAGTGAGTATACCGAAGCCTATTAAAACCTTACTGCGTTACATGTCACTGTAACTGCATGAACCTGATATGAAGGTTTCGTATACAGCATGAATTACAGGTCGGAAATCCGGTGAACACAAGCGCGATGTATCGCGTATAGTGTCAGTGCAGTGTTTATTTGAGTAACAGGAGCCTGTAATCATGGACTAATTGAATATTTAGGGCGATGTTCATTGAATTCCTCAGCGTTGAAGCATAAAACAAGATCAGCACCGGGTGCTGATATACTGATCACGTCTATAGCTATGTCTATAGATACTAGAAATATCTGTTTTGAGAAATATCTGTAAGGTGTGTGGTTTTGCATTGTTCTTGTCTGCATGTTATAAACATAATATAAATCATAAATTGCAGCGAATAGGCTTTTTTTTTTACAGGTATTGTTCTTAAAACCTGCTTTTTCTTTTCTACCTTGGATAAAACTGAAGACAACCGAGGATGATCATCTTAACAATTCGTTAGGAGACGCCGGCTTGATCTCCCCTGATAAAGAGGATATCTCACGAATCCTGGTGGAGTAACCTCATATATCACAGTAAAAGATAAAAGCCGTGTAATAGGCTACTGCTCAAGCTTAGGCTGGTCTTTGACTAATCCACCTTCCTTTTATTCTCACAGACAGTGCCATTCAAAGGCCGGATCAGAGGAGGGATGAGGCCTGGTAAGAAAATCATAGTCATGGGCATCGTGGATGCAGAGCCAGACAGGTAGTGATGATAATATGTTCACTGTCATTGCATCACTGTCATCTCCATGTGGTCATAGAATTTAGCATGGTAAAAAAAAAAATAGGTATGACCTTCTTGTTCAGAAAGAGCTTTCACTAGAGCCTTGTTGTCATTCGTGAAATTTTCATTTTATTCTCACCTTGCTACTAGCTCACTACTGGATCAATATTATTAAAACCACAATGTCAATTTAGTTTATGAATGTCTATTTAGTTTGTGAGTTGAACTATATCATTTATTATCATGGCAATATTGGCTTTTGCAAATACTGATACTGATTTATCACAGCCTACAGTATGCAAATGGCCCGCTGATTATTCAGTGAAGTTTTATTATGCATTGGGAGCACCCTAATCTTAAACCCTGCAGATGTGTTTCTGAGGGTGTTTTGATCGTTGATTTCATAAATAATTTTTCGTCGAAATATAAATAATGTAGATCAGTCATTAACCATATATAACCATATATTTTAACATACTATAACATGAAATTTCAATATAGTATTTTGTCCATATTCTGGAGCTTGTGCATGGGCATGTTATGGACTTCGTAGATGAACAGCATGTGTGTAAGCATGCCAATGGGTGTTTACCTACTCTGACATAGAGAGATTTTACAGCAGTTAGAGCTTGTGGGTGTGTCACTGAAAGTCACCCTGTGCAAATCTATTTTCGTTTTTGGCCACACTGATAAACTGTACTCCCATTTGGGCATTTTTGTACCAATAAATGGAGCCAAGACTGGCCAAATCAAAGTATATGTCTTTTTGAAAATGGCCAGTAACTGAAAAAATGCAGACATCTTTATTTGGACATGCTGTTGATTACCATAGACATTAAACACATCAAAGGTTTTTTGGATTTGTCCTCTTTCCTTCAGTAATGGCTGATTTGCTGCATCTTAATTTAAGCGACGTTTCATGGACCTTGACTTATTAATAGCAATTTTTGAAAACCTTAAAAACATAAGCGAATGAAGTATCTTGTAACAGGTGTTGTTTTTTTAATCATTGGAGGTATTTAATGCATATACTAATTACACTGGACATGTCAAAACTGCATGTTAAAATCAGTGTCCTATGGGTCATCTGTCTTTTTTCTCCTTGTTAAATGGGTGTTTGTGTTCAGCTTTGACATCAGTCTGACCTGTAGCTGCAACATGGAGAAGGATGAGGAGGAGGTCACAGATGTGGCCCTGAAACTTAGTGCCCGATTTGCTGAACGGCAGTTCTTGCGGAATGCAAGGGTTTCTGGGAAATGGAGTGAAGAGGAGACAGCCATTCCATACTTCCCCTTCATCCAGGACCAGCCGTTCAGGGTAATTATCAGCCTTTAATCTGTAGTGTGTAAATCTTTATTAGCAGTGTCTCAGATGTCTGGATGTCTGGTATGAGATGCAGTCTATATTAAATGCAACTTTTTTTTTGCAGACAATAGACATTAAGTAAAACTTTTGTTTGGGTTCATAATATTTTCACAGCACTTAGCTTCATGTGGCCTAAAACTGTTCTGTTAACCTCTGCACCACAGCATTGCCATTTTCCAAAGCTAAGCAATTGTTTTCTGGCACATATTCTAAGAGCTAGAAAAGATGATTATATTTACTGTTGAAGCTGTGGCCAGTTGTGAAGGAATGTAGAATGTTTAGCCTTAATTCTGTTGAGAGTTTGCACCAATTGCTTACATACAGCCTATTACAACCTACTGTATGTCCTTTTGTAATGCCATAGAGTGTAATAAAGTGTATTTCACAGAAGCATCATTTTTATTAAATGGAATTTTTGGATGGACAAACTACAGCCCCTCTGAACAAAAATGGCTACAGAAGCTGAAAAGTCCAAATTGTAGTTTGTGCAACTGTGCATGGCAGTGAGCTGTACAGCAGATGGATGTAAAGAAGGTTGCGATAATGAGGTTGGTGAAAGGGGCTGGAGGAAACGGGTCACTCTACCAGATCAATCAGTGATCCAATACAAAGCTGAGATAAGCATGCAAAACTGGATAAGCACTTCCTTTCAGCATACTGAACCTACAATGTGTAATTCAGTGACTTTTGCTTTCAACTTTTCCATTACTTCCCCTCTCTCTCTGATTACATATTCTTTCTGTATTTTTATTCCCATCCATGCAGATTGAGATCCATTGTGAACACCAGCGCTTTAGGATCTTTGTCGATGGACATCAGCTGTTTGACTTTTATCACAAAGTGAAGTCTTTGCTGACCATTGATATGATCAGGATAGATGGAAGTCTGCAGATCACCAAGCTAGGTTAATCCAGCACACGGAGCACGTTCCAGAGAGGACTTCTGACAGGTGACCAAACCCACCTTTGTCTGGTGATATTTTTGAAGGCCTAAGAGGTTCTGCTCATTCAAACACATCATGACTACTTACATTCCTTCACGCTGTTCTTTCCTTTTTTCTTTTTCCTGTATCCCATCTTCTAGCTGCACATCTTTATAGGCTGAGATGCAACATGTGAATCTTTGCAATGTCAGATATTTGTCTCTTTAGGTGTTTATTAAATTAAATAATAAACTGCCTGTTCCTGCATAATGTTGGATTGACACTATTGAAAAAATGTAAGATACTCTGGAAATGACTGCAAATTACACACACACACACACACACACACACATATATATATATATATATATATATATATACTGTATATACATATATAAACAGAGGTACACCTGAACAGAGTTAATGCAAATAGAGTTGCAAATACAATTTTTGAATTACTACAGCCAAAGGCTTACACAAGCTAAGAATTTCATGTATTACCTGTCTCAGTGATTACAGTTTTAATAACAGGCAGCAATGATTGTAGAAGTATTTATTACTGACAACATGAATAACCGCTGTTTATTGCAACCTTTCTTTTTTCTGAGATAACATCTTGCACTGACTTAATGTAGAATGTAGTACATTGTGAAATAGTTAGGTGTTTTATTACTATCATTGGAAATGATGGCAGAAGTAATTAGTTTACAACAAGCCACTGCAAATCTTAATGAGCAGCCAATGACCTCCTAACTGAAAATCCTAAGACAGGATTTTTGGTCAAATAGCCCTTTTCACTGTTTTTTTTTTTTTTTTTTTTTTAGTAATGTGTTGTACATTGTACATTTATCTTGGGAAAAAAAATCACCTGATGTTTACAACCTCTCTTATTTGAGCTTAGTGATAATAATAATGATTGTAGTTAACTAAATTCTTCTTGGAATGTAACATGATCCATGCTGATAACTTGGCTAATAGGGAGGAAGAGGAAGATGAAGATGAAGCAAGCTCAGCTATCAATTATCTTGACTAACATATGTTGTTCACCTAAGTCCTCGTATCATTCCTTACAAAGCTACTTCCTGGACTTTATGGTCAAGGGATGGCCTTTTCTCATGTGTCCTATATTTCTGTCATATATTCAACATGTCTTTGTGATTTCCTGCCTCTTCCTAGAACTTCTAGTACAATTTTGGTTTTCCCCAATGGAAGGGCATATGTTCACACAACTGTTTCCTTACCTCGCACCTGCTTACATATAGTTGGAACATGAAAATTATGGTGATTATTATTAGCACCATTTGTGAGTCATTAATTACATCTCATAACCCCAAGCACTCTCTGAGTCTTGCTATGCAAGTGCAAAAGGACAGTATTTGTGTCTCTTTCCAGGTCTGTGCGAGTGTAAAAGTTGATGTCTTAATTATACTTTCTGTATTGGGATTTTACTCAAGTCTTTCATTAAGTATTTTAACCAGGCTCTGTTATGTCTTTATTTAAGTGGCTACAGGAATGTGAAATACCCACATGACTGGAGTAAAAGATGAAATAATTAAGCTCATTAAGCCCTGATGAACCTTTCTTCACATTCTTGAAACCCGAATGGCACTCTGAACTAAATGAATTTCAACAGCAGAGAACAGAACAAGCACCAGACTCTGAGATCTCACAAGCCAGAGAACATGATACAGCCATTATCCAACTGCACTTACATTGATTGTATCCACTTGGAATATTGTATTTTTGGTTTATTCGCAGGTTTTACCCTGCAGGTGCTTAAAACTCTACATATTAAATCAAAGATGCTGTTTTAAAAAGTAATGTAGCATTTGTTTAATTGTTGCTCTGCGTTTGCTTTAGACACCTTAAAGAAAATATTTTGCAGAGCTACCAGTCATTTAGCAATATGAGAATACGGTCACTGTTCAGGCCACACTTTTGATTTCTTTTTAATTAATAATATCGCTTTTTAATTATTAATATCGCTCTTCCAGAAGCAGATTCTGCTATGAAACTGCAACAGTAAAGATCGACATGTTGTCTCTTTCATTTGGAAACTTCCTCTCTGACAGTAGAGTAATGGTTTCTGTTGTTCCACCTTATTTTCCCGACTGTCTTTAGAGATGTCCATGTAGCCAGACCCCAGTATATATTCTTTCCTCTTAAAGTATGGATGAATTTTAGATGCTGACAGCTTGGTGTCTTATAGAAGGCATTTATATATAGTTAAATTATAGTTAAATTTGATTACATTTTTTATTTGATTATGAGTCCAATGCAGGGAATTCCGTCATAGATAAAATATACCTGAAACATCTGTGGAATAACTGATGGTCAGGAAAGTTTTTTAATCACTACAATATCACATTTCTAAAGCCAACACCATGCGCCTAAAATGTATTGTGGCCGTAATTGTTGTTTATGTTGTGAGTTTCCATCTGGTGCTGTTTATTTTGCTGCTTGAACAACTCCTAGAGCAAAGGGGAGGGAGCAAGCTAGATTTACAAGCGTTCACTGTACAGTCACTGTAACTGACCTTCTTTACCCCATTCATCAAAATTTGGATCTAATGCCAAAAGTCAGGCTCCTTATGATCCTGATTAGTCTCTAGGGTCTACAGATACACCGTGCTTAATGTTACATTGTTTTTCAACTGTAATTTTAAAAAACTCTTAGACCAGATTCAAATGGATTTGAATTGGATGACATTGTCACGGGCTGTACACTATTATGTTTACGACTTTGGATGTATATTATTTTGATCAGGGTTTATTTTCTATGTAGTGTCATTAAAAGAGTGATTGTGTGTGAGATATTTAATCCAACTGTTCCTAGCTTAAGCCATTACACTTCTAATTCCATAGCTTTCTTTAACCTTGCATAGCATGATAAGTTTTTTTTTTTTTAAATCTGAGAATTTGTAGTTTGGCATATCACTACTGTGATAAAGAGTCTAAAGTTGTTTGGTTTGGGGATTATTTCACATGTATCCATGGCCTATTACACAGAGCTAGCTTGTGGGCTCAGTCATATTAATTGTGGTTGTATTGAAAGGGTTAATCAAAAATCTGAAGTGTATACACTGGCTCTTTTCTGTTTCTGTAGTTGCATTTTTATTTAAAGATGTGCCTATGGAATAATGGCTTTGGCATTTGAAATCAACATTTTACCAAAATCTTTCACTGACTGACTTAGAATTTCTTTAGCACTTTCCGAACTGAGCTTAGAATGTGTGAGAGATTACTCTGAACTTCTGTAATGTAAAAGCATTTTTATAATGTATGAGCGGCTATTGTTAGAATATCAAATAAAACCACATGAAACACCTGACTAAGCAATACATATTTGCCCTTTCCTGATATTCACTACAAAATAAACGTTTCAATGACTGAAATACTGCTTTGTTTGATCTATTTATGTTTATTGATAAAACAGGATCCAACTGCAAAATTTACTCCTGGATTAGTCACTGATTCCTGCTGTGGAGGTAGAGCAGCTTGAAAAATTAATCACAGCATAACTGTACAATATCAGTTTCCCATCATATCAGAATATCTACTTACAACAGCAGGAGGTGTGACTGCACTGATCTGATACTGAGTACCACTGCTGGGGCCAATATTGGCCTGAAATACTGGATTAGGGGCAATAGTGCAGCAGGAGCGTTGCAGCTTCAACACTCCAGGGTCCTCGGTTCGATCTTGACCTTGGGTTATTATGTGGAATTTCACGTTCTCCCTGTGTCTTTCCTCTGGGTTCTCCGGTTTCCTCCCACTTCACGAAAACATGCCAGTGGGTGGACTGGCTATTAAATTATTCTAAATTGTTTTAAAATGATTTGCTTGGGAAAACTGAGAATATTTAAGGCTGTCCTAAGTCGTTTAAACGTGGTAGGTTTGTTCTTTACAAAGTAGGCAACTGTTGTAAAAATGTTCTTTTTAGATTTCTTTATGACATTATCATAGCGTTATGCCTTTACACCCCTTCTTATCAGGATGTAATGTGTACCTGGTCTGCCAAAAAAAGTAGCACTACCAAAAACATGTCTAATGAGAGATTTAAACCATATAGCAAGCCCTTAAATTCTGTTCTGAAGCTGGTTACACTCTCTCACTGTAAGCACTTGGTTGAAAATCTGCTTTTCAACTTAGCATTTGTTAAACAAGAGATTCTTTGTTTAGTCTTTGTAAAGAAACATTGTTTACTCTGATTGTACTGCTGTTGTTCATTGTGTTTTTATGCAGATATTTCCACACTGTTTTAGCAAAGTGCTTTGTCACACCTCACACACAGACTGACTGAGCTTTACCAACAACACGATTTGTGAATGAAACTCTGTTTTGTGATTCATTCTTGCAGTGGAGCTTGAAACAAATGGTCAAAAGCACATATTCATGGAAGATGATTAGGTTATGCAGACTAATTATTTTGCTATTCCAATAAACAGTTTTGAATAAAATTTTAAATTAAGCAACGTATGCTAGTTAGCGTGCTAATGTGGTAACCATAATTTTTATAAACAGTACTTGCGGACTGTCTCATAGTGTTCATACTGGAAAATTTGACAAGATGCTGTGTACTAGTATTACCTTGGTGATGTACTATAACCACAGAAAAATATAGTGTGGAGCAAAAAAAGTGTCCTGGCCCGAAAATCCCTAACTGTATGCCTGTTTGTGCATGCGTATGCCTGTACTCAAGCCTGTCCTACTTGAGTACATGCAGTCACCAGAGGGAGCCAGTATAACCGGGTGAAGATACTGGCTGAAAATGTGATCATCCAAACCGAACTAAAGTTTCTTTTCTCCCTTGCTCGTGTTTACTATGGTCCAGTTAGAGCAAGTGTGCTTCTGATGCCTCGTAAAATATTAGGCAGTGGTTAATCAGTGGTTAAAGCTTTGGGCTACTGATCAGAAGGTTGTTCAAATCCCAGCTACCTGCTTTTGTTGGGTTTTTGAGCAACTCTCAACCCTCAACCGCTCAGGTGTATGAATGACATAAATGTAAGTCGCTCTGGGTAAGGGTGTCTGCCTAATGCCAGTAATGTAATGTGTTCAACTGTCAAATCAGCTATTTATTCTGTCTTCACTGTAAGTCGTTTTCGTTTTGGCTTAAAGTCTTATCCAAATGTGCTGTAAGATGGAAACAAAACTGAGCCATCTAAAACAAAAATACCGTATATTAGGTATATATACATATGTATGTATGTGTATATATATATATATATATATATATATATATATATACACACACATATATATATATA
>CM075005.1:11953996-11997434 GCA_037576675.1 Pangasius sanitwongsei
ATATATATATATATATATATATATATATATATATATATACACACACATATATATATATATATATATATATATATATATATATATATATATACACACACACATATACATACATACATATGTATATATATATATATATATACACACACACATACATACATATACATACATATGTATATATATATATATATATATATATATATACACACACATACATACATATGTGTGTATATATATATATATATATATATATATATATATGTATGTGTGTGTGTGTGTATAAGTCTTTTCCTTAAATGTAATTAAGAATATGAAGCCTTACAGCAACAAGGGGATGACGCCTACGGATTGTTTCTGTAATATCTGGCAACCCTGCGTCAGCGCTGTTCCAGTGGCGGAGTGCAGAGAAGTGCTGCCGAGGTGAAACACTGAACTTGAGCGGAAAATGGCAGTGTTTTGCAGATCAGCCGCTTCAATTTTGAAACCAGTCAATTTACTGCCGTCTGCACTTGCAGCTGTCCGACAGTGCAGCTCAGGTAAAAATAATAAGAAACGCGCTGATAAGTTGCACTTGCTGCTTGTTCAATGTCACACTGGCCAGCTCGTGCGCCCTGCTGTACCGCTACCAGTGCGGGAGGGAGCTAAACATGCTAACAGCACGGAGCTGCTATGTGACGATAGATATACAACTTTAGTATCGCAGTTCGCCTCATTTTTGTCAGGGAAAGCGTATTGTTGACATTTCGCGACTTTGTTTCTGTGAAATGCAGAATTTTCTTCCTTTCGAGGATAATTTATAACAGCCAAAGTTTGACGTGAGTTGTTAGCTTGCTAACGTCACTCAGCTAGCCGACCTTTCTTAGTATTGAAGCGAAACGCTAACGATATCTGACTAGCTACTGGTTAGTTAGCAGGTGGAGACCTGCTCTCGACAGCCACAAGGAAAGCATAAACATTTAGTTGCTGATTTATTAGCTACACCTACCTTGTTGGCTGATTTACTACATTCTACCAGTCTAAAGAGCACATAGTACAGTGGTCCTGAAAGTGGAATCAGAGGCAGTGTTGCCAGCTCTTTTCAGGGGGAACGTAGCTAATGTATGCTCTACAAGTCTCCAGGTGACGTCACATATTTTCATATTCATCGTCTTGCTCATTTGCAAATCAAGCATTGTTACATGAAGAAACAAGATCTTCTAAAGACACTCAAAATAAAGTTTTATGAGAATAGAAGATAACAAATTATAACTTAATGATTATAGAAAGCAGCAGTCTTTGGTCATTGCACCACAAACAATACAGATTTACAAAATGGAGTCAAACCAACTATGTATGTATTTACAAAATGCACTCCCAGTGCTGGTCCCAAGCCCGGATAAAACTGGATAGGGTTGCGTCAGGAAGGGCGTCCGGCGTAAAAACTGTGCCAAATCAAATATGCGGACCAATGATCTGCTGTGGCGACCCCTAACAAGAGCAGCTAAAAGAACAACAACAACAACAACAACTGAGTTATTGCCTGTTTGACTTTTCACTTGAAGTGAATGTGTTTAATCCAAATCTCGGTTACTCAAAAAGAAGGCATGTAGGCCTATAAATAATGTCAACCTGGACCTAACGTGGTATATCAGTGGAATTACAGGAATAGAAAGCTGAATGGTGCAAATAAATGGACAAAATATTACAGTAGTTTCTGTGCATCTTTTCCTTGTGACTGTATGGGTTTCCTCTTGGTATACAATATTTAAATAATGTTTATAAAATAAGCCTGTACTGAGGGAGTCTGTGAATTTTATATTACAGTTAAAGGGGTCCCTGGTTATATATATTTTGAGAACCACTGGACTAGAAGATAAGGTAGATGTGTCTAGCAAACTGACCATTGGATTTTGGATAAAACGTACTCTGTCAGGTTCATCACAGCTTCTTCTAAAACCAACATCCAACACTGTCCATATGCTATATTGATTTTAAAAAATTTTTTTACTGTAAATAAAATGTAGTTTTCTTCCGCTTGTGAACATTTTGGCACATTTTATGCCCTCATGAAGTCTGTTATTTTAATTTGCTCCACTTTTGAGAATGATCTTTTCTTTATGTACATTTCCAATGTAAAATTCTGCTTCTTTTCCTAAATGCTAAGTTTGAGAAGTATACTTAGTAGGCCTGCCACTTTTGTATTACACAAGACCCTTAACCAGCAATTACATTTTGGTAGAAAAAAGGGGACTCTTCAAGGAAGCAACTAATTAGTTAAAAAATGTTTGTCCTGGATAGTCTTATTCAAATATGAAATTAATATTTGTTATCTTTTTTTGTAGGTGGACAGTACCAGTATATACTGGTTGACAAAAAAGGTGAAAAGAAGAATGTTGGTTTCATACAGTTAAACAGGCCCAAGGCCTTGAATGCTCTCTGTGATGGCCTCATGCTTGAAGTGGGTAAGGCCTTGGACACCTTTGAACAGGACACTGAGGTTGGTGCAATAGTCATTACAGGCAGTGACAGAGCTTTCGCAGGTATGCAACATGAGAATAGATGTTATGTGAGCATTTTTGTTGGATTGTAAAAATCATGGGCTATCCAGATTGCAATTAAATGTTGCTTTGTTTAGCGGGTGCTGATATCAAAGAGATGCAGAACAGAACTTTTCAGGAGTGCTTTGGTGGCAACTTTCTGGCACACTGGAACAAAGTGTCAACCGTTAGAAAGCCAGTTATAGCTGCTGTAAACGGATTTGCTGTGAGTAAATAAATATTTTCGACTTTACAATACCTTTCTTCTTGAAGAATATTTTAGTAAAGCCAAAATCTTAACCATTGAACCAGTCATGTCCTTGTAGCTTGGAGGAGGTTGCGAGTTGGCCATGATGTGTGATATAATCTATGCTGGAGAAAAAGCACAGTTTGGACAGCCTGAAATCTTATTAGGAACCATCCCAGGTAAACAGAGTGAAGTATGTCTGGGTCTACAAAACCACTCTCGTGATGGTACAGCCATGGTTGTAAATAGCTGATGGTGTAAATGGAATTTTTTCTATTAATATTTTTGTATACAGGTGCTGGTGGTACTCAGAGGCTCACTCGGGCAGTGGGGAAGTCACTGGCCATGGAGATGGTCCTTACAGCAGACCGGATCTCAGCACAGGAGGCCAAACAATCTGGTGTGTGCTTATTATATATTTATTGTTATTATATCATACGCATATAGTTTGTAGTATGTTAGTGTTTTCAGCCTAAATATAATGTAAGAGGCAAGCATTGTTATTCCATACTGAATATGTAAGTAAACCATGCATGTTGAGTTTCTGTAATATCATTTCACCTCTGTAGGTCTTGTAAGCAAAGTGTTTCCTGTGGACCAGGTGGTATCTGAAGCAGTCAAATGTGGGGAGAAAATTGCAAGTAATTCTAAGCTGGTGTCAGCCATGGCAAAGGAAGCTGTCAATGCAGGTGAATGTGATATTTGGATTATACTGGATTATTTTCCCTAATAATTCAAAAGTATGATGTGACATCTGCCTGTATCAAACCTTATTAGATAAAGCATTTGATATACACTGGTTTGAGCTTAACTTTTAAATTGCTGCAGATTCCATGGCCTTCTTTGTGGAGTGATTGTTGCCTTATCTAAGGCTTCTGGCTTCTAGTTGGATAATATTCTGTGTGTTTTGAGACATTCTTGAAATTTTTATCTAACAGATATGGTTTACTTTCAGCTTTTGAACTGACCCTGAATGAAGGCAATCGGTTTGAGAAAAGATTATTCCATGCCACCTTTGCTACAGTAAGTTGCAGGATAATAAAAATTAGACTGTTGTTGTGAGAGAAAATCTAATGATTGGAATTATTGTTTCTTAAACAGGAGGACAGAAAAGAGGGCATGAGTGCATTTGTTGAGAAGAGGAAAGCTGATTTCCAGGACAAGTAAAGAATCAGATCAGGAGGGTGTGAAATTTTTTTTTGTTTTGTTTTTTTTTTTTTTTAATACACTAATATATTAGCTTGTGATCCAGTGCTGTTACTGAAAAACTGTGCTATAGATATCAGCACTGCAGAACATCTGTGGTTTGAAAGAAGCACCAGAAACTGAAATCAATAGTACAATACTGTTATTTGCCTCTCTCTCTAGCAAAACATTTGATCATTTGAGATGAGCTGTTTTGCTACTGTTATTCAATAAACTTTGATTATGTCACTTGTACCTTGATACTTTGGTTTAATGACAAGCACTTTGTAAAAACTATGAGGACTTTTGTAAATAATATCAGGTGACATTAGGCTGGTGACATTTCAGATCCTCGAGCAGGTCAGGTGTAATAAATGTTTAGACAGAAATTTGAGGTAAAGAATAAATGGAATAACTCTTGGCAGGAATAATAATGTATTTGTCTCTACTAGAATGATTACTAAAAGGCATCAAGATAATAAAACCCCAGTAAAATGGCCTGGGAATGTGGGTCAGGTTGTACTTATATTTTTTACACACTAGGTGGTGGTAGCACTATACAGGCTTGTAGAAGTAGAGCATCAAATGTTTCCCTTAAGAGGTCTGGTTGACGAAGACAGAAAATACCACTGAAGTTTGGCAGATTGCACATATTAGGAAAAACATCTATTCCGAGCTTGTTCAGTCACCACACTTAATCCCCTTCTAAATATATTCTGAGTTTTAAGCTTTTAGGTTGAATGGGCATTGCACGCGTGCTGTAGCTCTGGATCTGCGGGTTTCTCTTGTTACAATGGCCAATATTTTTCTGAAATGTGGTGTTACGTAGAAAAATATCACAATAACAAGCGGAGAAGTTTTGCGTCAGTGTAGTACATAGATTTTTTTATTTTAATTTCCGGCAAATAAAAATAAAACTGTGCGTACAGACTAATAACAGCGATGATTGAGAATGTCGCAGCTCTGCGCAAAAGCGTCTGCCAGTTAGTTTACTTCTTTAGTAAATATTTATTCATTCTGACTTTTTCTTGCTCACTCGGACAATTTATATTTATTTTTGCTCACTTGGACAAAACTGGAATAATTACTTAAATTAAGCATTAAACAATAATTGATCAAATTGCAAATAATTCAGCGCACATGAAAGTCGCAGAAATTTCACACTACAATTTTTTTTGTGCATGTTCGTTTGCAATTATTGATGGCAGTTTTTTTGTTTGTTTGTTTGTTTAATGAATATACAAAATTCCCACTCAGGCTTCACTATAAATTAATTCGAAGTAAATTACAAAGCTGCATCATTACCTACAGGAATCAGGGTACACCACTGTTACGCGTGGGTATCTTTAGGTACTTGCATTTTGAAGAGCGTTTTTGTTATCTGTTTTCACATCCAACGAGTGGGACACAAAAGAGCACGACAAATTGAATTATGAAACGACCCTTTTATTTCCACTATATCAGAGCACTTTCTCACTCTTGGGATCTCAGGGTTTTCTTCACACGCCGACTTCCCATATACTCTGAAAAGTCCATAGCCTAATTGATTTTAATTTTCATTCAATATTCCCCTCGAGTCGACTTTCTTCTCTGCCCCTGGAACAAAACTTTTGAAAGAGGTGAAAAAAAAACTTTCTTCACATCGAAACGGCACAAAGGTCTCCAAAAAGCGAGCAAAGCAGCAGTTGCGCTTTGAAGTCTGTCCCCTGCTAACGAAAGGTCAAAATAATAAATGTAGACCCAATTGAGGCGCTCTGCCCAGACAAAAGAGGCAAAACGTTACATTTTGGCAGAGGCAAACCCCTCATAGCGTGATAAACTCATTAAAAAAAAGCAGAAGCAAAGAGAGAGCAGCGTGGTGCCGCGCTTAAAGAAAAGAGCTTTCAAAGTGATCAGACGCTCTTGGCTCCGGATGGTTTTCTCCTCCTTCCATCAGTCTCTCTCTTCTCTTCACTTCTCCTCCGCACTTCCATCACACTGAAGAGACAGTCGCAACAAATCTCTGCCTTTGCTTTCTTCTTTAAATATTACACGTTAGTTCACTCATTTGCGCTCTGTAGAGACATTTAGATTTACTATGAGGTTTTCTGGGGTTTTTTTTTCCATTTATATTTGCAGCTGAAATTCAGATTACAGAACTTTTTTTTTTTTAATTATTATTGTAGAACTTCATGGCTATTTATACAGCCACGCTGGGATTTCACATCAGGAAAAAAATAAATCAAAATAAACAAATGCCAAAGAAATGAATCAATTTTTCTAAATGAATAAAATGATCGTTTTGGGGGAGTGAATCGCCTACCAAGGTATATGTGCATTAAGCTGGAGAAAATCTAACATGTAGCCTACATATATGCATGTATGCTCATAAACTGGTTACTATTTATAAGGAATATTTATAGTCCACTTAATGCTAGAATTAAAATAATTAAGTAATGGTACTCACTACAAAGTAGTTAACTAGTCTTGATTATCAGAGTCATCATCAAGTTATTATATCATTCTGGAAAAGGGTAATGCAGCCTAAATAAAGCATTTTAGTCAGGTATGTGTAACCACCAGTTTTCTGAAAACGTCTGTACTACTTGGCCTCTGAAATCATTTATAAATAGGCTACATACTGTTAAAGGCAAGATAAGCGATATTATGCTTGTTAGAGGCGGCAGACTCCAGACTTCAGAGGTTTTATTTTTCAAGTTCAGCACATGGAGCCTTTGGTAATTAGCTAATCAGTTTGGTAGCATTCAGAACTACGAAATCTAAAGAATTATAAACTACAGTCTACGTCCCAAACCGCACACTACTGTTCTACGTCTAGTAGACTATTTTACGGTTTTTGGACGAAGCCACCCAGACTGAAGCGCAGCGCGTGCCTTGAACGCGCACGTTCTCTGACCAATTGAGTGACACGATGTGATCACGTGACATCTTCTTTCACTTTTCTGCAAGTCTGCGGTCACCTGCTCTGAAAATGGTTGTGCTGAAAGGAATACCGTCAGTACTTACACCTGAATTGCTGTATGCCCTGGCCAAAATGGGGCATGGAGACGAACTGGGTAAGCGCCATATAATCGCAACCATTAGGCTGCCTAGCTAAATAAATGCTAAAGGCATCAGTGTGTTCAGGCGAATGCAGGCTCCACAGGCCAGTGATTTCTGTCTGTTGCTACATTTAAACGGGGTCGTGTTCACCGTGTTTGTTAGATTAACTTCTTCTGACACTCGCTCCCTCGGAAGTCGAAACACTTTAATGAGTTCACGAGTCGTGACGCAACGAGTCGTGACGTAACGCGACGTTTTTCAATATGGCGGAAGCCTTTGAGGTTGGAAGTTTGGTCTAGTTATACAGAATCTTTCCCTCACATTCTAAGGGAATGTTGTTATTCCAGACTTCCATATTGTTTCCATTGTTATTATACCTATCACTTGTTGGAATAGATCTAAATGCTACTAGCTTACATGCTAAATGTACATCTGCTCAGTGACAGTTATCTAATCAGCCAATCTGCAGCACAATGCATAAAATCATGCAGCTACAGAACGAGAGCTTCAGTTAATGTTCATCAGACTGGGAAAAAAGTGTGAGCTCTGTGACTTTAACAATGGCATGGTTGCTGTTGCCAGATGGGCTGGTTTGAGTATTTCAGAAACTGCTGATCTCCTGGGATTTTCACACACGACAGTCTCTAGAGTTTACAAAGAATGGTGCGAAACACAAAAAACATCCTGTATGCAGAGCGTCTGCAGGCTGAAACACCTTGTTGATGAGAGAGATCAATGAAGAATGGCCAGACTGGTCTGAGCTGACCGGAAGTCTGTAGTAACTCAAATAAGCACTCATTACAACCGTGGTGAGCAGAAGAGCATCTCAGAATACACACCAAACCTTGAGGTGGATGGGCTATAACAGCAGAAGACCACTTCAGGTTCCACTCTTCTCAGCCAAGAACAAGAATCTGAGGCTATCATGGGCACAGACTCACACAAACTTTACAGTTGAAGACTGGAAAAAGACCAGGTGATTTTTTTCTAATCTTGAACTGTCTCAGATTCCCGTTTTTGACTGACAGGAGAGGAACCCAGTGTGGTCTTCTGCTGTTGTAGCCCATCAACTTCAAGGTTTGATGCACTTGTCACTCACACAATGTTTTTCATTTTTCACACCATTCTGTGTAAACTCTAGAGACTATTGTGTGTGAAATTCCCAGGAGATCAGCAGTTTTTGAAATACTCAAACCAGCCCATCTGGCACCAACAAGCATGCCACGTGTTAAAGTCACACAAACCACATCCCCATTCTGATGTTTGATGTGAACATTAACTGAAGCTCTTGGACCTGTATTTGCATGATTTTATGCACTGCTGCCACATTATTGGCTGATTAGATAACTGTATAAATGAGCAGGTGCACAGGTGTTCCTATTAAAGTGGATGGCGAAAGTATACACACACACTATATATATATATATATATATATATATATATATATATATATATATATATCAACAGTGTTCTTTCAGTTGTTCTCCAGCTCATGGCTTCAAAAGGCTGTGTAAATTCGCTTAATTCTCTAATTATTTACTATATATACACTCGGTGGCCTTTTTATCAGATACACATACACATAGGTGCACTTTGTAGTAAAAAAATATATTAATTGTATCCCACCTGTTGCTGTAACTAATTTGTCAACTTTTCTCTCTAACTCACCCATCAATGGAAAAGGACCACTGACCAGATATGATTTGGGTGGTGGATCATTCTCAACACAGCAGTGACATTGACATGGAAAAAGCCTTTCTGAGGTTTTTAAACACACTGTATCATTTTACACTATACATTATTAGACCCACCTACCTTGTTGGTTCACTTTGCAGGTGTACAATTTGACAGTTGTTGTTTTTTCTATGCCCAATTTGTGTTAATTGTGCTCTACTCTAGTAGTTTTTGTCATTTAGATGCTTAAAGTTCCAGCAATACTGGTGCACCTGATACACTCGTACCACTGAAACATCCACCGACATGCAACTGCTGTGTCACCACTGTGCTGAAATTGATTGGTCCATTGCTCAAATAGTACCTGGTCAGTGGTGGTTCCCTTCCACTGGTAGCAGGTGTACAGAAGGGCTGACAAACTGTATGTAGCAATAGTCAGCAACTTGCACACCTAAAATGACTAATGAAAGTAGATTCAAGGCAGATGTACCTAAATAATTTGTATTTACTGTTCGATCTGAGACATTACTATGCAACAAACATCCAGATACTCAACTTTACTCAACATTACAGTATATGGTTTACAGTGTCACAGGATTGGGAAATGTAGAGAATTCTTTTTTCCCCTCTTTGTAGTTCTTGCAGACGCAAATTTTCCTGTCTCCTCTGTTTGTAAATGTGGTCCCATGGAGATACGAGCTGATGGTAGGTATGCCTTCATGTTTTAAACAATAAAACATCATCATATTTAAGTGCAGCTACAGACCAGTCGGGTATTGGCTATGTTTTATTTTTTTAGGTTTGCGTATTCCAGAGCTATTGGAAGCAATATTAAAGCTCTTTCCTCTTGATTCCTATGTTGAATGTCCGGTGGGTAATGCAGTTTTATGGCAGATCCTTTTATACTGAAATTTCAATATTATGTTATATGGCAAATGTATTTTTTGTATCATCTCAGAACCTACATTATAAGTTAATCTGTATTTGTCAAAATATTTTCATGCCGTAAATAAAACTTTTCAAAGGAATATGAGGAGCAAAGGAAGGTTTGTCAGTACAGCACTCACTGAGTAAATTCTGTCCTTTCAGGCAGCTGTAATGGATCTAGTGGAAAGTGACAGGCAGCGGGGTCTTGTAGTGCCAGTGTGGCCCTGCTACTCTGAACTTCTGAAACAAGCGGGATCAGATGTAGGTTGCTGTGATCTTCCCTGTCTAGGACAAGGTTATGTCTCAGAAATTGTTAACAATCATATCTCACTCAGAGAACAATTTAATATTTAAAAAAAAAAAAATTTTCCCCCAAAAATCCTGCTATTCATTACTTGTGAAGTGGACTGTGTTAATTTAGACAATGTAATAATTCAGTTGGGGTGGCACAGCAGGTAGCGTTGCCGCCTCACAGTCCTGAGCTTGGGTTGCTGTCTGTGTAGAGTTTCACATGTTCTCCCTGTGGATGTGTGGGTTTTCTCCGGGTTCCCACATCACAGAAACTTGCCAGCAGGTGGATTGTCTTTGTTAAATTGTCCCTAGGTGTGAATGAGTGTGTGAATGTGTGTGCATGGTGCCCTGAACAGGATAAAATGTCTATGATTTAAAATGATTGATGAATGAATAACTAATAGTTCACGTATTAGATACAGCATGGGTGTAATAGGTTATGCTTGAAAAATTATACAGACTTCATTGTTATTCTGAAAAATGTATTTTAAATTTAGATTTATTTGTTTTTGTAGGGGACTATTGATGCAGTTGAAAGGTTCGCTTTCTATGAGCGTGCTAAGAAAGCGTTCGCTGTTGTGGCAACAGGGTACAGTATAATTCTCAGCTGCCATGAATCTACAGGATCATGTTTAATTCTACCTTGGTATTATAAATCTTTCTCATCTCTCTAACAGGGAGACTGCTCTGTATGGAAACATCATTATCAAGAAAGGAGTCATTCGTCCTGAAGAGCAATGCTGAAGAATGCTGAAATATTCTTGTGATTGCACAAGTTACCTATGGACCTTTTTTAAAAAAACATTTCAACAAGTTGGAATTGGAGAACAGCCTAGGTGTTGTAATTTACTTATTTTTGCAGTATATTCATTACACTGCAGGAAATCTGCAGACTTAGAGCTTGTAAATTGGAATAAATTTTTTGACTTAGGCTTTGCTTTTGAGACATTGACTTGGTAGAAACCACTGGTACGGTTCTACAGGTTTCAGCTGGATTGACAAAGACATGAAGACTTCGTTTCCCAGATTTTTTGCTGCTACTACTGAAGTGATTAAAGTGTTAGTTTTGCAAAATTTCAAACCATCAGCAAAAAAAAAAAAAAACAGCAACACCTTCAATGAATGTTCCTTTTCTATATTTTATAAACTAATTTTCAATAAACCAGAACATTAGTGTGCTTATAATAAGTTTACTTTTGTTAATTTGGCTGGCACTTCTATCCAGAGCAATGCAGAATTGAGACAGCATACAATCTAAGCCAACAGCTGAGCAGTTGAGGTTTAGGGGCCTTACTCAAGGTCCCACTGATGGATCTGGCAGTCCTGAGAATGAAACTCACAATCTTCTAATCATTATCAGAGCTTTATCTGCTATGTGCAGATGGTCAGAATGATACTTACATGGCTTTTTATTTTCATCAAGCTATTACGAATTTAATAAATTCATGCAATTTGACACATTCTGGACTTGATTTCATCATTTTAAGTGCATTATTCTTGTTTAGCTATGGAAGAGGTGATCCAGGTCCTCTTCAGGTTCTGTATAAACAGTCTTGGGAAGATCTTCCATGACTGGAACCTGGAACACTTGGTGGCCTGTAAAATCACCATGATACAGGCCGTCTTTGTCTTCCTCTGGGGTCATATACACACTTGTTTCACCTGGTTCCACCACTTCAGCCTTGTCAGGCACTGGTATCTCAGGCTGGACCACTCGCTCTTTAAGGTCAGCATGGTTCACTATTCCTTGTATGTCATGGTAAAGGTCATCCAGGTCCTTCTCAGCTTCTTGATAGCGCTGGCCCTGACTGTGGTATTGAGGTTCAAGGTAGGCTTCAACATGCTCGTTTCCAGCTGAGTGCTGAACGTCAGATGGAAGGTAGGGCTTGTCTTTGTCTTCGTCGGGTTTATTGTATTTCTGCTGCTGAAACTGCTTCATAGCTTTCCATATGGCCATGTGGGGATCAATGTCAACCTCTGTCAGATCCTGCTCCTCTACAGGTTCAACTTCCTTAAGTCCCAGCATGATCTTCTCATTAAAATCGTGAGACCTGGCGTGGTAAAAAGATGTCAGACTGATAGTATAGTGCGTAATCAAAGTCTAATGTCTAAGGTTTTATTTATTTTATATTTATTCCATTATTTCAAGTTTATGAGCTGAGGGAAAACACACATAACCTTGTATCTTGAACTGCTGTATGCTTTTCCTTTTCCTGTATAAGAAGCAAACAATAGCACTGATTATTATTTCAGGATATTAACAAGTTTAATACTGTTTGAAGGCTTGTCTTATCCACACTGAAAAAGTGTACAGCTTTATGTTCTGGACTTTACCCTTCAAATGAGACCAGAGTGGCAGAATGATCGATCTATTCTCTGATACCGACCATTTCACTAAAACCAAAGTCATCTTTTTTTGCATTAAATTTTAGATGTATTCCCAAGACATATTTTAAGAATAATACATTTTAGATCAAAGCAAAGCTGTTTGATGATTGTTCAACTAATATAGCATGGTTTTAGGCCCAGTGGTTTACAGACACAGATGTAATCAATTATTTAGTTGTAGGTCTTTAAAATCTGGCTGTAATGTTGCATTCTGTGGTTGCATACAGAACATCTTAATTATTTTGAAAGCTCAGGCTGAGGCTGCCATGTAACTCCCTTGATATACCTTACTGGTGCTTGAAATGTGCAAAAGAAAAAGAAAATCCATGTAACTGAGAGATAGCCTTGGAATATACTACTTGAGTGTATAAAAGTCACATTCAATAAAATACAATTTTAATAAGTATTAGATAAGTCTCTATACACAATACTAACTACACAGGTGAAAATTATGAACGTGAAAAAGGACAATACTGTAAGTATTCATACCCATGATTTATATGGGCTTGCTGTGGTGCTGTGCAGCATCACTAACAAGCAGAGTAGAACATAATACCTTTAGGATGGAAAAAAAGTGACATTAGTAATTTTTTTTGTCTTTATACACAGTATTGTATAATTGTTATGATATAAAAGCAAATGGTTTATATGCACTTACCTGAACATTGTTGCTCCTGATGTCTTACTAGCACAATGATTAAAGAAACAGACTGCCACATGACCATGGTGCGTATCAGAATTGTCATAAAAAGAGTAAAGGTTATTAGTTAAGCAGGCATTCTTAGACTTTGGTCCTTAGAAGTACACAGTAGTATTATTCAATTTGCTTATTCTTATATACCTTACTATACAAAACACACACAACAACTACAAATAAAGTTCCTTTACTTGCATGTATATGAACAAACCAGTAAATGCAAAAAATATGAAATGGAGAATATCAGATAAGTCCTATTTAAATGTCTTACTTCATTTATGACTATGTGTATGGCTGATTCGTAAAGGAGGAAGTCATTTAACTTCAACAGAAAACAACTGTGTAACAACTCAGAAACAAAGCGAACAGATTTAGGCAAACAAAACAGTTGGTAACTAACATGACACTATAAATGTCTTCATATAAATGGTCAGATTTATTACAAGAAATTACCATGACAACGTTGAATTGATCTTGCTAAATGTAAACTGACAAAAAATTAAGATCATAATGTTGTAGTATACTGTGATATACAAACATGTGTCTGAAATCACCCTCTATTTACTATACAGATTATTCTATATAAAGCAGCAGTAAAGGAGACACATTACACTGAATTCAGACAACGCTATAGTTCACTGCCAACTCATACATTTAACGTATAATGTGTATACAGGCATTTTCTCTATTTCTGTATTTAGGTAGTATTGAAATATAAAATTGATTATTTCAATCACATATTTAACTGAATGGCAGTTTCATTTAGACAAAGTCAGTCTTCTGATAGTAGGATTGCTAAACTGCAGAGACTAAGGGCACCCACACAATCCACACCCACCTCCCACAGAGCTGTGTGGGGGAGAATGAAGACAGACAAGTGTGTTGTGATCTCAGTGCCAAGTACTTGCCCTCATTAACCCAAGCAGCCCCAGTAACAGGACAATGTTTACTCAGTATGCTGGTTAGACATGAGGGGATTGAGTCTGACTCACCCTCACCTGCCAGGCCTTGTTTACAGGCCAAACGGAAGAACTCTTCAGGGCATTAACCAACTGAGTTGCACATCAGAAACGAGTCTCTGGAAGCAGTAAAACTGCGTATGATAAAAGCGTACGATAACAGGCTCATTAAAGATATAAGTTATAAATGCTAATAAATGCTCATTTGTCCTCCTTTGCAACGATTCATTTTGTTGGTGATGTTTAGGCATGTCCCCATTGAAATAGTTTCTACTATAAAGAAGTCATTTAACTAATAACTCTATGTTCAGAGGGGTTATATCAGTTCGATCAGCCACCTGGGCACTAAATCCAGTCCGCTACCACAGGCTCTGAGGCATCTCTCCATACGAGGCTTTTTTATTGGTTCTTACTAACATGCAACTTACATGTGCTTGTAATTAGAATGATTGTATTTTTAATGTAGCCATTTTAATGAAGCTCCATACGTGCCCTTGATGTTTACTTTCACTGAACAGCAGCCATTAGTATATGGAATTGTATAGTATGATGTTGTCAAAAGCTTGTTATTTTCTTTAACAATTTTCTTGTTCTTTAATCTATTTATTTTAGAGAAAAAAAAACAGTTGAAACAGATTGCACATTTATAAGCAGTCCTCTCAAACACCTAAAAACCCTAAAAGAGGCCTCTATAAATATGGGAATAAATGATGCATATATATATATATATATATATATATGCCATAATTCTAAATAGAATTATTATTATATTTATAATATATTTATATGATTTTATTATTTATACGCAAGTCCATTCGTAAAAGGTACATCATCATATATCTATCAATATTGTTACTATATAACAAGGGTTGTGTAAAAATATATGGAATAAAAAAATTTATTCTTTAAAAGGTCCAATGTTTTTAATGCTGTTCCTTCATGTAGCCTTAATTTTAAGTCTAAACTGTTTTTATTTAAAATAGCTGCTCTAATATAAAGTTCAAATGAATGTTGTGAGTACACAATGGGAAAATGTATAGTTTATTTTTCTCTGATACTGTTAGCATTTTGCGTGCTTTTGTGACAATTGTGACTATGTGACATTTTTTTGTAATCTCATATCAAACAAAGTAATCATTATATTTATTATATTAGAATGTAAGTAATAAATACACATTAAAATACTAAAGGTCTTATTGGAATCTGTTTAAATCTTAATAAGGTAAACATCTCATTTAAGCTCAGATATTTCTTACAGTAATACAATCCTGGTATTTCTCTCTTTTCTCTCGCTGTCTTCTTTTGCAAAGGTAACATAAGAAACAGGAGGGATGTTTTCCTCCCTCTGCCCGGGTTGATCTCTGGTTGTATCAGACACCTCGGCTTTTCACTGGGTGGGGTACAGATCTTTGAGTGCCCTGCACAAAGTGTACCCACACCTGGCTGGGCTGCTTTTAATTATTACAGCCCTGGCGTAACTCTCCTCGCCATCAGCCACGCAGTTGCTGAGTGACGGACTGTGGGAACAAATGGCCCACGGCATGGAACTAAATAAAGTGCTACAAAGTATTTATTGGTGCCAGTAATACAGACCTCATGCTTGATCGAGCCCTTCTGCTTCCTTCTGCCTGCTGCCAAGGACCATCAGTAGAGGGGGTTTACTTAGGGTGTTTTACTGAGTGCATGAGTGGAGGGAATTTAAGCAAAATAATACACTAATTGATTGCAGGCAGTATATTACAAATGTCTCTAATTAAGAGAAGTGGGTGGTTAAGGAACCCTGGAATTCTCTTGGTTAGAAGTTTTAATGTTTGTCTGTAATCTAATGTGCAACAACTATTTCATTTAATACATTTAATTCCCAGACTGAATGTCTGCTTTGTATACCACATGGTTGGTGCATTTTGCTTCAACTTTAGCATTTTATTTCTTTATTGCGGTATATTATTATAATTTGCTTAAGTAAAAGCTTTAGCGGCTTTATTATTATTGCACTGATTCCCTATGTGGAATCAGTAAAATATAAAATATACTGGAATCAGTAATATATAAAATATACTGATTAATACTGAAAATTGTAAAATATGACAGCAAATGGGCAATATCAAATAAATGGATACAAAATGGACAATAAATTTTTATTATATCAGTTTTTTTTCTTAGCTAAAATGGGGGGGGGGGAGTATTTGGAAAAATTCAAATTATGTTTTTCTAATTATTAAAGTAACTGAACATAAATACATGACTCTCTAACAAGTCTAAAAAGTGGAGGTATGGTAAGGATTACTAAAATGAAACTACATTAAAATCTTCATGTATTTCAGTCTCTTTCTGTTTTAAAACTAAACACTCAAATCCTTTATCTACCATTATGGCCAGATTATTAGATCCAGTCACAATTTGATTTATAAACCTTGGGTTTAGAGCTTATTGGCATTTTACTGTAACCACCACTGTCATATCCGAAAAGACCAACACAAATGTTAGCGTTCACATACAGTATTGATTACTAACCTTAATTAAATATTATGATTTGCCCATGGCTTATACATTTCTTTTTTCATAACAGGTGGGGGTCAGTTTGATTTGATCAGATTTACTCATAAAACGCAAACCTGACTGTATTTTCCTTGGCCTGGCTCCAATCTCCTACTGTGTATGTTCTCTTTTGAGCCTCTCCAGGAATGTTCCAGAGGTACACGGTACTCAGACTTCATGGCTCACAGCGAAAGACGAGCTTTGTGTGAACGCTTGCTTGAGGACACTGATGCTGCAGGGCTACATGGCAAACAAACTTGACCAGCTCATAGTCATAATATATACTGTAGTGCATTATAATGCTACACTGTGTTTATTAGACAGCAGATCTTTCACTGCTTGTGCAAAATAAACTGCTGATGTTTCATGCTGGCAAGTAAACCGCCATTATTTTGTTAGACTAATCTGTGAACGTTGCCGTTTTCTAAATAATGTTGAAACTTTTTTTTTTTTTTTTTTACATTTGGGTAGCTGTAAAGTGTATAAAGCTGTGGTTTTATGTCTATATTAAAAATTAACTACATAGTTTCATGAGCCATCCATGCTGTTTTGAGACACTTTTGAAATTTAAAAGACCCGGAGAACACTGAATTGCTCAAACTTATGGGCTCTTGTGTTTCACAGTCAGTGCAGACCTGATTTTAAGCGTGGTTGGCACTAAATTTATGGGAGAACATTTTTAATTTCCACTGAATCATGTGGAATGAGCACAGTAAAAAAAAAAAAAAAAAAGAGCTTGATTTGTTTATTTTCCCACCCCACCATTGCAGCCTGACCTTATTTGTTTTAGTTGGTCACAGAGCAGTCTGTGGCATTGGAAACAGACAAGTATGCTACCTATGTCTACATTCCTTCATAGATCAAACCCCTGGAAAAATTGCAGGCCTGTCTTTAGAATTATACATATCACCCAGTCGCTGTTTCTGCTTCTGCTTGGCACCTCACCAATTAATTTAGACGACAATCTTGACACATTGCTTTAAATCTGCGAAACTACCGTTTGTGTAGAGTTGACCTAGCTAAATATACAAAGCCTACATTAACAGCTAAGTGGCAGTAAATGATATTAACCAGTACATGCTTTCTTGTCTTAAGAAGGATTCTGTTTAATTATTCGGATGTCATGACTGAAACCTTTCATTTTGAGGCTGACAAATGTGTGTGGGTTTGATTTTTGATACCAAGTTGATTGGTATCTCACTGAGTATGTTTTTAAAATAAGCAATACTGTGTAAATGGTGATAGCTCACCAGGATACTGCCAGTTCCTTAGTTTAATGTTTAGACATTATTTGACATTCAGAATAGTTCAGTGTTTTACTTTTGCATGTTCTGCAGACTGTAAACTAATTGTTTTGCACACCGTTAAAACGGTCTTCGAAAGTGTTGACAGTTATGCTATGAAAAAGTGTAGCATTTAAAAACTCGCTGATCTCTCATCTCCTTGAAGAATTACCTCTGCTTTTTTTTTTTTTTTTTACATACAACATAAACATACTGAAAAGTTTCATTTCAAAATTTACAAACACATGTGCAGCATCTGAGATATTGCTGCTAATGGTGCGTTTCATCAAGTCAGACTATTCAATATGCTCAGCCATCAGTCAATAATGTCAACATCTCAGACAAATCGCTTGGGCTAGCAGCACATAGCTGTGTGTGAAAACAACTGTTTGAACTTTTCCCAGAAGCTCAGCGACTGCAAATGAGAACCAGTGGCAGACACGTACACCACTAACTTCCTCTGCTGAACTAAGGATGGCTCCATGTCGTCTGCATCTACTGTATCTACATTGGTTCCAATATTGGATCCATGTGTGGCGGCTTTCAGCCATTCCTCCAGAGGAGGCTGCACTTCCCATACATGCTGCCCCCCAGAGGACATTAGCTTCGTGGAATGTTAAAAATGAAGTAGTATTCACAGCACATAAGTCCGGCTCACACAAGCATGAGTTTTTATTCCACCCACCCTAAAAACCAACTTCCCACTGTAGACAAATAAAGAAGATACACTTTTAGCAAATACAATACAACAAATTCTAATATATATCTATAACTAATATATGACTAATGTTTCCAAGATAACCTTTGTTTATTTAATCCTTTTTATATGGAGCTATGACTAACAAGATGAATCATTCATTTAGTGTTAATATGTAGTTTGTCATCATCCAACAGCTTAAATGAAAACCAAGCAAACTGCTTATTATTGCTCTTAACATTTTATTTTTTATTTTAATCTCTAATATTTAAATGTATGGTTTCTTACAGCTGCTACGTGCCCTGATGATTCCATCAAGACTCAACATTATATCTGAGGAAATAGAAGTAATGCAAAAATAATTTATACTTTATTCCACACTCACAAAACATATTATGATTTAAAAGTAAATGTTTTAAAAGGCTGAGTTGCATGATACACTTCCTCACACCCCAGTTTACAACTGTACCCTCGTCATGGCTTTAAGAAGCATTAAATCACTTCATTCGCCATAACTTTCATTCATTTACACTGTTTTGAAGAAGGACTCAAAAGCCATGACATTTATTAGTAAACAGTTTACCCAAATCTAAGCACGCCCAATGTTTAGCTTTCATCATGGTAATAAAGGACGCAGTAAACGCTCTCTTTGTTTGACCTAGTCCTGAGCACAAATATTGTCATTAGTTGTAGACCAAATCTCTTAATGACATCCTGTCATTAAGCTAAGGCTAATATACTAATGGTACAAATGAATTATAAAAGAGCAGAGTTGGTTTCCATTAACGTCAGGCTCGGAGTAAATAGTTGGTACACGCTGCTTTAATTTAGAGCATGCAAGCTCTCATTCCGACCCAGACGATGAGAAAATCACTGCCAGCTCCATTTGGATAAGGCTGTGCCTGTTGAATCTCAGGTGGAGGGAAGGGGGTGCTGGGAGGGGGATCACTCTTGGATTTTGATTTCTGTTATGATTGAGCAATTATCAGGGCACTCTGAGCCAGCCTCAGCACAGGATCAGTTCCACACAGAGTGGAGTTCAAACAAATAGTCGTGATTTGTTGAAGACGTTTCTGTCAAAACCATGCCATGGTACAAAATTAGCTGATGTGGGTCAGTACTTACTAACCTGACTGACTAAATCAGCCTGAGCTTCTGATGGCAGGGTAAGCAAACTGCTTCACATGGAGCTATGGCTCTGGAGCTGAATCTAATACTAATATGTGTGTCATGTGTGACTGTGGATAATTAAAACTACACTCCTGAAATCCAGCATATAGAATGCTAAAATTAAGAAGTGATGAATCAATGATTCAATGAGCGGTGGAGTTCTGGTTTATATTTACATTGTTCGCAAAAACAAAACTTTTTCCAATGCATTCCAATTTCCTTTGCTTTCCAATGCGTTAAGTGTTATGTCTTTTTTTCCACAACAATCTGCTGCATGCTCTGGGCTAATCGCAATGTCCTGAAGCGTGTTAGTCTAGCATTTCCAAAATTTTAAAAAGCAGCAATAAGGGGGAAAGTGACTTAGGGCTGTCAGCAAATAATGACTGTTGGCAACAAAGCGTGACACACTCATGCTGGCGTAGGTTTTGCGTTGAAAAGTACGCCAAGTATAAATTGTCTGTCTGTAACTATTTAAAGGCAGCATTATGGTGTGATTTGTGCACAGAAAACTGATATTTTGGGCCAGAACTTTTTCCAAGTGTAGCAGCTTGCAGCAATTTAATTTATATGGGGGGAAAACCACCAAAACAAATATTTGACTGTGTTCCCATATTGAAATGGATTTATTTATATGGATTAATTTGGCTCAAATGAACAGTTATAAAATTTTAGCTCTATCTAGGGACCTGGGGTCTGTGCAGAAAACATCTCACAAATTTTACAGTATGTGCAATGCTAAACATTTCCTGAAATTGTTCCTACTGGCATACCTAAAAACTGGCATACTTATAAATTGAAAACATTTTAATTTTACGAACATCTTATATGTGTGCACTCACGTATAGCCACATTTTGCCACAGTTAAAACTAATGTGCACATGCATTAAGTAAACTCTGCTCAGTGTATGCACGCACACACGCACACAGACACACACAGCTCTGCCATTTCAAATGACATGGGAGACATAACATTCAAAGCTGTTTGGAAGTATTACATATCTGATGAATAGATATGATGATATAGCTTGGACACTGTATTATTTACAGCAAATACATCTTTTTGATAAGTGAAGTTAATAACTATAAGGATAAGGATAAGAGAAAAAAATTTCAAAGTGTTTACAGATATTGGTTAACAGCACATGAATGCTTTTACTTTATATTTTCCTTCCTATATAAATCTTGATTTTAATTTGAAAACCATAAAACAGGAATATTTATACAATGCATATACAGTCTGCTACATGTGGTCATTGAGTTGTGGGTTTGTGCATGAGCATGAATGCATGCCGTTTATGTGGCTTTCATTTCACATTCTGCACTGTTAGTGATATCCTGTTGATTTATACATTTTTATTTTTAAGTTAAAAATTCAAGTTTTTTTTTAAATACTAGAGCTAACCTTTCTCCTTAACATGTTTTTCAACTTGTCATTTCTGACCAGTGAGAGAAGATCCACAAATTAATCAGCATTTTGTCCGTACATGAACTTGACTTTGGTGATACTATGTAACTTCCCAATTCTTGTATTGCTTATTTAAACTTAAACATGACCATAGGCATGAGGACATAGCCAAGTAAAATTCTTATTATTCTTAATTTTATCTTATTTGACATCCTTCATGTTGAAATTGTCCAGCTTGGGACGACACTCTGATGTCAAATAATGTAAATATATAGTCAACTGTTCAGTGACTAGAATGTAAGTGTGGTTCCAAGCTTCTTCCAACACCACAACAAAATTCCACATTTGTTTGGCATATGTGAGTAATTACGAATAACACATTTGGCAGCCTGCATGGTAATTGTGAGGATATCGTTGTAATGTTTGGCCCACGGACTCTAGGCCATATAATTAACATTTACAACATGTTTTTAAATATATAACAACCCTGAGTGATTAAAGCTGCTATCTGACTTCAATTCTATAATAGATTTTTAAGTAATTTTTCATGCACCTACTTTAAACATACTAAGGGAATTAATTGCTACATTTAGTCTTAAAGGGTTTAATCATTTAACTATTAAATGGAATGAAACTCTTTGCACAGTTTGTTCTTTGAGGAATCTAGTTGGACAGCTCTTAGTATATATTTTTTCCCCCCAGATATTTGTAATTGTTCCTTGACATACGTCCTTGACATGGTTATTTAAAGCAGATATTCTCACATATGCTCTGTTATGCAAATCATGTGACTTACTGTACTGTACTATGTTGGTTGTAAATTGTTCATGACTAAAGCTCTGTACATTTAGATTTTAGCTGGTTTTCAAATTACAAATAGCAATGCCAAGGCTTCCATGTATCTGCTAGTGCAATCTACTTCCAGGGATGGAAAAAGTCCCGAGAAAATATACTTACATGAAAGTATAGATCATGTGAAAAAATCTTACTCAATTAAAAAAAAAAAAAATTTTTTAACTGATCAAAATTTTCATGTGAAAGGTAATTTACTTATCTAAAACTGCTAGAAGATGATTTTTGTTTTAAAGTAACTATACCTTTTTGCCTGAAAAAAAAAAATCATTCAATCTCTGTAAGTTTGCTGGTTATAGCCAGTGAAAAAACACATACACTAATGAATTAATTAGAAGTAAAATATCCTGTAAATAACCAATATTTACTATTAGCTAGAATCTGACTTGCTACTTATGTTAGCTGGAATCGATGCTAGTCTAACCTGGCATTAGCAAAGGCCTCAACTTTTTCATGCTTTTTCAAATTAGATGGGGTTGATGCCTTCTAGGGAGGCAAAGAAGATACCTAATTTTATCTGAGTAATTGCTTTCTGCAGTATATTGAAACATTTGATTCAGATAATACCAGGGGCGCTCATCCTCAAAGTCAACACGGCAGCCCGATGGCTTATCCATACTCAGATGCACACTGATTGTGTAGAATGAGATGGTCACCTTAGATGACAAACTGGCATGATTCTTGATAGTTTTTTTCTGCATTGATGACTGGATGGTAAACTGAAATGATTGGATGCTAAACTGAGCCCATTCCACTGATATATAGCGTACAGTCATTGGCTGGATGAGGGAAAATGGAACCTTCATTATTTGTAAAGAGTACACGGAAGATCTAAATGAAAATGTAAGGAGTTAAAACATACTTTTTTCTTGAAAAAGTAATTAAGTAAGAATTCAATGTCGATAACACTCAAGTCAAGCAACGTACACCAAAACTACTCGTTACTCAATTATTTTTTCCTCCCTGTTTATCTCCATGTCCCATGTCCCAGCCACGTCATTTAAACGCACTCTTCAATTAAGTCAATGGGCATCAATTACCATAATCTGAACCTTCGCCAGCATGGAATGAAAGACATGAAGCAGTTTTAACTGCATTTTAAATGCATTAATTAAAAGCTATTCAGTGGGACCTCCATGAGAACTTGAGATTTTAAAATGAACAGACCAGCTGCAATTCTGTAATAAATTCACCTTTTTTTCCCTTTGGAAAAAGTATCAGGAGAACTTTGCTCAGCAAACTTAGCAAAGCTGGATTCAGAGTGAATCCAAGAAATGTACTGTGTATAAAGTGATTGGCTCACATTTAATTACAGCACCACAAGCACTACACAAGTACAAAATGAAGACCATCTATCTCTCAGGATGTCACTGCCATATATATATATATATATATATATATATATATATATATATATATATACACATATATAAACATATTTATATATACACATATATAAAGCCACATAAAATGATGTATTATCCTTGTTTGAATGGCACGAATATATACAAAGAACCTAAATGTCAGAGCCACATTCCACTGAACAGACCTGTAATAACAGGTGATTAGATGGGACAACAAACCCACATGTGTCTTATTGCTTTGAACTCCAAGGGTGTAGTGAAGAAGAGGAGAACAGAGGGGGGTGGATTATCATGAGCCCCAACTCATCTTTAGAGGAGCTCGAGTTTGCCCATTGTCTGAATGCAGGAACGAACCCCACTCTGTGGCGCCAAGCTGACATGGCAGAATGCTGTCTGGGTCAGCAAGTCACCTGGCACCAGGCGTAATGGCAGGCAAGGGTGTGCTATGCACAGTCGCAGCCGGGCACCAGGGACCACAATGGCGACGCTGAAACACTCCCCTCCTCGTGCGATGACAGGCCAATCTTTGCACAACAATGCCGTATAATTTGTGAGAGGGCCCCGCTGTGAGAGCAAAGATGGGTAATTAAAGGGAGAGAGGACAGTCTGAGATGCACGCAAACCAGCACCGATGACAGCCATCAGCTGACTGCTGTATAGAGCCTTGTTATACGCTCCATCGTTGTGGAACTAAATGAGCTCTCTAACTTTGAGCTGAGCTCGATGGCAGTGGAGAGTGAAGTGTGTGTGTGTGTGTGTGTGTGTGTCACAAGTCCGAGAAAGGAGCCGGGGGACTATTGTCCTCTGGTGCTCACTTTCGTGGGAACAGCTTTCTGATCATGGAAAGGGGAAGTTATTAACAGCCTTCGTTCAGCTCACCTATTAATGATACTGGTCAACAAAGCCGGCTCAGTCCTACTTTCTGTCGCAGACATTGTGAGGCCAAGCACTCTGTGCTGCCTAAATGCTGAATTAGGAAAGTTCATTTGGCTATTAACTCATGAATGGAGTCCTCTCTCTCCTTGGCCTATAAATGTGAGGGTCTTTATGCTCTTCAGGAAGGTTTAGACTTCATACTTTGGGGAATATGATTGGCTCTATTGTGATTTGAGATAATCTGCCTTGTCACTTAACAGCTTAGTTTGTGGTCAAAGAGATGGCACAAACCCCCCTCAGAGTAATGGGCATTAATAACACCAATAGAGAACACCCATTTGTGCACTCGACGGCCATTAAGCTGCTTAAGAACTGAATATGATAGGACTTATAGTAGAAAGGGAAGTGACTGAGACTATTCCTGTCATTAATGTGATGAGTGACTTAGCAACAATGGCTGACTTATAATGAGCCTATTTTCTGTATTCACATATCAGTTTCAGGCCTGAACATTAAACTCTATGCCAAATATTTTCTCTGTTTGGTCACACATTTTGGAGTTGGGACCCCTGTGCCTCAGATTTCTGTATAGCAGCTTAAATTACATCCAGCTTCATATAAGAGCTCAATCAGTCCACACTGATAAACTGCTAATTGGATCGGTCATTTTGTTCTGAACTGGGTCCCAGGCTCAGATATTTTAGTTCTTCACACTTCACCAGTGTCTTTATAAGTTGTTGACTCATACAGATCATTTCTATCCTCACCCAATGCAGATGTGGCTGATACACATGATGTATGTGTGTGTGTGTGTGTGTGTGTGTGTGTTGGTCGCTGGAACCACTTGGCACAGCCTACAGCAGACTGTGGCTTCCCCTCATAGACAGCACACTTCCAACTACACTCCAGAACTCATATTCACTCTGAGGCAGCCAGTCTGCTGACAGACACTTGATTTACGACCGTTTAGCTGAGTTTTACTGCAAATGTTAATGTGACAGAAACTATTGACTTGGGGAAGTAATTCTGCTGTGGGTCATAAAGTGTAGTGTAAAAGTGGTTGTGCTTGCACTTGATGATATGTTTATAACATTATCATAAAACTTTCTTCACTAGTCCCTTTTTTTGTGTGTGGCTCAGCCAAATAAGACTTCCGCACCCTGTTGAATCACCGGAAACACACTGAACACCCAGTAACCTGTCAATACATATTTAAGTGCAGCTATAGCAACTGATGACAGACTTACACAAATGCTTATGCGAACTCTTTCTACAGTGTAGCTGTGTTTGGAGATAACACCCATATTGTGGGCCAACAGGCAAGACAACAAAGATTCATAATGACAAGCAACATGTGGCTATGAATACAAGATAATAATACACTTTAAGGATTATCATTTTTTAACAAAAAGCTTTATTCAGCATCAAAATCAGCCATACATGTATGCCAATTATTGCCCAATTATACATTCATTATCTCTCTCTCTCTCTCTCTCTCACAACACACACACACACACACACACACACACACCTATACTCACACTTTTTCTCACACAAACACATGCATAAACATCTGGTAACACTTAAATTGGTTTTAATAGCTATTTACTGTGATCTGTACTTTTTATTTAAACACATTTCCCACTCTGCTAATGCTAATGTTTCATAAAACCCCCATTTCTAAATTAGATTATTGTTGTGCCAGCAGTTAGAACATTAAGTGTTGCACGTGCATGTATAGTGATGCACTTAAGGCTTGGAAACAGTCAAACAACAATTATTCGTGATGTGAGGCTATCAGCCCTTCCTCTTCATAACAGCCCTGGGCAAGCCTTAATGATAAACGCAACTATCCCAGTGAGAGAATATGCAGGAATCATGCAGTTTTAATAAACAGTCATGAGAGCTGGCCAGGCTGCAGTTCTGAGGTCAGCTGCAGTTCTGTCATCTCCATCGAAGCTGAAGCGCTGTACACCGAAAGCCCCTCTGCTCCGAAACCTGACACTGCACCAGCACAACGGGACATGTGTTCGCTCTTACTCTAATGTGAAAATGGACACTCAAACATTCAACTGTGACCTGTTTTATGGTTTTACACACTCACAGAGCCCTATAACCTCTAATAGGACACACAAAGCTAGGAGGCAAAGCCCTCTTCCAGCTGGATCAGGAAGCATAGAGAGAGAATACAGAGAGAGAACAAGAGAGCAGTCCTAAAATATGCGACTAAATAAATAAATAAATAATAATAAAAAAAAAAAATGCATTTAGGGGCCTGTTAGTAAACACTGCTGGACTGTACCAGTAGTCAGTCATGTAAGCATTATCTCAATAATAAAGATGAATCAGGTATGAAGGAGCAAACCAAATTGTAATAGTAATGTTTAGCTGTGCATAAATGTTCTAATACTTATGCAGGCACCAGAAAGGTCTAATTTAATGGATCTTTATGGATTAATATAATATAGTATATTAGTCAATGATCTGCTGCTTTGGTAGTGGCCAAAAGATGTGTAACAAGTGAACTGAGTTGTAAATGAACTAATTTGTCATTACTTTAAGCATATAATAAATTTAGGTTTACATGAGGCATGAGCAAATCCTAAAAAGGATTTCTATGAGATCTTTGCCCAGACGTTTTCAGGCAAGTCACATCATGTTTACTAGCACTTTAAAAACATGTATCATGTGTTAACAAAAAAAGAAAGAACGAAAAAAAAACTTTTAAGAAGGAGAACTTCTTCCAACCTGAACAGCAAGATTATTATCTAATCTCACTGCTTGTCCACACAACTCACACCAACTCCATGCCAAAGTACTTAGCAAACTCTAGCAAACTAGAGAACTAGGGAAAAGCCTTTGTCTGTTATGGATTTTCTGCTTTGTGTTTTGGCAGCAGAGCAACAGCTGGCAGGCTGGACGCCCCTGGTTCGTTGTCAGAGTGAGATGAACACACTTCTTTTAAAGATAATTACTCCATTCAGGGGTTTGACAAGTACATAATTGATATGAAATGAGTGACTCATTGTTAATTGGTCTTGGCTGACTTTATGCCAAGTATGAAGAGAAAGAAAATAGAAGTTACTTATCTTATATTCCCTATGTTATTTCACTTTAAAGTGAACATGGTCTAATGGCTCCTAAAATTCCAGAAAGTAATAATTCAATCAACATCAATCTAATAGAAGCTAATAAGAAAATTATTCATTATGTAGTCTGTGTCTTAGAAAACTCGGAATCTTATAAGATGATTCTCTAAAATAATGTAAAATGTCCACAGAAATTGTTTTGATAATACCAATAACTTCATCTTTACACGTTTCAGATAACAAAACATGCACTTTAGTCAATACAAGAACTTAACAGTTGCACGCCATCTGCATTTCTCTATTTTTTTTTAAAAACATTTTCTGAAAAATAGGAGGAAAAATCTCACATTGCTGCACTAAGCAGTGGAATGTGAATTGTTCTCAGTGGCTGTAATCCATCAATGATAAACACAAGTTATGTCCTTTTGGCTAACAAAAATATGCAACATTTGAGGGCACCATTTTTCATGTTGTTGACAGATGATGAACAGATATTTTCCAGGATTCAACTCACTTTTACACAAGGGTTTAAACTGCTACAGCTCTGGCTGTTTTCCTGAATTTTATTGCACTCCATTGGGCCAGAAAACAAAATTCAGAAAGTGCTTTCCAGATTCCAGTAATTCCAGTCAATATTTGTACTTATCCTATGTGCTATGAGAGTAATTAATTGCTGATTGTGAATAATTTAATGATTGAGTACCATGTCATTTTAAGGGTCATACTATGCATTTAATTATTATGACATCCATCACAGTAAAGCACGGCTTAGCCTTTGAATTTTTGACCTATAGCTAATAATGGAGTTCACAGTTTGTACGTCATAAAAGAGAGAGAGTATAATACCACTAAGAGCAGAGCAATAAGTCAAAGTGAACGCCCACTCTGTTTTTTTTTCTTGCGCCTGATCTCTCAGCTCTTTCAGCTGAGGCCAGAGGCAGCGTGGGGTGGGACACATGGCCGGCGCTTAGTCAGGTGAAAGTGTCTCCCCCGCATTGGCGTCTGAAAGGCCCGTCTCCAGGTCCTACTGTGTCCCTGCCTGCCAGCTGGAGCCCCCTGACCCCTCCAGTCCAGTCAGTGAGCACAGCAATGCCAGCAGGGGCACCTCTTCAGGGTCACTGAACTCACTGTGAGAGTATGGCTGGGCTCTTAATGCACTACTCTAATAATGCCTTTTAATTCTATATAGCATATATTGCTTTCTGAGCAACTCATTGTGTGCATACAACTGTACACAGGTGACCAAGAAACATGATACATTTTCTAGAACTTGATCTCAACATGGCTCAGGAACAATTCTATTATCTTCTGCCCCTTTTCTTATTGTTATGCTTGGGGTTAGTTTGCATCATTATAAATGTGAGTATAACTAAAAAAAAAAATCCTGCAAGTTTACTATTCAATCCTGATACTATAACAGGATATTTTGATAAACTGCTTGACGTTTGTATGTAAAGAGCAAAAAGTTATCACTACTGCTACAGTAACTTGAGTAAATTACACACCACTTGTGTAATTCAAATGGCATGCAGTAGGATAACTTTATATTGAATATGAGGCTAAGGACTGTAGCTAAGGGGGAGCTTTAAGGGATAATGCCCACCCTACATACTGTGGCTCCTCAGAATACATTTTCACAGCAATACCAAATGTTTTTATTGTTTGCATGTGAGTCTTGTATTTAAAGAATAGAGACAGAAAATGTTACATCTACATCTCACTTATAATCAAAGTAGAATAGTATTACAGTAACTTACTAGTTATTTCAGAACATTATATTACATTAATGTAGGTTAGTACCAAGAGTCCTGCCTGTGGTCTAAAAACTCAGCAGTGAACTGTTTTGCAGGCTTGATATGGTAGATCTTTCATAGTGGCTTTAATGTAATGAGCTCATTTCTTATATTAAAAGTAAAGGTGCACGTTTTGAGACTGTGGAATCAGATACAGGGAATGACATTGACACTGGTACGCATACTAACATGGTTGGAGCATCAGACTAGTTTGCTATTAGACCTCTAACACTTCGATGTGAGCTTTTGCATCAGGTTTAGTAATTGTTAGTTTTATTTTTGTGCTATCTTGGTTTTGTGTATCTTGAACCCTGCATGCCCCTCAATCCATATGTTTCAGATATGGCCATGATGACTGTAATTAAAGAAAGACTTCAAACATTTTTAATTGTATTTCAAAAGCATAATACCTGTGCTTACTTATAACCAAGTCTTATTATACCTCATTTTGTCATAAATCTTTGCACACAGAGACTTCCAAAAAAAGAGGCAAAATCAATTGGATACAGCAGGCCAAATGTACTGCAGAGAATTCAGCTCTGGGGAGCAGACCTGCAGGAGTAGACAGCAGTAAATCTCCTCTACATGAAGACCCCTCTTTCCTGTACTGATATCACCCTCTCAGGTACTAAATCTTTACAGCTAAGTTAGGGCCATTAGAACCAAACCCAGGGATTGCTGACTAATTGATAAGGTTACGATTTGAAACATTCTCCAAAGCTCTAATTGAAACCATTAGGGAGGAAGACTGGAGATGTCTGGGGAACGAGCACGGGGAATCGAAGGGGGTCTTTGATCTTGGAGCTTGTCTGCCATCCTGTTTTCCTTCAAGGTTTCCTGGTTTGTTTCAGAAGACAGAGTCAGACTCTTGGGGACAGGATGTTAATGGATCGCTTAAAAGAGGCCTATTCTTTACGAGAAGGCTAAAGCGTTATCAGCTGGGTTAAAGACAGTCAGCATTTGCAGAAGGGAGGGAGGGCAGTGACAGATAACCCCACTGAGTATTACAGTAGCATTTCTTGCCAAGAAAGTAACTGCATCATGTGGTGACGAAAGACGTGGACAAAACATTTCAAAAGGTCTGAATGTGACTGCGATCAATTTGTTGGATTGGTGAAAAAGAGTTTATAAAAAAAGAGTAAAAAGTAACTTTGTTTTCACCAGTGAGTTTAAGAGACTGGGAACTAATTCAATAACTTACAGTTTTATCTACATAACAACAGAAATAAGAAATTAATATAAATTTTGATGATAAAAGTTGGAATCTCCCTAGACAATGTGTTGTCACAGTAAAATAGGTCTACTTATAATATGAAGATTTATGTTTCTTATCTTGATGGATAATGAGCAGGGTATTTTATTAACCAACCTCACATCATAACATTTGGGTCCATATTGTAAAAGTTTTAATATGGTTAGCAAATTAAAGGTTATTTTGTAAGGCAGGCTGAATTAAATGGCCTGTTTATATCATGCCCTTAAGAGCGATGAGTTAACTATGATTTAGCCTACTGAGACAATTATACACTGTTGTTTTTTCACACTGTGTAGCTCCAGGTTCATACAGATTACAGGCAAGACAAAATAAGAAATCATAATCTTTATTTTTATGGACCCTCTTAACCTTATTCAAAAGGAATGAAAACAAATCACACAGCCAAAGATGTGGAGACTGAGTGAATTCGGCCTTGCATCTCTGTTGTCTTAGCAATATGAAACAAATCCAATAAGACACAGCGATTTTTTTCCCCTCACTGCTGATCACTGAGATACAGGCGCATCAAACATACAGTAAACCTCTTGACAGACTGTAATCTAAAGAGTAACTCCTGAATGCTCAGAGCCTTTGGCTTTGATTACATCTAATCAAACTGTCTTAGTTCTTCATTACTAAATGTAATGCCTGCTTTGATCTAGAGCACTAGCAATGAGCATTTCTACAAAACTGTGCACTTTGATTAGACTCATGACTGGTTTGTATAGAGCCTTAACAGCAGTGACTTCAGTAACAGCCGTGCATTCACAGGACTGCTCTGGGTGCTCGACAAAATATGAATCACCAAGCTCTCAGGACCGTGGAGAACAGTTGGCTTTGATAATGCTATTCCAAATCACATTTGGCTTTGAACAGAAACATTTACTTTAGAATTTTTTTTTTTTTTGTTTGCGTGTCAAAGTCCCATCCATTCCAATGGCTCTGAATTATAGTGGAGATCATGCTGTTCCAGCATGAAATGGTGCCTGCTACAGAAAGATCAGATTTCATGAATTTTGCTCTTTCATCCTTATGAAATAAATATGTGCGCCCTCTCCCAAAGTTATGAACAGGGGCTCATTCCTCTCATTTTAAGTTTACAAAATAAATATTATTTTTCATCTTGCTCAGAATATTCAGGAAAAGCAAATAATTCATTTGAACAACAAATGGTTAAACAATTTCGCTTAACAATTGTACTAAAGATCTATGTGTATGATCATATTTGAGAAGCAATAAGTTAAACGTAATAAAACGTATCATTAAAATGATTATTTATCAGCCTGTCCAATATATTCAAAACAGACATGTTCCCTCCACTTCTCCAGTTCCTCGATTGTATGGTTTGATTTCCTGATTCCACTGTGTATGGCTTATACACTGTACATGATACATTTCAATGTCATCAGAGAGTGGAACTCATAACCTTAGCTTTATTATTTGGATAAAGAAATGTGCTTCAGGGTAAATGAGCCTAACCTGCTCATGATGGCATGGCGGCAGAGCTACACGCTCCCCGAGGACTTCACACTTTAATTGGCCCGGTGCCACAGTCCCTGAGTGGCTGGAGATCAATGGACTGCATGGGTAGTGCAGTGGCAGTGACCCGTAGAGCTGGAATCTCCCTGAGCGTCTGTCTCTCCTGCTCTGCCTCACACCCCTACCAGGGATTGCATGGGGGGCTTCTGAGAGACCACTCAGTCCAGTCAGACAGGCGCTAGCGGAGCCAGAGTCAATAAGCACAACTGAGCCGCGATCCGATTCGCTATCATAATTTTGACATCCTGTGTTATATACATCTCATTTGTTCTGGCATGGTGGCTCCTTCCTACCCCATCAGCGCAGAGCACTGTGTTTAGTGTATACCATTTGCAGGTACACTGGAGAATGTGTAAATATGATATTTTGGCATATTGGGATTTTGAATCATTATAATACTTTATCAGTTATAATCCCATTATAGAAATTGGCAAATATCTATATCTGCATAACGCTGAGTCAAAGGTGCCCACGCTGTCTGTTTTTGAACTCTGGGCTTTAATGTGGGTCTGTATGGAGGTGTAGTGCAGAGGTGTGGGATGATATTACAGCCTGAGAGAGTGAGTGTGTTTGCTCTCTGCTTATTATGGAGAGGAGCCAGTCTTCTCAGAGGCCATGGGGGGAAGATGGCAGCGCTGATAGCGGCCACATGGGTTCCATCAGGGTAATTGAAGCAGTCTGCCCTGCACCAAAACGGAGCCCTGAAGGACGCGACAAAACCAATTGATTTAAAGGCAATAGAGCCTGTGCTCAAAAGATGACATTTTTATTAACATCCCTTAATGCAAAGCAGGGCTGTTTATGGCCATGTAGGTGTCCTCTGAACATTTTTTTTACTTTTAGATGATTAGAAAAGTTTGGCCATGCCACAAGGTCAGAGGAACAGAACTTCAGAGAAGGGATATGATGATCCTGCAATAGACCGTAGGCTTACAGATCGGTTCATATAAAGAATGCTAAAAAAAATATTGCTGTGCTTGGTATCTTTATTGAAAATCATCAAAAGAGCCAAAAAGACATATTTCTTACTTTCAAATTTAGTCGTAAACAAAAAACCATTATGAAGACCATCTAAATCTGGCCTACCTAAATGCTTCACTCTCTCTCTCTCGCTCCTCACTCATCTTTCAAGCCTGAAAAAGAAAACGATAACTAGGCCTGTGTTTGCACAATATATGGTGCAGAGTGACATAACAATAAAGGCTTTGATAAACACCCCCAGTTCAACGAGGATTACCGTGGGGCCTTTTCTATAGCAAGATATTGCCTTCATGCCAGGTTAAACAGGCAGCGGTCAAAACAAATGCCTGACCCAAACTATCCATTCTCTAATTGTGTGCCATTTCTTTTATGCTCCACATTGGACATCGTTGTGTGAGATGGGGAAGGGGGAAGAGACGGTTCACATCTCCGTCCTGTATATTGTTCAGAGCCATTGTCCTCAGGCTTGCCTGGCTCCAGACCTCAGAAACCGTAATTACATGTCTGCAAAAACCACATACAATACCAGAGTAATAAGGCAGCTTATCACTCAAGACTCTCCATGCAGACATTGTGTTTGTTTTGCACCTCTCAGTATATCTTATGTCTTATGTAAATGGAAACATACCGTAGATTTATTTACTGTAACAAATAAAAGCAAACAATGACATGCAGAATGTCAGATATGTTTTCTTTGGTTTAAATGGAGCAGATGAAAGCCTTCACCACAGTGTTTGATAACTGAAATCTGAGCGCATCATGCATGCTAAATTGAAAATAGCTTGTATGATTTTACAGACATATTTTGGGGGAATTTTTGAGTGTCTTGTTCTCTAAATTATTTAAAGGGGAATATACTTAAAATCACACTCTCATGCTTTTATATGAATGAGATATTGTAATTTTCCATCTTGAATAATGTGCTTGAGGTCCAGAGAAGAGGTCACAACAGAGCAGTGAGGTTGGACCTATAGATTACCCTCACTTGCATCTACTTCCTCCACTGCTGTACTACTAGACCATTAAAGTCTTTCAGCTCATAATAAGACATGACACACAAAGGAAAACATACAACCAAGGTCAAATGTGGTCCTCGTTAGGGTAACGAACACCCCATGAGGACACTAGTCTACACTGTTCTCACATGGCCCTTCACGTGAAACTAAGGCAAAATAATAACCACATCTGCACTGAAATAAACGTGTGACCTCAAATGCTATCTCCATTGAAATGTCTCTAACACTGACTGTTGCTGTTCACTAAGACAATTCAATTTCCCAACAATCTCTATAAGCACAGTTCATTTACTAAAGCATTTAGCTTGTGTTAAAATGGTTACCACATGCAATTTCAGTAACAGGACCAATGTTTAGATAATGGATATGATTCCTTGCCCAGTCATACAGACATTCAAAAACATTCAAACACTCAAACCATTATGGTTTCATGTTGACATGTTGGCATAGTTAATCGCAACATGACTGAAACAAGGTCTGCCAAAGGATGGTGCATTCCACCAAGCCATGCCAAAATAAAAAAAAAAAAAAGGTTTTACTGAGACGTTTTAAAATAACACAAGCTACTAAAAGTCATCAGAGAAGCTTGGCTTCTTTGTAAACCCTTTCTTATATAAATAATGCAGAACTTAGTGATTCTTGCTAAACTGGATCATAATTACATTATTGGTTTACATAATCTCCCAAAGGAAAGCTCTTTGGCAAAGATTTGCTTTAATATGTCTCGAAATTGTTACCAGCTGGTTTGGCTACAGGAAATGCTCCTCTCTCTTAAAAACCTCAAAGCAAAAAAATACAAGTAGCATGCAATATTCAGAACCCTTTTTTGTTTTATTGCCTTCCATCCAACAGCGACATGTAGATCTGACCTCTCTGTATTTCATTACATGTATTATTGTATAATGCCTTGCACAAAGTCTGTGATATCATCCAATCTCATCAGTCTGTCATCTCCTGAGGCTTACTTTTCCCCATTCTCCTATGAAAGCATCCCTTGACCTTCCAAACCTCCTGAGACTAGCATCAGAAGTCAGATCAAACCCATAATAACCCCATGTACTGATCAAGACAGGACACGGTGTATTCAGGTTGCATTTTAAATTCCTCAGTGCCAGCATGACTAAGAGCTTGAATATCATTTTACAAAGTCAGTCAACTTCATGTTACAATCACAAAACATCAGGGAAAAGTCATACAAAATTTTAGTGTTTAAACTTTTCCATAGCTGAATTAGCCAAACTATCGAGAGCTGCTTGTTGCATAGACTTTAACCATTATCATAAATCCATCTTCCCCAACATTGGCCCTGAACTGTGGGAACGGCTTCATGCTTTCTGTTTTCCGAGAGTAAAGCACCGTATGCTAAAGTGGTGACATCATGCAGGTTGAGGAATTTAAAGGGACCAGGGAATAGCGTCTGTCTGTCTACAGTCTACCTGGTTTCCATCTTGTTCATCAAAGGAGACAAGAGCTGCTCTGAGGGTAATGCTGCAGGGGCTTCTAAGATATAACCAGCTTAAATACTTTATAGTCACATGAAACATCAATATAAGTGATTGCTTTTTTAAACACTGTACTGATTTTTAGACGCAATAGGCCTACACATAATTAAAAATAATGTGATCACAAGAACTAAATTTAGAATGACATTCAAAAGGAAAAAAGAAACAAGAAAATAATCAGGAAATTCACAAAATAATAAATAACTAAATGTCATCTTATGAGTCCTAAAGAGAATGTAGTGGAATATTGGCCCATTCTAGTTCCTCTAGTTCTTTGACCGATTAAGGAGGAAATTCTGTGCTCTATAACATCCCAATTAAGAATTCAATCATTTTTTTATTTGATGACTCAGAAGATCATGAAATATGTTTAATTTCATCATGAAACTTTGCCCATTCTATGCAGAGATATTGTGAATAGGAAAAAGGATGTAAGATGATTGATCAGACATGTTTACTGTCCTTCATTACTCATTGCTTTGCTGATTATCACTATACATGATAAATAAGCTACTGCTGATTCGACAAGTGGCATATTATGTAATTTTTATATCTTTTTTTTTAATAATGAAAGAGGTGCAGTATATTCTTGTCCCATTTTTGTTCATTTGTAAAACAAACAAACAAACAAATAAACAAACAAATAAATAAATAAAATACATTAAAAATGACCACTCTAAATTGCTCTTAATTGTGAGAGAGTGAATGAGTGAATAAATGAAGGTGCGATGCCCTGTGATGAACTGGGGTACACTCCAGGTGTGTTTCCACAATAGATTGGATGAGGCAGGTTAAGTGGCTACTGAAGATGAATGAAATAAATTAAGCAATTCATAGCATTGCTGTACTTGTTATTAAAAGTGCTAAATAATCTTATTAAAACCATATTGGATCTGTCAGATAGGTCAGTTTCATTAAAATGGTACTGAACAATTAGAAGCGGATCCTCAATTTCTCCCCTTAAAACTCTAAGATATCTTTTTTCTTATCATTAATAGGTTTAAAGTAGCAATAACCCTGATGATTTAGTGCTGACAGTGAGAAAGAGTAATTAGGCTCACTGCGAAAAACAATGTGTAAAATTCCAGGGTAACCACGCAATACTCCAGTAATTCACCTTATCAAATTCTGAATGTAATTAAGAGCAAAGTAAACAGCCTTGGGCAGACAATAACAAAAAGTGGAGTTGATTGAAGAAAAGCCTCTAACATTACTTGAAATTAGACCGGTCCTGATAACATCTACTTAATTAGTTCAGGCACTCAGTTCTATATGTGTGGTAAGGCTTCGCCTCAGCTCATAACTCTTCTGATGGCACATCTATCTTTTACAACCTTGTGTATTAACAAAGGATATAACACATTTTAAAATGTGCCTGGGAAAGGATGCCACATCTAGGTTTAGCACATCTTTGATCTATGGTTAGAGGAGAAAAAAAGCAAACATTTGCAGAGAATATCTATAAAGTGCAAGACAGTGTCCTCTTTCAAATAGCAAAGTGGGCTCGGCTTCTTAATTAATGTAACCTAATTGCAATGCCCTTAAGATGTGGTGAAGTGCTTCTGATCAAGATATATACAGCATGCCTTGGCACGATCCAAAGGAGAATTTCTCAGATACTGCCAATGAGATATGAAACATGAAAGGGGAAGGGCAATAGGCCTACTGGTGTGAATTCAACAAGCAGTGTTTTTTCAATATGGCCTCTGCTCTAAACTCCATTGATGTTGAGGAAGCACTCCAGTGACTTTCGGCCATTGGCGTCAGGGAGCCCTCCTCCCTTGTCCACTGCGAGCTTGATGTGAGCGTGAAAGCTGTTGCTAATAAAAGTTTCAAAGAAAGGGATGAAAAGAAGGAGAAATTGAGCAGCCAGGGCTGCATTATCCCTGCTCTGTATGGTGGCTGCCCCGGCGGAGGTGTTCTGCCAATGGCAGGGGCTCGGAGAGGTCGCTGGAGATGTCACCAGCATTGCTCGAGGGCAGGGGCAAAATCACTCGCTTCTCACAGGCTTCAAAGCGCAGGGCAATTACACTCAAGTAGCCAAATGAATAGATGTATCAGCTTGCCAGCAGTTTCTTGAGCAAAACAGAAGAGGCCTTTGAGAAAGAGAGAGGAGGGCAGAGCCACACCTTATGAGTAATGCGTAACAACTCTCATGATAATTACTAGGAGGAAAAAAGCTGCCTATGCACCCTCCAAAAAAAGGAACTTACTGCAATCATTGGTTCTGATCATGGAGAGAAAAATATGAATAGCAAAAGAGCCGGAATGGCTACACTCCATATGAGCAATGCTGTTTAGAGAAGGCGCTCATTGTGAATGCTTCTCTCGGGCAGTGGCACATACGAAGTCAGATTCCCATTGAGTGTACTGAAAAGAGCCTTTGATTGGAAATTGCTTTGGCAGGAGAGCTCACCTGCAGAGAGTAGTCTATAGCCTCTTTTGGTGAGCCCAGCAGCTGCCAGAGCTGTAAGTCTGGGCACCTAGTGGGCCAAAGAATGGAGGCTGCAGAGTCTTTCAATACAAAGCCACTTAGTAACAGAAGGCATGTGCCAAGCTTGCAAAGCCAGAATAAAAAGTGCCCTTCGGAGTTGACTAAATATCAGGGGCCACTTTTTCTCGCTTTCTCTCAGTCCCCGCTCCTCAGCCCCCGCTCACACTTCTATCACAAGGACAATAGCAGACCTAAGGAGCCCTAACCGCAGAAATATACCAACAATCGCCAGGGAAAGGGCTGAGGAACTCCGCCGGAGTGTGGAAGCCATCAATTACATAGAGCAAAAGTTAAAAACCCAGCAGGGCCCACGCATTAGAATGCAGAGATATGCAGGCCTGCAGGCAGTGGAAGCCTGAACTGTGGCCAGGCTAACAGAAGCCCACAAAATGAAAGTGTGGAGTATGAATCATGAGTGAGAAAGTTTTACCACAACTTGTCTCATTTTTTCCCACTGATTGGAAAGATATGAATTGGATAATTGTGTAAAAAATTATAGCTGAAGTCCAAGTGCATGAAATTTCATTGGTGCTTTGTAAATAGACTGCCTTTACTGTTTCCAAAATAAAAATCCAATTAATCTCCAAAAACAATATAAACTCACAGATGAATTGTAAACAAACCTGAACAGCACTTGTTGCATCTTAGTACAACAGCAAAGGCATAACTCATAGCCATGTGTTACAGAATACAGATTCCCCGCCTGAAAGCCTTCACAAACAGCAGAGGGCCTAAAAGGGATGAAAAGCACTTGACTGTCCGGACACTGAGAGCCTGAATTCCACTGCGCCTTTTTGGCCGTGTCTCTCAGAAGGCGCCGCCTGACACACTGAGAGCAATGCGCAGGGATCACACAAAGCCTCGTCAATTCAACCATCTCCCAGCAGCTAATTTATGATGCCCTCAAAGCAATTTTCACAGTCAGAAAAGTGCAATTGTATTTTCCAGCTCATTAAACCCAAGCACAACAAAGCTTTCATCCTCCCGCTGCCCCCCTCCCATTCCAGCCCTCCATCCCACAGTCTGCATTTCAAAAGAAGCATCGTGAAAACACAAGCCTCTGTAAAGTGTAAAATAAACATTTTGCCTTTTTTTTTTTTCTTTTTTTTTTTAACATTTTTTTGGTCAACATTTAGAGAGAAATTTGTCAACACATAAGGCCAGGATAAGAGGGCTCCAAATTAAAGCATTCATAAACTCAGTTTGCCCAAGTTTCAGTGAGAATTTAAGGCTTGTTTATTCAGAGGGCCTCTTCACTCCCCTCCCTCTTCTTTGTTCTGCGTTTCATGGGAGGACTTGGAAATTGTAATCTCAGGACAATCAGGCTGACTTATTTGTTCAGCTCCTGTCTCACTTGTAATCGCAGGAAAACCTTTAAATCACATGAGTACCTGTCAAGCAGCTCCGCAGTGCCTCGGTTGCCCAGCCTCACAAGCCAAAAATAAGCTTCTATGGGTCTAATAAAAAAATTAGTTGTCCAATTGAGCTTGCATAATGTAGTGCTGACAAAACATGGTCCTGGAGTACTCCACTTTAGAGTATTACCTGCTTTAATACACCCGCACTGGGTCAGGAAAAGACTTAGTTAATTAGATGATTAGTTGGATCGCACGTGTTAGAACAACCTCCAGGGCCAGGATTGAGAACTACTGACATATTGGATGTAATTACACCCAGACTGTTCTTTTTAATCTATGCTTTAAAATCAGTTACAAAAACAGCTTAATCCTCTGACATTCTTCTCTCTACTTGTGCATTATGCCAATTCAATCATAAAACATGAAAGCTGAGTGATGAATGCTTTCATGTTACCACAGAGAATCTGCTGTTACAGTACTATGCAGAGACAGTTTTAAGAATAAGCAAATAAAATAACTGGTACAAATGTAAGGCATTAGAAGTGTATATGTAGAAAGTAGGAGCTATAACACAATAAGGGCAATTATAGTTTAATGATGCTAATTTAACCTCATAACAGGAGAGTCCTTTGAACATTTTTCACAAAAAAAATGCTTTCTACTTTTAGTTTGTCAGCGAATTAGTCAGAGAGATTGCTCACTGAGATTGCACAGAAGAGCTGCTTTGATAAAACAGTCAGCTCGGCTGTAGTGAATTTGCCCTGAAAACATTTCTGTGCTCTGCAATTTGGCCTCAGTCAAACTTGGACTCATGTGAAGGGGAATACTGACGCTACGGCAGAAGCTTTTGTGAAAACTAACTCATTGTACGTCTGGCCACTGGAGAGAGGCTGGGAGGGGAGAGAGTATTTGAATGTGTGGTCAGAGTGTTTGGTCGCTCACTAAAACCACAAAGATGCCACAATTAGTTCTCGTCCCTAAAGAGAAGGCCATGTGACCACTCTCATTGTATCTGGCCTTCACTCAAAAATCCTGTTTCAAGTCTGCAATCAGAGCCCAGAAAATGACCTCAGTTGTTGGTGTTAACTCTGTGGTATACCTTTAGTATCATCTGTAAAATATATTCTACATTTCTATGTTTCAACAGAGAATTTGGCAAATAGTATTGCTTGAAAATGAAGGTTCCAAATACTTAATTGTGTATGAATATAATGATGCCTTGTTTTTTTGTTTTTTTTTTCACTATATACACTGATGCAGCGTCTGATACAGATTGCCTAATAAAACGAAAAGAGGGAAAAAGCTTTGTGGTAGGTTAAATTTCCCAGCAGGGCAGCTCAGCAGTTCATGGGTAGCTTACCCTTATAATTGTTCAAAAACAAGAGCATGGCAAATGAGCTAAAGCAGGCAATGTCTTTTTTTTTTTTTTTTTTTGAACGAAAGTCAAGGGACTCTAGCACTGGGGCCATGTTGGGCCACGTTAGCCTAAAATGATTAGGTCAGGTCAAGCTCTTGTTAAGTCAAATAAAAGGTCAACATACTTTCTACTTATCCGTGTCACCCGAGGCCTCTACTTTAAGTGCCCCCTCAGGGCTCAGTAAAAAAAAAAAAATCCTAAGGAAACCTTATGCGCATGGATGTAAACCCAAAGCTGACTTGCTAAAGCAGTTTCCCTTTCGAGATAGTTAAGTATTTATGATGCCTGACCTCTGTCGGTTTCACTCTCAACAGTCCAGAGTGTTCTGGTTTAAAGAGAGTGGAGGAAAAGCTGGTCATTTAGTTATGAAGTGAAAAAAATACAGCTACTGAAATAAACCCAACATTCAATTCAATTCAATTCAATTCAGCATTTCGATATTTTAACGTATGCACTGACTACTTTTCAATTCTACATCAATTCTAGAATGAAATAGAAAAAAACTGAAGCATGTTCCTGGTAACACTCCAGAGGTGTGTGGTAATTACATACACCTTTGTCATATTTTACTGTTCAGAAAGAAAGCTGTAAAACTGCTATAAAAACCTTTATGCTTAGATTTAAATTGTAAAAGGTATAACGACTCTAATGCCTAGCAGAATGCAATCCTAAAGATTCTCTTTCAGTTGAGTCAGTTTGAATACCAAATAATAACACTGAACATGAACATTAAATAGGAAACAAATATCTGTGAAAATCTTTGTGACGGATTTATAAGACTACTGAATGTAGTCTTCTGAATGCTTCCGATCCTGGAACAATGCACACATGTAATCCTTTTCAGCCTGAATCAGAACATCTTTCATCCTGCTAAAGTACATCACATGTCACACAGCTATATTTTACTCGGTGCTGGCTTTGTTAATTTGCCCTTTTGCATGGTTCAGCATCCTTACGTGGATAAAGAGAAGCTATTAAAAAGATAAGGAGATAACATAAGGAAATATATTCGTGGCAGAACAAACAAACAAATAAATACATATTTAATGTAATAACATATTTTAATTTCATTCATTGTTTACATAATGCCATGATATGCATATAATATACATAGTTTCTTGCATGCAAAGGCTTCTTTAGAATGTTGTTCTGATTTGTTATTTTTGTCCATTCTTTAAAAATGTGGAATTAGTGCACTAGATGAACTGGCCCTCATCCACTCTGTGAAAATGGCCATCCCACTTGAGGGTGACCTTGAGGGACAGATCTGCTTTCAAGCTCTGTAATGACTTCTGACATGGTTTACTTGCCTCCACGCTGTGACAGAAATGTTTGCCGGAGTCAGAGGAGGAAATATTTGAAACAAGGCACCACTAAAGGGAGCCTGAAGCAAAACAGTGAGATTACACTTCAAGAGCAAGTTTTCAAATAAAGGTGCTTGTGTGAAGAGGTACGGTATATGAATTAACACAACCCTATTACTACCACACTTTAGTCTAACATTAAAATAAAAGTCATATGAACATTTGCAGTGTAACAGGAAATACATGACCACATAGAATTTAAATGAAGTCTGCACAGTTGTTTAATACAGAGACATTTTACAATGAAATCCAGATGACAAACTTCACCTTTGGCTTTCAGTACACAGGAGACTCAGAGCGGCTCAGAGTGACACAATATGATGCTCAGTGGAAAACACGCAGAAGTAGACTTGAATAATTTAAATGAATTTATGTTGACAAACCAGATTATTAATTTGGAGCGTGATTTTAAAAGATAATAATGCAAATTGAAATTTACTAAATTTTAAGCTCTATGTCTTAATGAACTTGTACTGTTAGTTAGAACACAATTAATACATAGCTGTTAGTTTGAATATTTTGGTCTACATGCTAATTACAGTGTGATGCATGTGATGTATGATTTGCACCTTTTCATGTATATTTAAAATGAGCAAATGTTTAATTACAGTTCTTATTCTAGAAACATTTCTTAAAAGATACAGTTAAAAAAAAGGATTTGGTTATGATATTTATGACACCAGATATTTTATCATGATCTGTTAGAGTCTCTTTACCTGCACAAAAATGAAATCTCAATGATGAAATAGAGTAATGACAAGAAACTGCTGCAGGTATAGGGAGTGGTTCTCTGTGTTCGGTATGTGATGGACGTGCATGTGAAAACTTGTGTGGGGTACTAATTGTCATTATCTAATTACAGCCATTCATGCCAAGAGCATAATATCACGGTGCTGATGACTTTCAGTCATGAACTACTACAATAAAAACTTGGCTGAAATTAAAGCCATTAAAAGCAAATACTGTAAATATTTGTTAAGGACTGCAGTGTTCCGAAATATTTCACAGAGGCAAGTAAAAACATTTCTGCCTTTCTCTCTGTGGTTTTACAGATGATGGATATATGCACCATTCAAAAGGTCTGTCGGACTCAGTAACATTCTTAAAATGTTCATTTCTTCTATTTCTTTTTTGAGAATCAGGGCGGAGGATGCATGAGAAATCTATGTAACCCCCCTTGGACACAGACAAACATTCCATCCAAAATCAGATCTTTGCAAAAACTTTGAACTCACACACAAAGATCTAACATAAACAGTACTGCACTGCACCAAAGCAACTGCTCCACTGGCAAAGCAATAGTGAAATCATGAGGGATTCCCAAAGAAAAACATTTTGTGTTGATGTTTCAAGCAATTATGCTAAGCCCAAGAAAAGCAACAGGAAAAATTAACTATTCAATAAAAGTGGCTGCGGGGGGGGGGGGGGGGGGGGGGGCTCGCTTAAAAAAATATAAAGTTAAAAATAAATAGTTGGTAAATATGAAGGTGATTATTTGAAAGGGAAGAGATAGTGTGGAGCG
>CM075005.1:11997534-12008486 GCA_037576675.1 Pangasius sanitwongsei
CCCCCCCCCCCCCCCCCCCCCCCCCCCCCCCCCCCCCCCCCCCCCCCCCCCCCCCCCCCCCCCCCCCCCCCCAAGGTTTCCAGAATTACATTGAATTGAATTCCCAAGAGGTAAAATAATGCCCTTAGATGACTGCAAAGGAAATGACTTAATAGCTGTAAAGAAGCAAGCAGTAACAGCGATACTGTTAGATACAACGCATAATATAGATTTTTAACTACTGAGGCCTGAACTCTTGTAGCTATCCATTGAACAACAAGAGAAGTAAGTGATTACACTGCAGGGACTTTCATTTACCGCATGTAAAATTGTGCAGATGACAGTTTTTTTTTGGGAACAAATTACTCTTAAAAATATTTGATAAATCCTAATGAGTGGTGCTGATTTATAATGATAAACAAAACACATAACAGCACAATAATTAGAGGTATGATTTCACTCATTAAAAAACTCACAACACATATTCGTTTACTGATGCTAAAGACTGGGTCAGTGTAATATGTTTAACAAAATACTTATAAATAAGTACTCATTTAATTTAATTTTCTTTTAGATACACTTCAGATATAAACCAAGTACAATTCACAAACTAACTGAATGGAAATTCTTTAAAAGTATATACTGAGAAGTGCAACAAATGAGTCATACTTGGAAAGAACTCAGCATACATAAGGTTATTGTTTACTGAGGCACAAATCTGAAAACTCATGATACTCATGTGGGCATATTATATCCCCAAACATTTAGTAGAGTAATAGGGCACAGAGGTAAACAATTAAAGCCCAAGATGCCCTTGCCAGAGACAAATTCACTAGGCCCTTTTAATAAGTAAGCCTCCTGTCATTTTCTGTCATTTTGAGTTAAAGAGCAGCACACTGTTTACAGTATTCTGCTTTGTAATAAATCAGAAGACCACTTCCTTCAGGAAAGTAAACACTTCAATATGTGCGCTGGGTTCTGAAGAACACTCACAAGTGCTCTCATTAGAGGAGGATACATGGGCCGAGCCATTACACCGACACACCACCTTCTCGAGAGCAAAGTGAGGCACACTGAAAGCTCCCACGCTATTTTCACACTGACAGGAGGAAAATCTGCTTTTCAATTTAATTTGATTAAATGAGCCTAATCTAGAAAATTGCTCAGTCATGAAATGGTGCCTAATATTTTAATCCAAAGTTTTGTTTTTGTTTAAAGTTTAAATGCAGACCCATGCAGACATCACAGGCACTGTTAAGAAATAGCGGCTTCTTCAATAAGTTACAAATATAACCCACTGTTTAAAGCTAAATATGAAATATGGATTTTAAAAGATTGCGCGGTTAGTTTATTAGTATAAATCAAATGTTCAAACGTATTGAATTCCTTTGAATTATCATGACTTTAGCGAAAACAGTGTTTGTTTGTTTTTTTTTTTAAATGTAGAAATAGTTTTCTGTAGTAAATATTGCTTTTAAAATGCAGTGTGTAGCTGAACATGGAGTTTTACCGGCAATCCGAACAAAACCATACAATTACAAATATCTTAAATACATATATTACAGATAAAATATTTATTTAAATATATTTTAAAAATACTATCTCTCAAATAAAATATTTGCAAGCAGCAATCAATGTAATTAAATGCATTGTTAAAGGTGAATGCTTTGTTTACAGCTGTCAAGAGAAAACGTGAAAAAAAAAAGAGTTTTTTGTGACTGCTCGTTGTAGAAATAAAAAATGACTCTGAGAGGATAATCGATGTGTGTTTTGATGGAACAGTGTTCATTTGGGAGTTTGGTGAGCAGTAATGTGTTAGTGTGTGGGAATCTCTCTCTCTTTCTCTCTCTCTCTCTCTCTCTCTCTCTCTCTCTGCAGTCAGTTCCCTGCCATTAAAGTGCTGCAGGAGAGAGCTGGTTAAGTGGAGCTACCCGCTGCCTTACTCTCCCCGAGGTAGCTTCCTTTTTGATCTCGCCGAGACTGGCGCCTTCCAAAGCACGACTTGTCTGCCTTATGAAATGCTTTGACTTACGGTGAAGGCTTGCCAGTTGCGTTTCAATAGAGGCTTTTTTTTTTTTTTTTTTTTGCAATCTTAAAGGGCCAAGACAAGCTTTAAACTGCTGTAATGTGGTGTGACACAATCGTCATTCATTCATTCCCATCGTTTATCAATTGTCCCTGAAGATCAGGCTAAATATGATCTAATCAGTGCACTTTATTTTGTCTTTACTACTTAAATTGTAATTTCTATATAGGCTATATTTTCTCTTAAAAATTCTGATGGAAAAAAATATATATTTTATGTAATCTACAGCTGAAATGAGCTAAAAAAGAATGTAACGTGTTAAAGTTTTATTGCAGATTCAGATAGATTTCTCACAAAAAAACAAACAAAAAAAAAAAAAGAGCAAGAAAATCCCAAGGAAGTGGCTAGTTGTCTTGCTGCATGGTTTCAATAAGGGTTAAGCTAATGAGTGCAGAGTCTCTCTCTCTTTCTCATTCCGCCTCTCTCTCCCTCTCTCTCTCTCTCTCTTTCTCTCTCTCTGTCTCTCTATACAGACGGCCCCTCCGGTTAATTGCAACAAAAGTTCTCAAATAGCTCAAACACTGGAGCCCTGGAGCCATCAATAAACCACCGCAGCAAGACAAGTATGATTGACCACGCACATTTCTTTCAAAATCACTTTGACGTCCATCCCTAAGAAAGTTTGCTGGCCAATCAGAAAGCAAACCTGGGGAGTCATGTGAGCAAAATCCAGCGCCGATTGGAGGGCGGCAAAGAAGAAAGCGAACTTTGGGGAGTTTTATAGCTGGGAGAGCTTTGGGCTATACGAGACAGAAGGGATTGTCGCAGAGACTCGGCGAATGACAGACAGGAAAAGAAGCGAGGACGAGTTAAACTGAGAGGGCCTGGCATTTGGAAGTTGTATGGCCCCTTTACCCTCCACAATGAGCTCTGTTCAAGGACCGCTTTCCCAAGAAGGTGAAGCACAGAAGCGCGCAAACGCGGACGCAGAAGAGGCTGAGAGCACCGACACAGCGGCGGCCAAAGGATGTAAAAACAAGGCGTTCAGTCTTCCCTTTAGCGTGGAGTCTCTAATATCGGACAGAGTTACTTCCAGGACTTCATATTCCGCATCCGACTCAGGGCTTATATCCCCTTCCGAGGAGCGATCACAACTCTCACCAATGGCTGTTTACACAGACAGGAAACTGCCGCTGGAGAGCGTCTCAAACTTAGCTGTGGGGAAAAGAGGAGACTCTGAGGAGAGACACGAGAAGGGACAGGGAGGATGGTTTCAGACACCCTCCTACGCCTCTCCGCCAAGTAAGTGACAAATCACAGCAGTCTGCATGTTCTGTGTGGGCCTTCTGCAGTGTTCTTGCCTTGTTATTTCTTCATGTAGCCTAGCCTTAATATAGTAAAGTAGTGATGATTTGGAATAGGCTGTCTCGTGGGAAAAATCTTTGAAAGTTTGTATGCTGTCAATAATGTGCCTAGATAGTAGAAAGTCAAACAATCCATATCTGAGCCTGTACTTTTGAAATGGTCCAAACTGCATGGTTTGTGTATGTCTCTTTAATCGCATTATTCTATCTATCATTCTCACACTTTTTTTTTCTTTTTTATTACTATTTTTTACAGGACACTCGAGTCCGTCTCCATGCGCACTCCGAAAACACAAGAACAACAGAAAGCCCAGGACCCCGTTCACCACCTCCCAGCTGCTAGCTTTAGAGAGAAAGTTTCGCCAGAAGCAGTACCTCTCCATTGCAGAAAGAGCGGAGTTTTCCAATTCACTCAATCTGACAGAGACACAAGTCAAGATATGGTTCCAGAACAGGAGAGCGAAAGCAAAGAGACTTCAAGAAGCAGAGTTGGAGAAACTGAAACTCGCCTCGAAGCCTCTGTTACCGGCGTTCGCCTTTCCCTTCCCGCTGGGAGCGCACGTGCCTTCTCCCGGCCTGTACGCAGCCTCGAGCTCGTTCCCGCGGCCCTCACTGCCCGTGCCGGGCCTGTTCGGAGGACCTGTTACCTATGGGATGTATTATTTGTCTTAAATGTGTTCAGTGTCATTAACTGCAAGACTGCTGGTTTTTTGTTTTTTTTTGTTTTGCCAGTCATAGACGGACAAGTAAAATGTCCGAGTATGAACCTGAAAGTAAAACAAACTGGCGCGAGCCTGTACACACATTTTAGTCTGAGAGCGACAATTAAGAAATATTAAAATTATATATATAGAAAGGTTTCCGTGGTGCCCTCAACATAAACAACCTGTGGCTTATAGACCATACTATTAACCCCTATAAACTCATCAAACCGACAGGTCTTTAAATCAGCAGCAAACTCGTTTTAATTAAAGGTAAAGTCATCTTCCGGGAAATCAGTGTTTCAGATGAAGCCTGCTATTCAACATTTTATTTCGAAACAATATATAGACTAAATGTTTTATATATATATATAAATTTGAATTCACGTCAGGTATCCCTAACTTGAAATTATTTTCATATAAAGTGAAAATATCACTAAGACTACATTTCCAAAAAACTGCAGAGGTCTGGTCATTTTCTTTGGGGAGTGTTTGGAGTGTTTCACTCGCTGCATATTCGCTTTTCTCAGAGCCGATGGCTTCACAGTGAAGGCTGTAACGCTTCACGGGTTTACATTCGCCCACAGTGATGACTTGTCATTGGTTTTTTTCGTTTAGCCACAATACCCTTGTGCTACATGTACTATGCTATAGTTTGATAGATTGTAAAATTAACCTCTAGACCTTTTTAATAACTGTAAATAAGCGTATATATTAGCATACAGATATTTTCAACTACATCTGAAATTACGAATAGAACTGATATTTATATACTGTGTTTACATTTACCTCCTGTAAATTATTGTATATATTTGTACATAAAAATAGAAAAAAAAATAATCTTTTGTATTAAAAAAAAACACATTTTGAATAAGATGAGTGTGCCTTGTTTTACTAGAGATTAAACTGCAGACCCGACCTGCAGGATTTTATTATTAAAATAAAGTCGGAAATGATGTTCACTACTATTCACATGTTCATTCACATGCATATAGGTGTAAAAATCGTTTTGCTGTTTAGGGTAAACTTTAACCCAATGCATCGTAAAGATCCAGGTAGTTTGTTACAAATATCATTAAATACGGGAACAATTTCGAGAAGGCGCAATGCTGCATGCTTTAAAATGACTTTTATTATAGGCGACTATTTGGAGTTTGAATTTATAAGCAGCAAACTGTTGCTATTAATAAGAATGCTAGTCACTTATATTATTAAGACTGATATATATCAGTATGGGCTTTCTACTTGGTTATGCATTATCCGTTATTCCAAATTAATGTAATCATTACCAAAATTCAAAATATTTCATTCTCAGAGTTTAAATTTGGTCTTCATTTGGGTTCGTTTTGAAAAGAAAACCTCAATGGCAACACCAGTGCCTACTCTCAGCTTAGATCCAGTTAATTACACTCTAAATCTGCGCAATAACCAGTGCAACTGGAACCATTTTGAAGACAAAATGCTTACTAAAGATTGTAAATATTCACTCCACTGTCTTCAATTCATTACATGACTTGCACCAATTTAACCAAAGAATTATGGATAAAGAATACATGACATTCTGACAGAAAGGTTGGGGATTTTGCTTTTGTTTTATTTTTATTGTAAAAATAGTGCTCCAATATCATTCTGGACACACAGAAACATAAGATCATGTAAAAGATATAGTATGTTACAAATGCAGTCGTTCCCCTACTTCTTTTTCCTTCCACCTCTGAAGCCTCTGACTGAGCCATGGCCAAAGCAAATAGTTGGAGGCACCCTGGAAAAAAACAACAAACTGACATTAAATAAACATTTAAAAGAACAACACATCGTCACATTTTGTTATGCCGTTTAGACCAAATATTTTATAAATACTTACTTATATGAATAATGTGGCTTTTGTCGCACAGGAAGGACAAGCTCCTGGCTCTCGGACTCTTGGGTCAGAGAAAAATCCATCAAGTCACAATTCTCTAATTCTCCATGTTGACTAACTACATTACCAGCCCCGGTCAAACTCATTTCCTCCTGCTGCGGAATCTTTTCCTCTTTTGTTCCTCTGAAAGATGAATAAAAAGACTTTTTACAACCTGTGAACATATTTCATTACATGAGCGAGATTTTAAGTAGAAATGGGCACGACACTAATCGTGATACATTTCCAGCAATTGTGTAGTGAATTCAAAATTTCAGTGGTCACACCTTTTGATTTTCTTTGGTTTGTCAAATCTGAAGTCTGATGGATAGCTGTGAGTTGTGATCAGATGCTCTTTCCTTTCTTTGCTGGTTTGGAATTTCAGTCCACATCCCTCAACCAAACACTGATACTGAAAAGCCATATTACATTGGACATCTTAACAACAGTCAAGTTGTTCCCAGTTGTGTAGTAGGAGCAGACTGTTTCCATTTTGTATGTGGTCATGCTATTTTAAGTCTTTACAATTAGGACACAATTGTTAAAGACTTGCCAGCAAGAATGCAGTTAATATTTTCCTAAACAAAGAATGCAGACAAAAGACAAACGGGTAAACAATGACTGAATGATGTTCCACTCTTCAAAAATACACTTCACTGACTACGGCCAAAAGATGGCGGCATAAGCTACACACATCAGATCATAAATTATGCCGTATATTCTGATAAAAACCACACGGTGAAATACTGGCTGTTGACATTTACTGTAAAAACTAGACTACTTGCTTTTAAAAGTGTTCCAGTCGGATAACTTTTATTTTTTGGTTTACTTCTAAGTAAACCTACAAAGTAAAAGATTCACTGCTGCACATTATCTTATAGCCTACTGTAGCTTCTACTTCTACTATAGCCTACTTCTGATTTCTACTAGAGGGATCTCTTTGGAGAGTCCCTCTCTTTCAGAATGTGTGTAACAAGTTCTTCTTGTATTACATGCTTCTTTGATATGGGGGATTATAAGATTCAGAGTTGCAGCAAATGCCAAAAGCAGAGCTAATTTTCAATTTAAATTCAATGCAGCATGCAGGAAATGCAGCATGTCCTCTAACTATTTAGCTACAGAAGGCTAGTAATGTTAATTCACTACTAATTTAATTGTCATTTGCTGCTGTTCACTAAGACACTGCTGGGCTCAAGATGCGCCACATGAATCGCGCGGCAAAGTTTCCAGCGCTGCTTTAACCATTCGGGTGTTTGTAAATGCTGTAGGCATTAACTCAATACTGGGAATTGGGCTGTGAAGGCACACGACAAAACAAAACAGGGTTAAAAAATTGTATCTTTAAATGTAAACATAATGTTTACACTTCATACAAATGTAGTGTTTATACTTCATAATGATCATGGACATTTCTGGTGTAGACATTACCATACACTCTCTCTCTGCCATGACCTGAAAGAGAGAGTCGTGCCACTCTAATATATGTATATCAAGCAGGCGGTTGGATGGAAAGGAGCGCTTGCAGCTGGAGCACACATGACGATGAAGTGAATTGTAGTGGTGCTCGTATCCCTCAAGAGTGTCGAAGAGCTGCTTACAGCCGGCAACGTGACACTGGAATTCTGAAATGCTTAAAGTAAGTCAAAGACATACAAAGTTAGCGCTTATCATAATTATAACTCAATTTCAAACTAATGTAAAATTGAAAAAAAAAAATTCTTTTTCATTTCACGAGTTTACAGCGGGTATGTAATATGACAACTCAGAACTGCTGTCAAGAGACGTTAGGACAGAATGCTCATTACAAAACACATCACTGATTTAGTATTTCAAAAAACACTGAACAATGTTTACTTACAATTATTAAGAGCCTGGAAGCAATTATTGGTGCTGCACTGATCAAATACAAAATACACTAAAACTGTATTATGACTGAATGTTAACCCATTATTTTATTATTTTATTTTTGACTGATTGTTTTTAATAATGATCTCAATTAAATAGTTCAATTTGGTAAACTTTAAATAAAAAGTATTTGTTTCATCTGGTAAATAATGTTGATTCCATAATTAGACAGCCACATAAAAAGTAAATATTCAATAAATATTATACATGGTAAAATATGTTTGCGGATTTCCTACTACATCACTCACTGCTATTTATCATGCAATAAACACTGAATTCTTTGGAGAATAAATGTGCGTCCGTGTAAAAAAAAAAAAAAAAAAAAAACACAGGACACATGCTTACTGTCAAGGTTCACTCATGTGAGAATGAGAAGTTTACAGTGCTCTTCTGTATAGCTAATAACTAATCTAATAACACTCACTTTAATGCTGGAGATTCTTCTGTGAGAGGCGTCATGAGATCCTGCAAGTACAAGTGTCGGTGCACATCGCCATCCTGTTGGGGAGAGGGAACGGCTTAGAGTAGAAACCAACTGCAAAATACAAAACCTTTTGCAACCAGGGATCCTTCTGAGTGTAGAAAACAATACACAGACCCACTTATGATCACGGCACAGCAGCAGAATCCATCTGTTGGGATATTAGCTACATTAACTATAGGCTACGTATTTTGAAGTTACTGAACTTTAATATAAACCCATTTAATTCAAGTAACCAAGTAGCTTGTTTTATTTGTTAATTAACACAACTACCTACAGTTGATATTAATATCTATATTACTGATATTAATGTCCCTGTTATCCCCTAGCAATGTAACAGACCCTTGGCAGTCACTGGACCCCACTTATAGACATGTTACATCAGTTGATTGCTAGATACTCATTGTAGATTTAAATAGAGGTTACGACCTCTGACAGCACGAATACTGGAACTGTAACTCATGGAGTGTAATGAAAGGTCAACATCTTGTGCAATGAATAACTAATCCAATTTGACAGTAACTGTTTCTGCAGCACCATACATCACACTCATTTCAGTAAAGCCTTTACAGGCAGAGGTGGGGTGCGCTGCTCGAACCCAGTGCTCTGCAACTCACTTACCATGTGTCTCCAGGGTTCCTGGCCTTGAAAAATTGCCAGAGCTTTTTTCAGACTGAAGTTTTAAAATGTCCAGACTTTCAATCTTTTTTTCAGACTCAAGTTCAGATTATTGCTCTACATTTTAAAGGTCATTAACTGCATCATTAAAACACAAACATTAAACATGATATGTATTAGGGAAATTGCATTAATAAGGGAGAGAGTAAAGACAAGGAATTTAGAAACTCATAAACACATTGTCTTGAGAATTTTTTTTTTTTTACAAAGTAATTTGAATATTAAATTTATTTGTTTGTTTGTTTGTTTCTAAATTTGCATACTCTGCAAGGCCTGGAAACAAGTTTCTTTAAATCCCAATATCGAGAGCTGATAAAACAGAAGATGGGATTAATGTGGATTTGGCAACTTTTAAAATGATTCGTTTGTTGTAGTTTTATAAATTTTTCGGGTTTTTTTTGTTTGTTTGTTTTTTTTTTTTTTACCACAGAGACCTTTCTAACTCCGAGATCGCTAAACTACTGCCACTTCTAACCTACACTCACTCGTATAGTAAAGATCAGAGCAGAAAACATACCACAAAGAACTCATCATCTTTGTCTAAACGAATTCTCTGGGGTGTGAATTTAAACGGTGAGCTGTTTTCCTCCAGTCCATCGCCTCTTCTAGCTAACTGCTGAGAATATAAATCGCTAGAATTCTCGACCACTGGAACTGAATGAATATCGATTCTCAGTGCATCACATCCAACCAAAAGTTGGAGCAGATTAGTAGACTGCAACATGGCTCATGTACGACCTATCCCTGGCTGTCAACACACGCATTTCTCACGTGTACTTCCTTAAACGTCATTGACACCTCACTGCAGTCGGTGTCTCACAGGTCCTAAACACCGTCCGACAGCAAAAAAAAATTTCCATTTGTACCTCCAAATCACAGCCACAAGAGGGCAGCAAAGCCCGCATACTGAGGCTGCAAACGCACTGAGGAGCCTACACTCCGGCCTGCTGGGGAAACACATGGCAATACACTGTCGTGACTTCTGGTGTTTTAGAGGCACAAACTCCAAAAGCAGTGCATCGACTCACTGCTTCCAAATCCACTGAGGAGTCACAATGTCGGACCTCGTTTTCTTTTTTCTGCATTTTACTTTTTTAAGATTTGCAATGTGGAAATTAACTGAGTTCTGGGCTGGCATTCTGAGATAATAATAATAATAATAATAATAATAATAATAATAATAATGACGATGATTATGATGATGTGTCACTGTGTATATTATTATTATTATTATTATTATTATTATTATTATTATTATTATTGAACAGGCAAGCGCATTCGTCTTGTTTCATAAGGAAAGTATATTTATGTGACATGTCAAAAAACTAAACAAAACAGCATTTCATAAAGTACAGCGTCACTACAGATTTGACGTCATTTCCACTGAGGACATCTTTACAACTTCTCCTTATTTACTAACGGATGTTCAGTGTTTATGGCATGTAGTTGTTCTCTGTTCTCTGGACCCAAATACAATCCCTACAACCGAGATAAAGGAAATAAAGGACATAAAGAGTAGATATGAGGTTTATTCTGCTAGTCAGGATGAAAAAGCGGTTTGCTGTAGACTACACGATAAAGATCACAGCATTTAAACAAGTCACAAGCCACACAAATGAAATAGTATATTATTTTCACACATAACAACTGTATTAAAATTCATACTTAAAGCAGCCTATCAATATTGATTTTATCTCAAAACATTGTACAAGACCTCACGATTCAGGAGCTCACGACCTCACGATTCAGGAGCTCAAGACCTCACGATTCAGGAGCTCAAGACCTCACGATTCAGGAGCTCAAGACCTCACGATTCAGGATCTCACACTACAAGACCTCACGATTCAGGAGCTCACACTGTACAAGTCCTCACGATTCAGGAGCTCAAGACCTCATGATTCAGGAGCTCACACTGTAC
>CM075005.1:12008496-12028461 GCA_037576675.1 Pangasius sanitwongsei
GATTCAGGAGCTCACACTGTACAAGTCCTCACGATTCAGGAGCTCAAGACCTCATGATTCAGGAGCTCACACTGTACAAGTCCTCACGATTCAGGAGCTCAAGACCTCATGATTCAGGAGCTCACACTGTACAAGTCCTCACGATTCAGGAGCTCAAGACCTCATGATTCAGGAGCTCAGACTGTAGAAGACCTCACGATTCAGGAGCTCACACTGTACAATATCTCATGATTCAGGAGCTCAAGACCTCAGGATTCAGGAGTTCACACTGTACAAGACCTCAGGATTCAGGTGAACAAGACCCACGTTTAGACACAAAACAAAGACATTAAACACTAAAATAACCAGGACACCATGGGGGCTCAAGTGTATGCAAATTAGCACTCTGTTTATTTATTATGTGTTTATTATGTGATTAGCCTGTGAATAAACTCTGAACAGAAGCATTTTACTAAAATGTGCATTTATTTAGATTTAGGCTACAATACAAACATTAGTCTTACTTAAAAAAAGAGTATTAGAACATTATTTTAAACATTTTTAATATTATTTAAGCAACATTATTATTCCCCTTGGGGAATCATGTGTGGATCCTCCTTGACTGGAATATAAACCTGCTGTGAATAGGTTTGGACACCCCTGCCTTGGAGTAAATGATCAAAAGAACAGTGCAGCCAGATGACCACATGCAGTGCATCTTTAATGACTGTACATCAGTCAGCTAGGAACTACTGGAAAATATTCGATTCCATGATTTTCCAAGGATAACGTGATTATGAGCTCTGCATTCATTACGATACAAGAGTGAGCAACTTTCTGTCTCAGTCCTGCCTCCTTTCACTACTCTTAACAGTTTGAGGCACCTCTGAAACACTCCTGTATACTAGCCTATATACACTATAGTGTAGGCCAAAGGTTTGTGGACACCTGACCATAACACCCGCTTTTTGAACACCCCATTCCAGATTTCCAGTCCTCCATTTGCTAATATCCTCCACTCTTCTGGGAAGGCATTCCACTAGTTTTGTGATTTGTGCTCATTCAGCCATAAGAGTATTAGTAAGGTCAGGCACTGATGTCAGATGAGGAGGCCTGGGGTTCAATCAGTGTTCCAGTTCATCCCATAGGTCTTCAGTGGTTTGAACTCCACTCAAGTTGTTCCACACCAACCTTGGTAAAACGCATCTTCATTGACCTCGCTTTGTGCACAGGGGTATTGTCATGCTGGAACATGTTTAGGCCCCTTAGTACCAGTGAAGGGAAATTGTAATGCTAAAGCATACAAAGACATCCTATACAACTGTGTGCAAATCAGCAGCTTTATACATAGCGGCCCTTATGAGGTAGTCCATTCACTGTAATATTTATTGTAGTTTACATTTAGGATATGGATAGTTATAGTCCTGTAGATGGCGTGTGTGGTTTAAACGGGAAATCCCTTTTTGTTGCTTAAAAAAAAAAAAAGCTGATTCGAGGATGAGTGGCTCTTCCCGGATGCAGAGGTCACACACTCTCTTCATGCTAAAGTTAATTCTCAGCATATTCTCACTCGAAGGCGGAGCTTTGGCCAAACTTGCAAGAAAAGTCCGAGAAGTCCGACGTTTCTTCATTTAGCAGCCAAGACGCACAACAGGACAACCATGCGCTATACTGGACTATTTTTATTACTCTGTTCGTACATTTCCGTTTGGGGTAAGTACAAAGATGGCAATGATCTGTTACTATATATTTAAAAAAGCTGTGGAAGGGTGTGTGGTAGCTGTACGCCTTTATATGATGTTAGCTGGGTGTGGGTTGGGGTATCAGCCACACACTATGATTATAGATATGTAATATGTCTAACCTAACGTAAGAAACAGAACAAAAAAGTAACATTTGAACCGGTTGTACAGAGATTTGTGGAACTGCGCATGCGCGTCTCCCCCATGTGCTGCGCTACGAGGTGGTCCGACTGCGGACAGGGCGAGTAAAGAGGAGCGCCGCTCATCAAGAGGTGCCATAATAATTACTGAAATAAACCTTTTAAATACATGCTGCTTAATCACTAAGTAATAAACTTAGTGTCTGATTTATTTTAAACATCAGACACTAAAATTCTGTATATATATATATATTACTGAAATAAACTTTTTAAATGCATGCTGTTAATCACTAAGTAATAAACAGAGTTTAATTTGTATGTGATTATTTTAAACATCAGACATATATATATATATATTAACATTAATTATATTAATATATATATATATATATATATATACATTAACTCGAATGTCTTCTATGTCAATAGAAATATCCTGCTGCAGTTGACTATGCCTTGGATATTGATGGGAAAACCTTCACAATATCTCTGGAAAAGAATAGGTGGGACAAACATTAAAAGCAAATATATAAATAATCAATAAATATTTTGATGGGAAAAAAAACCAAGTACTCAATTTTACATTTTACTAATGTGTTTTCACTGTAGGGAGTTTTTAGGGAAGAATTATTCTCTGACTTATTACACAGAAGATGGGATAAAAGAGACTACATATCCATCAAATGTGGTAAGACAGTTCAAGATCTAATAAACCTTGCTTTACTAGCTTGTACGTATTTAATTGTACATGTGATTGATCTCTTTTGCTTTCTGTAGGACCACTGCTATTATCAGGGACATATTCGAAATGTAAATGACTCCTCAGTCAGTGTTGGCATGTGCTCAGGAATGCGGTAAGGAAAGCTATGTTGTGTTGCCTGCAAACTTTCACTTGGTTAAATGTGGTTATAAACATATGCAAAAGCTGAGGGTCTGTTATTTCAGTAAGCATAGTTTGATATTTTTATGTATACAAGATAATATACATATAGAAAACAAAACAAAAAAGTTCTTACAAAAAAAAAGCAACAGATTGACTGTTATTGTCTTATGAATAATGTTAAATTTAAAGGAATGATGTGAATCTGTTTTAGAAGTTTAATAGATCCTAATGGTCACAAGATTGCAATGTATTTATTTTGGTGGACTTGACTGGCTTTCACTTTACCAGTCAGTGGTCTAGAAATACACACTATATAAACATAATATCATTGCAAAGCATAAAGTATGCTTACAAATAATGCAGTTTGTATTCAATCAATATATGAGGATACTTCAGCTACTTCAGTCTTCTTCTTTTATTGAACATATCTGGTGTTAATATTTTTCAGAGGGTTTTTGAGAGCAGAAAATCAGGTCTATCTGATTGAGCCACTGGAGGATTCTGTGAAAGGGGATCATGCAGTTTACAAACAAGAGCACTTGAGGACTAAGAGGGCAATTTATGGATACATCAACGATACCGTCTATGATTACGATGTCGCGCCGAGACTTGCTGGGCTGCATAATAGTAGAAACATGGTACTGAGAGTATAATTAATATTTTGTTTTGTTTGTATTTGCTGAGTTTCTAATTGTATATAGAAATTGCACTCTTAGGGGAAAAAAAACATAAATTAAAAGTACTTCAGGACTTCTTTGGATAATTAAGTGTTCTTAGCTTCTTAGCTAGAACCCAATCTGCTAGGCAGATGCTCTGTTGAAGCATTTTACACAAAGCAAATTTTTTTTTTCTAAGAGTGGACTTCTCTAATATAAACCTAAAATAATTTTCATGTCCCTAGAAAATCACAGTGCCCAAAGGAGGACGATATATTGAGATGGTTATAGTGGTTGATCATAAAGAGGTATGTTTTTTATGTGTGTATTGTTTGTAAAGCCTTGTCAGGACCCCTTTTTTTAGTATGTTGTCCTAATATATTATTACTAAAATATATTACTAAAATATTTATTTATTTTAGTACAAGAATTATGGAAGCTTGAAGAATATAGAGACGAGAATGCTGGAAGTCTCTAATCACGTGAACAAGGTATTTCTTCTTGTTACATTACTTGTTCTTGGAACTGTAACGATATAAATACAAATGAATGTATTAGGAAATGTGTTACTGAATACATTATCTTGAAACACTTTCTTTGCAGCTCTATCGTCCTCTGAATATCCGTGTTATGTTGGTGGGATTAGAGATCTGGAATGGTCAAGATCAGATTGACGTTAGCAATGTGCCTGATCATACTCTGGACCGTTTTTTAAAGTGGCGTCAGACAGACCTCCTGCCAAGAAAGAAGCATGACAATGCACAATTTGTTACGTGAGTAATTTAAATTAAAAAAATCATTTGTTTAAAGCATGACATAGAGTAAGCGTCAGAACTACTGAGAATGAGTAAATATTATACATATAATGAAGAACTCATGCAGTGAGCAGTATTTGGATTGGAGCTTAAATTTTATCCATTTTACGTTGTATTTTATCATTTTATATTGCTTCTTTTTTTAAGTGCAGTTTTCAGCAAAACACTGGTTTAAAATGATTGCTACCCCACCTCATTTATATACTTAGATTTGTGCATGTGGACTGTCCTCTACAATTCAGACCACAGGTCTTCAAAAGGGTTTAAATATAGAGTATGTGTTGGTCATTGCAATACATACAATTCAATTTTATTTGTATAGCGCTTTTAACAACGGACATTGTCACAAAGCAGCTTTACAGAAATATATATATTCTGGATATACTGTATTTTTATATAAAATATAGTAAAATATACTATATATATAGATATATATATATATATATATATATATATATATATATATATATATATTTATTAGTGTTGGTTTTGAATTAGGTTTGGGGTAAACATCGTTGAAACATCGGGTCCATCTGTGGTCCCGTATGAACCTTCTGCCAGACACAGTTGTTAGTACTTTGCCAACAATATTCACAAGAGCCCTGAGCAACCAGCCATTAAACAGCCCAAAAATATCAATAATCCACCACCAGATTTTACAGTGGCTATCCGATGCTTTTCCTTGTATGCAGTCCCCTTTTTCCACCAAACATCTTGACAGTGTGCATGACCAAACATTTCTATTTAGTCTCAACTATTCACAACCCAACTGTTATTCCAATCATGCTTAATGACATTTGGGAGCTGCTTTTTGCGCATATTTTATACAAATATTTTTGCTTATTCTCCTGACAGGTGCTAATTTGTGTGATTGTGTCATGCTGTACTAATTGTAGCCTGGACACTCTGAATATACTGTGTATATACTAATATACATTTTGCAGAATTACATCAGTTATATCTTATAAATTTTCCCCTTTGAACTGATGCAGTGGGGTGAATTTTGAAGGATCGACTGTTGGCTTGGCTCCGCTGAATTCTATGTGCTTTCCGTCATCTGGTGCTGTGAATGAGGTTTGCTTTACATAATCAACCTTCAGTGCTGGAATAAGAATTAATATTAAATAATTATTTTAGTTTTGATTCTTAAATCGGCATCAGGTGCACCAACTGAAAGCACTATTCTTTCTTCAGGACCATAATGACAGTCCTCTTGGGATCGCCTCCACTATCGCACACGAAATGGGCCATAACTTGGGCATGTCACATGATACAGCAAATTGTGACTGTCCAAAAACTCAACCTGGCCAGAGCTGTGTCATGGGAGAGAGCATTGGGTAAGAATAAAAGTTTTTTTAGACACAGTTCACATGTTTTGCAAGGCTTGGTTTTTGCTGTAATTTTCCTTTCTTCATCTTCCCGTAGACATGTGTTTCCTGAGCACTTCAGTAGTTGCAGCAAAATGGCTTTGGAGACATTTTTGCAGAACTATGATGTCCGCTGCCTGCTAAATGCTCCAAACGAGGATGATCTGTTTGGGGGTCCAGTATGTGGCAATTCCATTGTGGAAAAAGGCGAGGAATGTGACTGTGGAACATTGCAGGTAAAATGTAATCATGTATGCAATGATGTTGTAGCTTTGTCTATTTATAGCTCTGATATCATTATAGTTTTTTTTATTTCTTAAAGAATTTCTGATCATTTTCAGGAATGTGAGAACACCTGCTGTAATGCCACCACCTGCCGACTGACAGAAGGCTCCCAGTGTGCACATGGGGAGTGCTGTGACCAGTGCAAGGTAATAATGACAAGTATTTATTTCACTACTACCCAAGATTTAGGTGCTGATAGTCTTGAACTCTGCTAAAGTATCTCATCTCAATTCCGAAAACTGTGTTTAGACCAGTCCAGCTGAACATCAATAGCCAGCATGCTTGGCTGACAGACTTTTGGGCTGCATACACTTCATTTAGATAGATCCACCTAAGCAGTCAGCTGATTTGTATCAGAAAAGGAAGATTGTGTGTACATGTCAAAGTGACACATTTATGTATTTCCAAGATACCTTGTTAGCATTTGGGTGCTCTCAGTACTGTTTAATGTCTAAAATGTGCTACTGTTACTGGAATAAATATTTTGTTTCTATATTATTTAAAACAAAGTACACAAAGCTTCATTGTTTAAACTCATTATACTTAATCCTGCCTCCAGCTGAAGCAAGCAGGAAGTCTATGTAGGCCCAGTGCTCATGACTGTGATCTGGAGGAATATTGCACGGGGAAATTAGCACACTGTCCCAAAGATGACTACAAGATGAATGGGCTTCCATGTAACTCCAACCAAGGCTACTGCTATAATGGCCAGTGTCCAACACACCAGGAGCACTGCAAGATGCTGTGGGGGCCAGGTATATTTTTTCCAGAGTGCTTCCCCCATATTTGATTTTGGATATTTGTAAATATGTAAATATTTTGTCAAGTAAAATTAAACTAAATTATTTTTATTTGAATAAATTTAAAGCGGGTAGCTTTGATGCCTCATAGCTCCAGGGTCCGTGGTTTGATCCTGAGCTTGATTCTTAGATTGCCATCTGTGTACATGTACTTCCTGTGTCTGTGTGGGTTTCCTCTGGGTTCTAAGGTTTCCTTCCACCTCCCAAAAACATGACAGTAGAATCATTGTGTTAATGTGTGTGTGCATGACCCCCTGCGATGGACTGGCATCCTATCCACGGTGTATTCCCGCCTCACACCCAGTGTTCCCAGGATAGTTTCCAGATCCGCCACAACCCTGACCAGGATAAAGCAGTTACAGCAGGTGCATGAATGAATGAATACGTATTCATCTGTTCATTTAATATCTGTTCACTTTCTAGATGCTGATGTTGCTGATGCTGCATGCTTTGACAACAACTGTCAACGGTCCAGATTCAGCAGATGTTCCCAAGAGTAAGTTTGCTTTTGCTATTTGTATGTTGCATTACTTTTAGTATAATTGCGTTTACTTCAGAATAACAATAATATACTTTTTTTCTATAGAAACAACAAATGTGGTAAAATATACTGCTCAGGTGGAAATGCATTTCCAATAACCAAAAAGAAAAGTGAAATAACTATTGGCTGGAGAACATGCAAAGTGGCCATAGATGACCTTGGCACAGAGGACATAGGGATGGTGCCAACAGGTACCAAATGTGGGACAAACAAGGTCAGTGAATGAAATGTGTATTCAGTTTTTTTTTGTACTCATGTCTTCTAACTTTGGAAGTCTGACACATTTTTTGTTAACAGGTGTGCTACTCCAGCCTTTGCCAGGACATAACCATATATGGAACTGCTAACTGCTCCGCAAAATGCAATAATCATGGAGTATGTATACAGATACAATTTTTAAAGGTCTTTTAAAGAATAGGAGTAGATGCCCTTTTAACCTGACCTTTATTCCATTGTTTGGGGTATTTAGTTGGCATTACCCAGCTGATGTGGAGATTTTCACAATGTGTGACTGTACTATTTTAATCATAGGTGTGTAACCATGAGAAGCAGTGCCACTGTGATCCAGGCTGGGCTCCCCCCTACTGTGACATGAAGCTCTACGAAGTTTCAAGCTGTATGTCAATTGTTTTTTTTATTGCACAATCAAACTATTCAGGTTATCTATTTCTAATGTTTATATGAATGTTTGAATAGTGGGCTGATGTTGCCATGTCATATCTCTGTGATTTTGTCTAGCAGGGCAAGATGTGGTCATTGGTGTGACTACTGTCATAGGCATCCTGCTGCTGATTACTATAATTATTGGAGGCTTGATGTATTATAAAAAACAAAAGATATTCAGCAAGAAAAGGTTAGAACAAGTTGTTATTAAATTATGTTATTAAATTATTAATTGTAGTTGCATAATCAGCTGTCATATTTCTTGTGTAAAACAATTTTTTTGTGTGTGTGTGTGTGTGTGTGTGTTTCATCCACAAGCTCCTTTGCAGATATGAACGTCTACCCAGGTCAGTGCAACCCAGCATTTCAGCCAGTCAGTGCAAAGAACAGCCCCAAATGTGGACCCCCTCGTATCAGCCAGCCCACCTTTCTTGAATCATCTGTAACACAGGCCTGCACACCTCTATTTACTCCTAGCAGAGCTCCACCACAGGTTAGATTATTTATCATTTTTAACCTGTGCATACATACTGATTATACTGATTATACCAGAATACTGATGATTGCTTACATTTTACCTGCAGCCTCCAATGGTAGCAGAACCATCCAGGATGGAACAGGTGATTAATTCATTGTAATTATGTAAGGAAGGATTCAGTAAAAGAAACAAATAAACAAACACATAAACAAAAACCCATGGGTTTGTACTAGTTGTAGTCAAACAGCCAGCACTTTTTTGGTGTTCAGTGTTTGCTTCTTTAGTTTTGCATCAGAACTACGAGGAGTATGTGGCTAACATGTAATTGAAATCTGTCTCACTCCTTTACATTACTGTGCACATTGACCATAAATACATGTGCACAGTGTATTTTTGCTACAGAAAGTTATGCTATGTCCCACACCACACTGGCAAGTCTGTGTGACATTACTGATAAACTAGATTTGAACAAGTGTATAGGCATAAATTTACTAAAAAGATTTTGGATGAGAGAGACATCGATTACTTGTTAGCAGCATTAGCCTCATGGCAACAACACAACTTATGACAATGACTATATTTATAGCAAATTGTGTCAGTGTGATCTTTGACCTGTTTCACCTTTACACTATTGTTTATCTATATTCACATTTCTTTTCTGATTCACATTTTAGGTTTTGAAGACTTCAGGTCCACGTCCTGTTGTTCCTAACAACATTAATTTCAGTCAGGTATGGATCAAAATAAGCATGTGCAGTGTATTGATATTATAATGCTACATTTTAAGAATCACATTTAAAGGACATGGGTTACTTCTAATTGTTAGATTTTTTGAGAGTTTATGAAAAAAAAAAGAGTTTTAATATCCTCCTTTGAACCTAGGAAAAGCCTGTGCCTCCTGCATCTAAACCACTACCTCCATCAAAACCTTTACCTCCACTGGTTACCAAGCCTGTAAGCCTTTATATTCCACTGCTTTTTATTGAATATAGTCCTACTGTGAAGTGTTTGTTGTTGTTTTCTTTTCTTCTCTTACCTCCTATTGATTCTGCTCTATATTGTACGATATACAATTACTTCCTGAAGGTTCTGCTTTGTTAACTTTCGTAGGTGAATAAACCAAAACCCCCTCTAGTGCCTCCTGTGAAACCATCAGGTACAAACCCCACATGGAATCCCCCTCAGGTGAGTTTTTTTTTTTTTAACACAAAAGATTAAACTGATTATTCAGGATTGACCGTATTACTGAATCAGATGCCTGAGTCTTTTATTGTTTGTGCACATCAGGCAGCACCAAAGGTTCCTCTCAAACCTCCTCCAAAGTTCAGATGATGGGAAGCAGAGTGACTTTCTCTGAATCACTGAGAGCGTCAGGAGAAGCTTTATGAGCAATCTTAATGCCTCTACAAGGGACACAGCTGTGAAGATTATTCAGACTTTTGTGTGCACTTTGGCAGGGAGAAGCAGGGTGGGCTTCTAAATGGTGGGAAAATATCTCACAAAGACCTGAACATTTTAAGGCCTTTGGGATGTCCTCCCTTTTTCCTCGATGTCCTACTTGACGTAGTTGCTTGAATAATGTTTTTTTATGGTACATTGTGATGTACTTGATTTGTTTTTAATGATTTTAATTATTAGCAGTATCTTATGTTATACACAGCAGGGAGTATATGCAAAAATAGTTCAAGTTGTCACACTGTAATTTAAAACGATTTGTCATGTACAATAATAATCATCTTACAATAGTCTTTTAAGACTGCATCTTTTTGCAGTTTTGGTTGTTTTGTTTTGTTTTGTTTTTTCTCAGACATGTTGGTATTGCTACAATTTTGGCTTGTTAACAATTCTCAGCTGGTCTGAGAGCTTGAAGACTTTTAGTTTCTAGAGCGTAAATATTTAATTAATTAAGCGTTATTGATGGTTTTAAGAACAAATAAATGATTATGATTGTTTTCACAATGTTGTCCTTCCAGTGTCAATATTTTGGTAGTCTATATCAGTGGTTCCCAAAATGGGGAAGTAGCCAGGGGAGCCATAATTTTAAATTTAGTTACAGTGGTGGAAATCACAGCATGCAATTATCAAAATTATTATATTTATTGTTTAGTTATTACAGTGATTAGCCTGTTTGACTGTTTGAATTGGAGAGGTTTAATCCAAATCTCAATAAACCAAAACACAAGTTGACCTACAAATAATATAGACTTGGATCTAATGTGTTCTGTCGGTGGAAAGTTCAGGAATAGAAGGTTATATGTATCTAACAAATAGACAAAATATTAATCTTACGGTTAAAGGAGTCTCTGGCTGTTTGTTTGGAGTCTACATTTCTGCTGCTGCTGCTAATGGGAATTTTGAATCGCCTTTTCATGTTGAGTGTATTGGCCATTGCCGTGTGCCGTATTTTGGTTGCCTAGAAACCGTTCAAACAACCCGACAGGTGCAGAGCTGAAGTGTGCGCAGTCAGACATATGTTTAGATTTTCAAAATCGAAAAAGTGTATCTCATGATGAATAAGGAGCTAAATGAAGAAGCACTGCAAGACCTCTACGCTTGGATCGATAAAATCAAACTCTCCAGACCTAAAAGGAATATCTCCCGCGACTTCAGTGATGGAGGTAACTCAGATAGCGATGCTGCTAGCTAGCACACTAACTCTCATCCAGCTTTCATTCAGCCTTTTGGCCAAACATAAGAAAAAAAGAAAAAAAAATCCAGGATCCAAGGAAGTTTAGCATCGGTTTGTACCTCTTTCACTCATTATTCCATGAATATCTCTAAGAGATCAAGAAAATTTGAATATAATCCTCAAAATAAAGTCATTTTTACTTTCTTCCATTTCTTAATTTGACCAATTTTTCTCGACTGGATCCGCCTATTTGATGAGTAAATGTAAAATAATTTCACAATTTTTACTTGCTTTATTTATCAGTCAGTCTATGCATATATATATATATATATATATATATATATATATATATATATAAACACCACATGGGAAGGAGATCTGAAGTAACTGAATGAATCATCATCAGGTGTAATGAGCTCAGAAAGGTATTTTAGGGCAGTGGATTTAAGAAACACTGCTTGCTGAGGCGTTTCTTTTTTAACATCTGGACATATTTTTCTACTGAGGAAACCAAAAGATGCCATCAGCCCACATCACCTGCAGCAGTGTGGTTGTGGTCAGTTTCAGAGAAATACTTCAGTGCCCAAAAGAGTTCATGAAATAAGTACATGTAAAATCTCTGGAATTGGTTTTACAGTTAAAGAGGTCCCTGGCTGCAAGACATTTGAGATCTCCTGACCTATATCGCTGAAAAAGCTTTGCATCATTCTGGTTTTCATGTCTGTAGTTATGGCTGCTGAAGTTGTGAAGCACTTCTTTCCCAAGCTGGTGGAGCTACACAACTACACACCTGCACACTCCACCCAACAGAAACTGAGTAACTGGAACACGCTAAACAGGCAAGCACATTTATTTGTCTTCCAGACAGACAGTGAAAAAAAAAAAACATGCTGTGCTTATATGACCCTGCCGTTGCCTCTCAGGCTCCCAAGGGAATAAATGAGACATTCGGCTACATCTCTGTCTTCAGCACTAATGATGGAATGGGAGAGTTGGGGCCGAATGTTTGTTTTTGATCTAGTGCCTTTCCTAAAATAGGCATATTTAACTTAGAAACCTAATTCATACAGAACAGAACATTATCATCATCATCATCATCATTATTATTTTTATTGTTGTTGCTGTTACTGAACATCTCATATTTTGATCCATGTATGGCTACATTTAATGTTTTAACTTTCAAAGTCCATGAAGAGGAGTTCCTGTTATCACTTCTAATAGCAGCTATGAACAGTCGTTCTTTCAATTTCTCTTGAAGTTAATAAGACAGAAAAACACAGCTTATTACAGACAAACCAAAAAATGCTAACTCCTCTGAAAACTTCTGAAGACTTTCCTGTGGTGGAAGATTTACTGACTGTAACAAGATGCTGACACTGAAGACTTCTTCCCTAAATGTTAAATAAACATCCCATTAGGGAAAGCTTCACCATGTTCACAGAAAAGTTTTTCTTTGTTAAATAACAACATTTTGAATCTGTTTATTCATTAGATTATGTGGAGTGTCCACCATACAAGTCTCTGTGAATGAGTTGTTACTATAGAAACGATAACATATTAGAATAAGTACTTTAATATAAAACTGTGATTTGAATTACAGTGGGTACTTATGTCAGAGCTGCTTTTATAGAAAATGAAAATCGACGCCTTCAGGCCAATCAGAATCAAGAATTAAACAGCGTTGTGGTATAAAATAAATTATCCAACCGTTCTGTTCAATAAAGTGCAGTAAAGTGTGTATTTCCTTTACTTTACTCTTATAAAGACTGTCATGAAAATGTGCAATGAGCATCTGAAATCTATAAAATGGTAAACGTGATTGTTCTCTCAGGAAGGTTTTCTCCAAGCTGAATTTCCATGTACCAGCAGACACGTTAAAGAAGATCACACTCAGCACTCCGGGCAGCATTGAGCCGGTTCTGTGTGCTCTCAGAGAGAGATTAGAGGACAAACAAGCAGGGAGAGTTTCAGACGGCACCCAGGTTAGTTACTGCAACTTCTCCTGTGTGTGTGTGTTTTCACAGTGAATCACTGACCAGATAAATAATGAAATGTCCCTGTCTACTATAGGATTTAGAATACTACAGCACTGTGAATGAAAAAGCAAAAACAGGTAGGTTTATCTGAACTTTCTTGAAGTTTGAAAAGTCACTGCTCACATTGTGTCCGTCATCACTACAGCTTAGCTGTTATGTGGTTATACATGACAATTCATCCAGTTTCACCGCAGTGTAAACTCAAAACCTTCATTGTTGCAGTTCTTCTGCTTGCTCATAGCATTTGTTCCACTGACCAACAGCAGATTGAAGCCCTTACTAACACATTTTTAGAAAAGCAAAACGCTGATGGTTGCTGTGATCTCATTCCCATGTCACATTGCTACCTTTAACCCATACATCAGCAGACACTAAAGATATTTTCTTTCTCTTAAAAGAGGCTTACAGGAATGTGGAAGCCATGGGCCTGAGAGGGCTTTACTTTTGCATCCAGTATTGTTGTTTAAATGTGTGTGCTTTGGTTGCACCATGACATTTTTGTTCTGGAGCCAACAGCTTTCAGAGTACTTCATCACATTCACATCTGCAGATGATCACTAGCACTCACTCCCCTAAGGAATCAATAAAGGGGCGTTAGCGCAGTTGCGTCCCTATTTTATTTTATGTCAACGTGTTTTGATGTTTTGGCCTAGTTGTCCTTCATCAGGACAAAGAACAAGGATACATAGGCATCATCATGTGATCACCGTATGCCAACATGGAGACTCAGTGGTCAGATTCAGTCACGTGATGTGGGAATGATTATCATGGAGAAAAGTCCCATAGAGAACAAACGCAAATCACACTGATAATTGTCTCAAATAATAATAATTATTATATTATTAATATTACTATTAAATTAAACACATTTGGCTGACATTTTGATCCAAAACTACTTATGATTGAGACAGGATACATCTGAACAGCTGATGTTTAAGAGTCTTGCTCAAGGACCCAATAGTTGCAGCTTATACTTGCTGGGATTTAAACTCAGAATCTTCTGACCACAAGGCCAAAGTCTTAACCACTGAGCTGCCAGGTCCCGCTATGTAATTCTGTCAGTTCTTTAAGAAACATGTAAGACTAAATTCATCATAAAAACTGAAAGGGCCAGCAGTGTTTTTGACCATTTCAGGCATTTGTTTTAGATGTTTTGATATCTCACAGTAATATGAGTTGCAGATTTTCTTTTATCTTTACAGTTGATATCCAAACCAAATACAAACTCTAGTAGTTTGTTGATAACAGTCTTGTCTATACCAGCCATTTCAGCTCTCAGATTCCCACACCTCATTATTATTATCTCTCAGCTCTGGCCTGAGGTCAGCCCAACTCCTTCTTTTCATGTAGGAAAAAGCTTTTCCTATCAGTTCCTTTCACCAGCTGGCCCTTATCACTATCCACAGGCTCTGTGCTGCTGTTAGCACAAAGCAGAATGCCCCAATTACTATCAGATCAGGAATGCTATGTTAAATCTAACGTAGACACAAACCTTTCATGGTAGGGAAAGCAAACCCATTACTTTTATTATCTGTTGCTCCATTTGTTATTTTCCTTCTGTTATGGGACTCTGTAAAGGTCAAACCTTGTTGGTGTTAATGACTTCGCTAAGCACCTTCAGCCAAATAAAAGTCTCTAGTTGTAGTGCACTGTAGTCAGGTGCTCTCCATTGCCTTTCCTTTGATCGTTTGACCTCAGTGTGTTTATTAGGTTCAAACAGAGGCTAATTAGATTAGCTTTGCCTGCTAAGGAGCTATTAAATACAACTGGCAAGAAAGAGCTTATTTTTTCAGCTCACAAATATATCTATCTCAGACGAATCAGGAGGCAGCTTTATTGAGACTCTTAAAGTGATCAAATATTAGTTACATTTGAAACATTTAAGCATAAATACATGTCATTATCAGTGTTTTAATCATTTTGTACATTATTCATAATGTTTAGACACTTTGAATTAATATTTCATTATTAATTGAAGATTATTAAAGAGGATAGAGGAGGATAATGGTACGCTCTTTCATATATTAGCAAACTTTTTTTTTTAATCTAGCAGAAAATGGCCAGAGCACTCTCCAGAACTCTTACAAGACAGCAGGTCCTGTGAAAAAGACCCAGAAATCTAAGTATTACCTGTGCTGTTTTAATTTCTATTTGCATATAATCACTTTATATTATTAAAGAATTGGACAGTTGAAGTCCTGTGTCTTATGACAGCACTTACATTTTTACAGCCCTCCTATAGTACCGGGTGAAAATGTAGACCCAGCCCTCCACTTGCTTTTGGAGGAGAAGGAGCAGGCTCTGTTGGCTTTACAGGAGACTGTAGAGGTGAGGTTTTTTTTTTTTTTTTAAAAAATACCTTTACAACACTGTTGAACTTTTTCTGTTTCAATTCATTATGAAGATCAAGAAGGAGCAAAATGAACTCTCCAGTTTCCTCACACCTTTTTTTTTAACCACCACTGGGGCACACAATTGTCTGTGTGATCATAAAATAACATACTAATTGCTAGTTTTAAACAAGATGCGAGAGAATTGGTGATGCTTTCTTCAGGCATTTTTTTCACTTTCATTCTTAGTTAGCTAGAAGAAAAAACACGTCAGACAAGATGTCGAATGTCCTTCAGCCCTGAAAGCAAACCATCCTCCTTCCTTCCTTCTTCTTCACCTCAGCTCATGTTAATTTGCATTTTTATCTGATGGTTTGATGTAAACTTATATTGGCAATAAGATATGGTAGACAAACTCTTGATACACAAAAACCCTCTTTCAGATACAAATGATAGATGTAAAAAAATCAGATAATCAGTTAGACCCAATAGAGACATACTCTTTGACACGTCATCAACCATCTCATCATCTTGTGTCATCCTGGAACACACTAATGCTTGGTACATGTAAATTTGATCTAATGCAAGAGTAAACATCCTTCCTCTGATTTACGAGAACTCAAACTACTTCCTCCTGCTGTTGCAACTGTGGTATTGTAAGCAGAAGTAGATCAGTGTGACATCTAAATTGCTCAGTGTGTTTATGCATGTCACAGTTATTTTGAAGCAACCAGTTTTAGGCCTTTACAGTAACATTTTCCAAAATAACCAACACTGAAGTAGCACTTAGATACAAGCTCTGACTTACTTGTCTGCACATATAAAAACATGCAAACTTAATAACACCCCAAAAATGTGCAAGCTAATTAAGTAATATGGACTACAGAGGACTGCAATTTTCACATGTGCAAAATGGCACATGTTGTGTGGTGTATGCCATAAAGAATATGCAACTTAGGGCATTCCTACCTAAAATTGCCTATGCTAGCAGATTCATTTGGCACCCACAATTTAGTTTAACAGCCAGGAATTCCCTCCGAGAATGGTATTGTATGTGCAAATTAGTGCACCCCACAAGCAGTAATTACAATTAGTGCATGTTACTTGGTATCAGTATCTTTATTGGTAATTGATCCCCAGTGAACAACATGCATTTACTGCAGGTATTGATGGATAAAGTTAGTATTAAATGCAAAAGTTCAAATACCCTTAGGACAAAATGAAGAATATTTATACATTACATTTATAGCGACAGTGAAAGTTTTCAGAGGTGCTCCTTTATCGCAAGTAATAAATAGTTTATGTTAATATGTTAATAGGGAAAAAATGATATTCAAATGATGAAACTCTGGGAAATGAAAAATCTATGAACAGTCTCCTTTTCTATCTGCAAAATGTTAATAATTAAAAAAAATAAATAAGAAGGATCATAAAAATTGCATTTTTTAAAATTTATTACTGCCCTGAATAAGCTATTTCACATAACAGATGTATACATATAGTTCACAAGACAAAAAAGTCACTGAATTTACACAAATGAAACAGTTCAAAAGTTGACATACGCTTGATTCTTAACACTGTGTGTTGTTACCTGGATGATCAGCAACTGTTTTTATGTTTTGTGATAGTTTGTGAGCCAGGGGGATGTAAACTTTTGAATAGGATGATTGGTGTAAATTGTTATTATTTTGAGATCTTATTTTTTTTCATTTAGTACTGCCTTTCATAAGCTACATAAGATATTTACATGTTTCCCAGAAGGCAAAATAATAACAATTTACACCAATCATCCTGTTCAAAAGTTTACATCCCCCTGGCTCTCAATGTAACGTGTTGCCTTCTTGAGCATCAGTGAATGTTTGCACCTTTTGTAATAGTTTGCCCAAAATGTGCAGGACCTGGAGGATGTTTCTTAAGAACAGTGTTCAATTTAACTGCTCAGGACAAACAAGGGACTAATGAACAACTATCAAAAAACATAAAAACAGTCACTGATCATCCAGGTAACAACACACAGTGTTAAGAATCAAGCGTATGTAAACTTTTGAACTGTTACTGTGTTAATTCAGTTATTATTTTGTCGCGTGGACTATATGTAAACATCTGCTATGTGAAATAGCTTATTCAGGGGAGTACTACATAAAAAACAAAATACAATTTTATGATCCCTCTTTTTTTTTATTATTAACATTTTGCAGATTCTGCAAAGTGTAAGTAAACTTATGACCGCGACTGTAAATACGAACATAACAGTAACACGTATGAGCACACTTTGCCTTTATAACTGCCTCCAGCCTCTTTTATATTCTCTGAACAGCTTTTTGGATCCTTCCAGATGTAATATTCGTCCACCCCACATCCCACATAGCTCACCCCAAAAACATTTCTTCTGACATCTTGTTCTAACTCTGTCAAACTGCAAATTTAGCCAGTGATTTTTGTAAATGAATGAAGCATGTTTTTAGTATGTCAAGCTTTGACAAGTAGACTAGTAGTAGATCTTCCTCTTTCCTGATCATTTCTTTCAGTAGTGATACACCAGTGTAGTGTTCCTTGTTATGTCCTACTGCTGTGCCTGCAGATTTTACAGATAAAAGTGAACAGGCTGGAGCATCTGGTACATCTGAAGGACCTGCGCATTGAGGACCTGACCAAGCACTTGGAGAGGTACAAAGCCCGCACCAATATTCCATGAACACCAGTACCATGAACACAGTATGAAACCAAACAAGGGCTGAAGACTGGAAAGGATATAACTTTTGTCCTTTTTGTCCTTTTAAGTCATCTTGTTTTCCTCAGGCTATAATGCTATCACTGATGACAAAGGTGTATTCTGAATTTAGTAATTTTAATGAATAATGCCGTAATAAGAATATTCAGTGTGATCCTGAGCATTCTTAAAGTTATTAGCATAATCACACTGTACATACCTTGTGGCTGAAATTGAAATTATTGTATTTTAACAGGTTTTTGTTTGTTTTCCAATTTTTTTTTTTAGCATTGCTCTCCTATGTTCTGTAGCTGCCTATTACTTATGTAATACTGTTTGGCAGTAGATTGTGACATCATCGTTTTAATAATCATTTATGAAATTTGAATGTTTTGTTGAAATTTCTTTAAATTGCTCATTGCTTGTGTTCTTGATACTTGGTTTCGACCTAATTAAAACACAGTAGACAGAAAATGATTAAATTAAGCAGTGCAACTCTCTTGTAAATATTCAGCTTGTATCAAGTTTGTTTTAGTTATAAATTAATTTTGGTTGCCACACAAACGTTATCAAACTCTAATATAATGATACCATTGAAATAAATTGCCATTAATTGGTTTATATACTGGTTGTAAATTAGTGAAGGCATGTTTTGCTTCCTTGTAGAAGGACAGTTTTACTACTTTGGATTTATGGCTACAGGGTCATTAAAGCTAGCTCTCCTAAAGCCTCTTTACGTTGAAAAATAGGCGTAATGGTTTAACAGTGTGCCATCATGTACTTGTTAACACAGTATTGCTAAAGAGTTGACATATATAACATTTATATACATGATTTTCTCATTAGGAGAAATATTTTATGTAATTCTTAGATGTTGTTAAGAAGCATGTCTCCAGACCACATTTGGAAACAAAATACCAAAGTCCTGAGCCATCTCTCTCTTTCTTTCTCTCTCACTCTCCCCCCTCCCTCTCCCTCTTATTCTCTCAATTCGTTTTCTCTCACAGTGCCATCTTCTTGCATCAGTGTGTTTCTTAGCAGCACAGTGATGCAGTCAGTGAGATTGTAGCTCAGGAAGGACTCACTTCCTGCCTATGACTGCTGTTTGTCATTGCAGTTTTTCTGGATTAAGAGGTGTCCCATGCCTCCTAAAAACAATACATCTACGCACTCTGGCTTGTAACACTCTTAACAAATTGCCTGAGCAATTACTCACATATCTAGTGTGTGGTAGTGTGTGGTACTCACATATCTAGTGTGTGGTAGTGTGTGGTACTCACATATCTAGTGTGTGGTTGAGCTGTGTGGTCAGGGCTAGAATCAGCGTTTTCCTTTGGTCTGACTTTGGACTTTAGATTGTAGTAGTGATAGTAGGGATATGTTTTAAGCTACAAAAAATGTCAAAATACTACACAGACAAACAATTCAACACTGAATGAAAAGCAACGAAAAAGACAACCAGACTGTACTATACTCCAACCTTTTCTATTTAATTGGATACAAAGATACAGGCTGATTTTTTTTCACTTTAGGCATAAAGTGAAAAACGTGTCTGTTAATAGCTTTAATAAAGTGTTTGTTTATAGCTTTGAGAATAAACTCTCTCTCTGTTCCCCTCCAAGAGTTCTCATGAATTCATATGAATTCATGATTAAGCAAGAGTAGACTTTTACTTAAATTTATGTACATATTTGTAAGTAATTTAAAAAAAAAAAAAAAAAAAAAGTAGGGATGCTTAAAGTTATGTTGTATACTATAAACTGGCAAAAGAATCACACGTAGATATATACACTGGGACGGTAATCACCAAATCTTAAGTAATTTCTTTATTTTCCATCTTTTTTTCTGTTAGTGTTTTTTTTTTTCTTTGTTTCAATAATGGTTTGTTTATATATATATATATATATATAT
>CM075005.1:12028561-12092627 GCA_037576675.1 Pangasius sanitwongsei
ATGAGCATCACCTGCATCAAGAATAATGTCATTAACATAAATATTAAAAAGTATAGGCCCCAATATGCTTCCTTGTGTATAAATAGCCATATATGTATGAGAAATATTCCTAGAATAACATATAACATGTAAATGAGTCTACAAACCCACATCCTCTGTAGCTGCAGTAGCTACTTCCCCTGGAAATGATGCCAGTGTTTCAATATGAAAGATCCGTTGCAGTAAAATATGAGCCAAGTAGTTTGTGTGTGTTTATGCATGTGTGCGTATCTTTCTCTTAAGCCTCAACCCTTTGCTAAAGCCTCGGCCTCACACAGTGGGATATCTCAGACTGACTCAGTCACACAGTCTAATATCTCAGACTGGAAGAACAAGCAGCTTGGGAATGTGGGAATGGAGCCTTGGTAGCTAGAGCAGCAGTAAAGCTCAGTGACTCACAGCCTCAAACAATGTTTCAGCTCCTCTGCTGTTCTAAAGACTGAGCAAAGCCTGGGATACAGGACGGCAGTGTGAATACTTTACATCTGGCACATGCAGGGCAGCAAATCAGTTTGAGAATTGCATCTGTATATCTAAAAGTACTAGAATTAACATTGAAAATTGTTCTGACCAGGTTTGAAAGGTTATCACTGCCAAACAGATTTTAGAGTAAATTATTGACACTTAAGCTGCCAGAAAGCTACTGTAAAAATTCCAAGGTAGAGCTGTATTTACTTCTAAATGCTATAATTTCACAGTTGTATGTTGTTGTACGCTTCACCACATTGTGTAACAGATTAGCTGCTTTAGCTTAATAATATGAGCTTCCCATCACATTAACACTTCACTCTAACTTTAATTCAGCTAGCATTAGCATGCAATATATCCTACATAACAGATAAAACTTAAACCAGTATTGTGGTATCAGTGAGGAAGAAGCTTGACCAGGACGCATTGTTAAAACAATGCACTTGCTTTTTTTTTTTTTTTATTGCAAACTCTAGTCCAGGGAAAAATCAACAGGAGTTTCAAATCGGGGAACGCAAATGAACATAAAATCAGAGTGCCGGTAGAACACATGCCATCAAGACATATAAACAGCATATTCCTGCACTAACAAATAACACTTAATCTAACAGTTAAAGGACATTAAAATGATGAGGATGTCATGGGGCTAACAGATATGCACATTACAGCTTGCTTAACAGAAGTGCAGCAACCGCATGGGAAGTTGTAAAATTTGGCTGCAAAACAAATTTTTCTGATGATTTTTGGTCTAATGAAGTCATGTAAGGACTTCACTGCAAATGAGTCAAAGTGAATAAAGAAGAATGGTGCCATTTCCTGATGACTAATCCTGTGCTCATGACAAGCCCATAGTCAGTCAAGCTGAGACTAAATGTAGAAGCCCACAAACCAAAATGGAGAGACCTCAGAGAGGAGCCCTTAGGGTGGGTCATTCACGAGCGTTTATTAACATCTGAAAGCAGGAGAACATTGTGCCACACCAGAGAGTGAAACAAGCAATAGGGTGTCATAATCATCTCATTCTAGCCTGAGAGAATTCTTCAGGTACACAAATTTTCACTGATTCATTGAAATACTTTTAGTGGAGTGCCAAATATATGGAAAATATACTGACAAATAAATTTGATTCCATGTGAAAAAACCAAGCTTTGACCAGCGTTTCGAGACACCTGACTGTTTTCAGATTCTGTTTCTCAGCCATGTGAGAGATTAAGATACAAATGATGACTGTGCTGAGTGAAACTTTGTTAAATGTTTTCTGAGTGACACACAAGAGATGAATGACTAAAGCGTAATAAACACAACAGAACCCATTTGCTGGCTGATTAAGGTGAAATAAACTCTTACACACTAGGAAAGTATTTTCACTCAGTAAATTCTGTGTGAGTTTCCCACCATGTTGCCCCTGTAGGCTAATGAAGCCCTGAAATGAAGAAGACAGGGAACCACTGCACAGCGGGGGTCACACAACAGTCTGTATGTGTGTATTTGATTGTGTATGTGCCGCCATGTCAAACAGTGGGTTATAAATCCTCTAGCCAGCAATAAACAAGACATTGCCAAAAATAATTAGTCTAGCCCCTGTTCTAATGTTCTTCATATCAACTTTTAGGTCAGAGACATTGATTTCTAACTTAAATTAAATAACTTAAATTACAGCATCAAGAACAAAATAAACACATTTGCTGTTTAACTACTAGTATGGTTTACACCGTGACCCGCAGCAGGAAAAGCAGAATAAAAAATGAATATTATGGTTTACACTTCTCATGACTATGGATTTGTTTTTTCAGGCGCAAACGCCTGAAAAGTCTGGAGCCTTGTCTGTAGCGTCATCTCACTGTAATGTAATCTGCAGACAAGCTGTCAGCTGCTGGCGAGGGCTTCCTATCCATCTCTTTAAAGACACATTCTGTCCACTCCCCAGAGACAAATGGACAAATATTCTTGTTCACACACAGGATGTATAAACAACTTCCTCAGACAAAGACAATTCTATTTCAGCTAATGTTATTATTATTATTATTATTATTATTATTATTATTATTATTATTATTATTGCTGCACATTTTTAAAGTCAAGTCAAATAAGAAAAAAAAACCCTATTTCTTTATTTGTACACTCCAAGCAAAAGTTTCTTTGATGTCATCCTCTGTGGGAAAAGAGTGTCCATATTAGAAAGGACTCCCTAGTAATGCATATTTTAGAAATTCTAAGAACTATCTAAAGAACTCTTGATGAGCCCTTTTTTCACATGTATGGCATAGTTTTTTGCACTTCCACTTTTTTGCACTCTGCAATTGTGATTAGCTAATTCTGTTTATTTTGAGCAATTGGGTAGTCATGCCTAATCATTGTGAGGACATGACACATTGATGAAATCTTGTGGAAAAGTTTACGATTCAAGTAAAAGCTTATCTCAACAGACCTCAGGAGCCGCTATCAGATGAGTGTTATCAGATAACAGATACTTGTGGCAAAAACAGGCAGGAAATCAAACCTTGAGAAAAGTGCACACACACACGACACCCAAAAGACAGAGCAGCTTTCAGGCAGGGTGAGGGAGTGAGTGTCACAGCAATAAGCTATAGGATGACATCTGTGGTTTTGCCTCGTTTACCTCAGGAATGGACACACAGACACAATGTTATTCAGCTGGAATGTGAAGACAAGGTTTCCACAAAAGAGTCTCTGTGGGAATGATGACACGTCAGAGAAAACTTACACAAGTCTAAACTAAGCTATTTTCTGATCCTCAAACATAACAATACCTTTGTGTTCTTATTTCTAAACCGAATTAGAAACTCATATGAAGATAGAGGTTTCTTCAAATAAGGTATTTACAAAAATGATTTACCTTGTTTTCCTTTTTACTGCGTAGGAAAACATGATCAAATATTTTAATGCAGAGCAAATTACATGGGTATGTGTTTAAAGCGCACACAGTATTATGTGAAGCAAAATGAAATATTTTGTTCTGCTTCTGAATCAGTACAGAATTCCCCTTGGTCTAGACTGCTACTCTCTCCCAATGAAGGCTGGCTGAGAGAAGGCAATCCAAGCATGCTGTATGATGTCCTACCGGATAGGGATGCATCTCAAAGTTCAAAGTTCAAAGTGGAGTTTATTGTCATTTCAGCCATATACAAGTACATAGTGAAACGAAACGTTTCTCCAGGACCAAGGTTTAAACGTGACCTAGTGACAATAGTGCAAATATTACAAGAGTACGATATAAGTAGCTGAAATAGTGTAAACATAAGAGTAGCAGCCTATGTACAGTAATAAGTATTTGTAGCAGCATAAACATGTGCAAAAACTTGTGCTTTCCTCAGCATAAACATGTGCAAAAACTTGCAGAGAGGATGGAGGATGCTCAGTTGTGTGTGTTGTGTGTGTGTATGTTCCTTCAGTCCAGTTTCTAAGTATTGATGAGTCTGATGACATGAGGAAAGAAACTATTGCACAGTCTGGTCGTGAGGGCCCGAATGCTTCGGTACCGTTTACCAGATGGCAGGAGGCTAAAGAGTGTGTGAGAGGGGTGTGTGGGGTCGTCCACAATGCATGGTGGCATCTGCCTCATGACTCCCTGCTGGACTCCTAAGATGTCTGGAAACACTGCATGCAATTGTTCTTTCCTACAGCAATTTGTAAATCAGATCATGTAATCATGTAGTTTGTCAGCGCCAGCACACATCCTGATGTGGCAGTAGGAGAGCAGCTGCGCATGACAGTCCATTTAGTGCCGAACTATGGAAGCAGTGATGAATATTGATGCTGCACAATTCTGAAGTGCCAGTTATTTAACATTCTTTATTCAGAGGGTTCAGTGTATAAAACTACCACAGACACCCTTACGATTACAGGACAGATTTATTTTATGAACATAATCAATTCTAAGATATTAGGTTCATATAAGGCACTATTCAAAGATTAGGCTCATTGGGCAAATACACCGATCAGCCATAACATTAAAACCACCTGCCTAATATTGTGTAGGTCCCCGTTTGCCGCCAAAACAGCTCTGACCCATCGAGACCTCTGGACCATGGACTCCACAAGACTACTGAAGGTGTGCTGTGGTATCTACCGGTGTATCTATCTATCGGTGTACCATCATATTTCATTCTGGGAGACATTAGAGCTGTTTACTCCTAAGTTAAATCATATTAAAATGTAGTTTTGAAACATTTTGTATCGTGTACAAAAAACTTTTCCTAGTTTCATTAAAATTCCAAGTAGATTTATCAATTTAATATTATTTATCCTTGTTCTTAAACATTTGTGTAGCTACAACAATATAGTTTATAATAACTATAACAACTTTGATAGCAGCTGATTGTGGTTTCTACCACTGCAACATCTTTTTTAAATCATGGATCCTCTGAATATTCTTCATGAACATGTCAAGAGCCATGAGTCTAGACAGTCACTGAATCACGGAAATTAATTTAAATTCCCTACCCAAGTTGTTGGGAGTTCCCTAACTAAGGCTTGTTGAGGAATACAACATCCGGTCTTATCAATGAAGAGCTATTAAAAGTGCATGTTAAGGCACATATAATCTCCTAATGAAGTTCAGTAATATTCTTATTCATTGCATTACACAGCTGGTGATTGACATTTGTTTATGACGTTTATCCTGTTATTAAATAGGGAAGTTAATATCAGAGACATCAGCAGCTGTCCTTGATGCATAGGTTATGCATCTCTCTCTCTCTCTCCTTCTCTCTCTCTGGGTGGAACAACTTCCTGCAGATTTCCTGTGAAAAGGTGAAGGAAGGAAATGTGCCACATCGAGGAAGTAGGTGGTGAACTTAGCAGCACTGTGGACTGTGGAGCAGCTTTGCTGACTCACTGGCATCAGCTACATCTGTTTCGCTACAAAGAGTCATCATTTAAGATACAATCATACTTGATCTGTGACTCCAGCTGCGTCCTTTTAACTCCTCAGGAAAAGTTCACAGAGATGCCTTTTTATCAAGGTGAGTTTTGCATAAGCAGAAACATACAGCTTTGAGAGAATGGAAAACTTAAAAGTATGGCTGTGTAAACAAAGTAAGCTGAATGAAAAATTCCCCATTCGTTAATAGATCAGCAGACATTTAAAAAACGATTGAGTCGGGCCAGGCCCGTGTCCTATAAAGGTCAGTAGGAGCACTAGTCTTTTTTGTCTGCTGACTAAAGTGACCATTTCCTTCCTTTTTCATTCGTCACCTCATGGCCCAGTTGTTACGTCCGACACAGAAAAGTCAATGCTTCATTCGTTATACTGGCGTAAAAAAAAACATATTCGTAAAAACTATTGACATTTCCTGTTTTTTGTTAATGATTTTGCAGTTGTTTTTCAAAAACCATTACTTTTGTTCAAAAGGAAATGAGCAATGCATTGCATCACTCCACTTAGACCACTTCCTAGCACACTTACTTGTTAGGTTTTTTGTTTTTGTTTCTACTTAACATGCTTGTTTCAGTGACAGCAACAAAATGTCCCCAACGCGTTAACATAGGCAAAAAGAATAAAAAGAAAAAAACTTAGCAACAAGTTTAGACAGACAAAATAATTATCTTTTTTTAATAGCTTGCTGCTAGCTAGAGACACTCAAAAGCTTACAAGATAATACAAAAAGTTGGTAACAAGTTTTTCTATAAGGATATGGAACATACTTAAGCATGCAATATTACCTAAAGGATATGAGAGATGGCAAACATAAGTACTTTATAATAAGGTATAAAACATGAGGTATGGCATATACTCACTCACTTTCAGTAACCACTTTCAGGGTAACCCAGGTCAAGGGTTCCAGCGCCTATGCAGGGAGCACCACCATGACGCATGTGTGTGTTGTTATGAGAAAATAATTAGTGGGTGGAGTGATGCTGTTACCACCCTGAGGTTCATTATTCTCCTAGAACGTCTCTCAAGTGTGTTATTAATCTTACACCACAGCAATTTGCCAACAATTACATTTATAAACATTTACTAACAAAAGGTATGTCATACTATTTAACCATTTAGTTATGTTTAATGTTGTGGTGTGCCCATGAAACAAGTCTGTCATACAAGTCCCGGTGAATGAGCTGTTAGCATATACACTCGCTGTCCACTTTATTAGGAAATGGAGTGGAACCCAGTGTGGTTTTCTGCTGTCTTCTGGGGTGCATGCCGAGATGCTTTTCTGCTCACCACAGTTGTAAAGTGTGATTATTTGAGTTACTATATCCTTTCTGGCAGCTCGAACCAATCTGGCCATTTTCCTCTGACCTCTCTTATCAACAAGGCTTTTCCACCCACAGAACTTTCACTCGTTCAATGTTTTTTGTTTTTCGCACCGTTATGTGTAAACTCTAGAGACTGTTGTGTGTGAAAATGCCAGGAGATCAGCAGTTTAAGAAATACTCAAACCAGCCCATCTGGCACCAACAAGCATGCCATGATCAAAATCACAGAAATCAGACTTTTTCTTCATTCCAATGTTTGATGTGAACATTAACTGAAGCTCTTGACATGTATCTACATGATTTTATGCATTGTTCTGCTGCCACATGATTGGCTGATTGGATAACTGCATACATTTGCAGGTGTACAGCTGTTCCTAATAAAGTGGATGGTGGGTGTGCGTGAGAATTTATTAAAATTAATATAAACTTACGATTTGCAGCCAGAACTAGTATCAGAGCTGCCGTTATAGAATTTTAATCAAAACTGTCTGACCAATCAGGTTTGAGAACTCAACAGCACAGTGGCATAAAAAGAGATAATGCATTTAATTCTAAAGCTCTGTTCTTAGAGGTTCTCCAGCATTATTCAGCCCAAAAGGTATTCTAGCTCTTTATCAGTGGGAAAAGTGGGAGATCAAATTCACTTTGGGGACAAAAGCTACAGCTCAGCTGTTAAAACAAAACCATCACATGCATTGGTGGTATCAAAATAAGTTTTATTTTAGAGAATTGAGCTGTCAAAACGTTACAAATTTTGCATATAAATGTTGGGAAATCAAGAATTCAACTTATGCATAAGTATAAAAGTCACGGAGTAGCTTCATTTCACGCATTCTAAATGATTAGCACTGAAAATCATATCCACCACTAGTAATTAGACTCAAAAGTGTATTGATTTCCTTATACTCATTACACATTTAATTACATAATCCAATGAATCAAATAATGCATTTTTCCCTTAAAATTGTTAATAATGTTACATATTTTATGAACCCTTTCCCAACCTTTAAGAATATGTACTTTAAAATCACAAGGGAAAAAAAATCAAATGTTATATAGCAGAGAAGGAAGCCCACATGAATGGCAAACACTTAAGATGGAATTAATGACAGAGACTGGATGAATCCTCAGCTTTTTGATCTAACCCACATCAACTGAGAGAAAGCAGGCTGAATGCAGAAGAAGTGCTTAAGAAAAAGGGCATTACACATCTGAATGCCATTACAGGCCTGATGAATCACCTAAGAAAGGTTCCTTTCAATTGAACAGAGGGAGAAATGTCCTAAAAGCCAAGCCAAGTTAGACTAATCAACCAGGCAGAAAATCCTGAAACCCTCAAACTACTGAAAATGTAGAAGACTTGAAGAGATACTTCTGGTAAACTCATCCTGCATGTCTCTTTCCTGAGAATTAGCACCTATACACTTAGCAAGTTACGGCCACAACCACTGTAAGTGCTTACAACGTTTCATTAAATTCACACAAATTACTCACATAGGAAACTAAGACAACAAAGCCAAAACAGTGTTCTTTGTACTTGAGGCTCAATTACAATTTTCCCTCCAGTCTATAATTACTGAAGAACCTATGCTCCCCCTAGTGGTGAAATGAAACAGATACTAGCAAATGTGAATTGAAGGTGTTCTTTACCTCATTAACAGCTCTAACAAGTCTATTAACTGGTACAAACAAACACTTTACTGAAAGATTAATTTCATAGCCCTTCATTAGGTCGGTAGTTTCATTAGTTATTTTTTATTTTCCAGATACATTAGCCCTTATTTAAATTCCCTTTGTAGGTTCCTGCTGGACTACTAGAGGTCATCATTCTGTACATCAGTCATGCTGTGAAAGCAAAGTAACTTAACTAGTCGTGTTTAAATCATGGCAACAAATGGCATGTTGGGCTCCTGAGCCCATGCTATGAAAATTAACTGAATGCAAGCTTCATAACTTTTCTCACACAATTCAATAAATCACCCACAATTCAACTTACACAGGAACAAAGCCAAGTACTATACTAGGTTTACACCAATCCATGGATTCCCAATTTACATAACATGTGAAAACAATCATTCACAGAACCAACTAAATCAAATGTAAACTGTACACATCATTTCAACGCAATATCAATTCACTGATGAACACCGTCTAACTGTGTTTAACATGGGGCTATAGTCACACTGAAGGTGTTTATGACTGTTTTTTTTACACTAAGTGGGGCTTTACTTTAATACCTCAGTGTTATGATCATGTTATGAAAGACACATGCTAACTTTTCGCCAAAAAAAAATTAAAAAAAATAATAATAATCTCTTGTAGCTGCATAATCTATTTTCCCCGTCTCAATTAGCCTGAAGCCTTATAATTCCAGTTATGCAAACACAAAATTTGTCAAGATGCAAATTTTTCACATATCAATCTGCAAATAACACAAAAAGACAAAAGGAAGCGAAGGAGGGAAATGCATGCTGTGTGATCACAGCAGCATCACTGATTCATTTGCACACTTTATAGATAGTCTCTTGTTTAAACATTTGAACCCTAGCCCAGACCACAGGCCTGTGATAGTAAAACACAGCCTCTTTGTTGATCAGTGCCCTCAAGTCGGATGACTAACTGCACAGTTAGTTTAGAGCTCTCAGCAGAAACGTATCTATGCCATCATGCCACGCAAGCATTTCCAGCCCCCTAGAGACAGACAGCGACAGAGGAGAAGCTTTGGGCGGGCCTCTCAGTGGCGCTCTGCGTCTGCTTTCAGCCCAGTTACTTTCCTGGGTTTCTCAGCTTGGGTTAAAGACTCCAGCTGCTCCGATGAGTCAGCCCCTTTGGTTGAGGGAGAGGCACTGTTGTCAACAAACATGTTGGGAATGTCTTGGCCAAAGTAGATCTTGCTGTTGGCAGCGATGGCCTGATATTTCATGAGCTCCAGATACTCTGGTGTCAGCTTCAGCTACAACACAAAGAACACAGGAAGCTGCTTAAACACTTCAACAAAAGCCTCTTTCATAGCATGCCTAGCATCATTTGCATCATACCTGCAGACAAAGGACATGTTCAGGCACCTGCTCACAGCAAACATGTTCCTAATAATCACATGCTAGCATGCACCAAATGCTTTGTAACAAACAAATACATCTACACACATATTGGGGGGGGGAAATTACCCTATTGGCTTCAGCAAACTTTGCTGCTGTGTAGAACTCAGCATCTGCTTTAGCTTTCTCTCTGGCCATGAACGCAGCATCTGATATCAACAATATTGATTAGGCAATAATCAATATGAAACACTCCATCCAAAAGCAATAAAATGAAAGTAAATATAAGTAGCCATGTTATTCCCACCTTCTATTTCAGATATCTTTTTCTCTGTCTCCTTTTCCATGATTTTCTGCTTGAACTGGATCTCAGCCACTTGAGCCACTTTTTGAGCCTCTGAAAACAAATAAAATGAATAAGAAAACTCCAGTCATTAAATCAGTAAAGCAGGTGATGCATGCGTTTTCCCCACCAATGATAGCCTTCTTTCTCTCAGTCTCTGCCTCCTTCTCCACAACTTTCTGGGTCTGAGCTGTGATCAGTAGTCTGGTCTTTTCAGCTTCCCTGTAATTGGACAAACATATGTTTTTACACAAGGCAAAATGTTCATAAATATCACAAATAGATGCACCTGAAGCTGTGGTGTTACTTGTCTTAGTTCAAAGGTAATGGTTTGGGGGGGAAAAAAAGTGTGATTCTGCTTGTAGCTAATTTTACAGCATTGCAAACTGTGTAGTGTTTTGAGAATTAAGCATTTAATCATGTTCAACTAGGAGTGCAATGATGCATTATGACACGATGGGTTGCGCTGCAAAAATGTGTCCATGTGCAGTGTGGGAATGTGCGATTCCTGGAATCAGAATTCTATTAATTATGTATCTAATGCAATTGCATTTGAACACCAGTGGTCCCATTCTGCGCAAATCACAGAGTTAAAATATATACAGACATCTGATAACTCCGGATCACAATGACAGACACACAGTAAAGGTTATATGGTTACACGACCACGTTATAACAGTTAAAAGTAGCTCTTCAATAGATTTCAAACAACACCAACACAGCTACGATCTATGGTACCAAAGAAAGAGGTCACAGGACTCAGGCAATTTATCCGAATTTGGAGCTCTATTTCTGGTTAAAATGATAAAAGATGCTGCTACGTAGCTCATTATGCTTCAGTACACCATTTTCTTGAACTTACTTTGTTCAATCAAATTTTTAGGAGAATTTATAAATGTATTTATTTTTTAAATATAAAACTGTAGTACATTTTGTTTACAATATTAAACCTCTGTTCATAGCAAGTTTGATTTATTTATTTTTATATGGACACAAATTCACATTATTTTGCATTGATTATAATTCAGAAATAAGAAAGGAGTCAAATCCTGACCGGATTTGATTCAGCACATTAGTGAGCATCAATTTAGAATAATACCAGACAATAACAGACAACTAGCTAATCATATTCCATTTTTTCAAAGCTAAGATACTCACATCAGCTCAAAGTTTCTCCTGATTGCCTCAGGGATTTTAGGCTTGGTGACACGGACTGCCTGCAGATAGCATACAACACATACAACACAAACAATGAGCTCCAAAAACTGGGCACACCAGCAACATTATGCATAGCCGTACTGCTTGGTCATGTACTGCAGCCTCCAGTTTCAACATAAATTAGCCAATCACCTTTTTAGCCATTTAATGGCTTGCGTTAAATAAAGGAAAATTAAACTGACAATTTTCCCTGTATCCCAAAAGTGGTCTATCTGCCAATACATGCTTGGTGTCTGAAGTTTGCTTCAGAGCTATGAGGCTAATGTAGCTAATAAAGTAGAGGAAGCTAGTTAAATCCAGTTCTGTATTAGATAAACTGCATGTCTAAATTATCATATCCTATCTTTAAAAAAAAAAAACATTGTCTGGCTTAGGAATACTTGTTGTATATGAACAGTTCAGTAAACAGCAAACTAGATCAAAATATCAAAACAAACTAGAATTCTCTCACCCCAGGAAAGTGTGATGCTTGCTGAGAAAGAAACAGGCTTCAGCTTAAACATGGCTGCTACGTTAGATACCTACGTGGCGTATTATTGTCTGTTTTAATAGATGACAATTTTGCACATTCTCTCCCCATTGTACATATGGCACATACTTATCCATTTTCCTCAAATGCTGTACTTCATAAATATCAAAACTTTTTAATACTTCTTTTCATCACTCCATCTGTATATGTTCATGTATTGTGCTGTGTATACATGTATATCTTGCCATTTTCTTATTGCAACTCTTTCCTGCTAATATTTAGACTGTATTTTTATATTGACACATAAATATAAATTGATACATATATCTCACTGAACATACACATCTTGCCCTCCTATATTTGCTCACTCTGCACTCTACTACTGCTGCACTGGTTAAAAGCCAAAGTGCATTTCACTGTACTAGTACTGGTACTCTGGGCAATGCCAAAGTTCAATCTAATCTAATGACAGCAGGTCATGCAGTGTCAGAAAGCACATAAGTCTGTTTGAAATTTCTGAAGGATTTGAAGCAGTCTGAGGAAGAGTATGTGATGATTTTTAACATTTAGGCACATACTTGTTTCCCATACTTGCTAGCCACACAGCAACCATAGATACAATTCAGAAGCTACAGTGCAAACACCAAACGTGTCTTGGCTGATTAACCACATTCCAGTTTAGCATAAGTGTAAATAAGCTTTCAACAAACTTATAAACTAAACTACTAAACTACTAAACTACACCTTAGTAGTTAACTAACTATGGTAAGTTTAAGAGCTAGAGTACAGATGAAAAACCTGTAAACAAAACAAAAACAGCAGGAAACAAACAAAAAACTGGTAAACTGGTTACTTTCAGATTTATGAATATCACATAAGAACAAACAGCAATGTTTCTATAACAGTGAAACAATGAAAGTTTATTAGTGGACTATATAAGGAATAAAACACGACAAGGCATGCTGTTATAGGAAAAATGATCATCGAATGGTTGGTCTGATGCAGCTGTTACCACCCTGAAGATGAATATGTTCCTGTAACAGCACATCCTGAAGTGTTTTATTCTTCTTATAGCACAACCATTTTTCAATGATTTACATTTTTTATTCACTTTGAACAACATGCCATACTTTCATCAGATTTTAGTTATATTTAATACTGCAGAATGTCTGAAAGTCAGCTAGAAACAATCTTTCCCTCACCAGTGTCATCTTTTCTCTCCCTCTCACTTAATAAAAAAATGCAACTTGTAGCATAACTAAGAAATTGCAAAACCCTGACTGAGGTCTCCTTCCATAAATGTTAAATAAATCTCCTTACAGAAAGCTTTGCAAGTGCAAAGTCTATGTTTTTTGTTGTTACATAACAAGTTTTTTTTAATCTGCTTATTTTTAGCTTTAAATTGTGTAAGCCTCCGTTATACAAGTCCCTGGGTTATTTGTTACTATAGAAAAGATAAGGTACTAGAACGAGTGTGTTAATATAAAGCTGTGATTTACCTTGCAGGCAGCACTACTGTCAGTGCTGCTGTTATAGAAAATTAATCAACACCTTCTGGCCAATCAGAATCAAGAGGTCATCAGTGTTGCGGTATAACAACTTTTAAGGTAGCTTTAGATTGGACCCAAAGTCAGGGTTACTGTATTATATGCCTTTTTTTAATTACCAAGTCACTATAAAGGTGTCGGGGTCTGCTGCTTGGCCCATGCACACCTGAACACCAGAAGAAACCCCGTTCTTCACCATGTGAATGTCCCAGCAGAACAGGTACCATTATAGACTGAAGATACCACAAACTAGAAAGAAATCACTGCAGATGAGATGAAATCACACCTGGATAGTGAGACCCGGGGCCATGGAATTCAGATCCTTCTGCAGAGCAGTCTTAAGGTTTTCATCGATTATATCTGCGACACAACAGATTATAAACAGGAATCCATGCCACAACAAATTATACACAGCTCATCTGAAGGTGAGCTGCAATGAAAGTTCGATGAACTTAAGGCAAATAGTTTGAACTCATCCAGAATACACACACTATGGCTTGGCGTTTAAGTCATGTAAACATTTAGCCAGCAAATAATCAGCAGGGTAAACTGTTTAACATTACTGCAGCTTACCAAACAGCTCAATGTAGACTTCTTGTAGTGTGTGAACACTGCAGAACTGATTCAGCTCATGGTGGATTTTGTTGAATATTAGTGTCTTGTCGTAATCTGCAGTGTAATTCCTCACGATGTCCACCACTGAAGAAGGCAGAGCTCATGGTCAACATTATGTTTTTGAACTTTGCTGTATCTTTTTTTATTGAGCTGTTATTACCTGCTGATGGCACTAGCATGTTGACCACCTCGATTCTATCAAAATAGATCATGACACCACCACTGCAGACAAAAAAAAAAAATCCTCATATTAAAAAGATACATCAGTCATTATTTAAGTACAAATTAAGCTTTCGTGTTTTACATGGAGAACCGTTTCATACCACTGTAACTATTACTCAGTACAAACTCTTATCAGTGGTTAATGCTTTACCTTGTTCCACAAGGCACATTTTTTATTTCATCTGTTTGCAGTGTCGTCTAAAACAAAGAGAACAGTATTAGAAACGAGTAATACAGAATTATAAAAGCCTGGAGAAACCAGATGAAATCCACCATTACTATGTGCATAATAGTAATGCAAATGATAATGAATCAAGTTTTCGGTTTGACTACAGTTCTGCTTTTTAGCCTGGCAATGAGAAACTGAAAGAAGAAACTCTCGAGAAAGCAGGCAAAGTGTCAGGGCTAAAGTTTAAGTAAACTACAATGCAACAAATAATATTTACTCTTAATTACACAAACTGCACTGTTATGCAGACCTGAACTGATCTGTAGGTGGTGATGAAAGGCAGCATGATGTGATAGCCTGGGCCATTTGGACTGGTGAGCAAAGCCCCACCTCTGGAAAAGACAAGGCACATCAGCTTTGGGTTTCACAACAGGTTTCATTTATGATTCAAAGACACACACCAAATGTACATTTCTAAACACATACCTGTAATAAACTGCTAAATGGCCTTCTTCAATCTTGTGTATGGAGGAGTGAAGCAGAATGGCCATCACAGCAGTGATCGCAGCAACCACTGCACCAACATGCGCCATTGTCATCCTTCTTCCCAGCCCTCACCCGCTGCAAGACCAGACCGAGCAACCGAATTATTCTTTCCAAAAGTACCAATCCGAATCAAAACATCAGTATCGGGGGGTCATACAGGCATTAAACGCTTGGCTGGTATCTGTTTGGATATTATCATTTACAAATCCACCTATGTATCATATGTAGGAGTGTAATGGTACATCACAATGCAAAAATGTGACAATGTGCATCATGTAAATGAGTGATATATACATTATATTAATTATGCATCTAATTAAATTGCACTGTTTGAACACAAAAGGTCCCAGTCTGCACTACCCATAGAGTTAAAATATAGAGAGAGTGTCATGTATCAAATCGAGACCGGAGTGTATCGTTACACCCCTAATCATATGCCAGGAGAGTGCACAAAGATTAAGTATGTGAATATGCAAGATATGATTTTTTTGTTGTTGTTGTTTTGCATAACCTTGCACAGAAGCTTTCATGAAAATGATGTCAGTCTAATACCAGTATCATATCATATATGGCCAAACTGGGAGCAGTGCATCATTACTATCCTTAAAAGGACTCCAAACCAGCAGAAGTTCAGGTCCTGCTTAATGTCTAACAGAAACTCTATTCTGACATTTCCACTGGGGACAGAACAGAGATGACAGATCCATTAGAGATGACTGAGAGATCCATTAGAGATCACTGAGAGATCCATTAGAGATCACTGAGCAGATTATAGAACTAATCTACAAACTTTAACACTAAAAATGGCATATCGAATGAAGCAAACATTTTTCAAAAGTCTTTATAAACACCCACACTACGAGCGGTTAGGCATGTGTAGTAGGCATTAGCTCATAATGCCTGGCCAGACTTTATCTGATCTCCTGCAGATCTTAATCAGATTTGTGGACAGCAGCGACAGTGATCCAAGTGGCTGTTTAAACCTGTTCTAATGTTACACACTGACAGCCTGAAAGCTCTTTACAAACACAACATGGCGCGCAGGAGCGACACACAGCGCTATATTTGGTCAAGGAAAAGCATACAGCTTTGTGTCTGGCTAAACTCTCTTCCCTGTGACAAAGAGAGTAAAGATAAGGTCGAATAAACAGCCAGCTAAGTCAAGAGTTAGCCAAGTAGCTAACGCTAACGAGGTAGCTAAGCTTACTTCCTCCCTGTGCACTGTTAGCCGAGTAATTAGCAACTGGCTACTGTTCTTACCACGCGCACAGTATCAGCTCGGAGTATCAGTGCTGCACTTGTACATATGAGCTGTAAGCGTGTTAAAGGAAAGTGAGTCAGGTCATTAATCAGCTCTATAAACTTCAGCACAATCTCCGAAATGCTAGCTTCCATGCTACCTAGAAACAACCTGAGAGCGAATGGCTAGCAGCTAACTGTTGGTAGATAGCTTGGCTATCTACATGCTAATCAGATAAGCTGTCGAATCCAAAACCGGACCGATCTTATTACTATTAATGTCATACAATACAAGATACAATTCTCAGTGTAGCGGAATTACCTGTCATTCGCCAGTCAGGGAACAGTGGAGAGCATTTCACTTTAGCTGAAATGCAGACATGCCTCTCCCACTCCTGTGAAGCAACATCAACAACTCAGCAAGCGGGAGGAGCGCGTAATCACACGACCAGTCTTCAAATTAAAAGTCCTACACCGTGCACTTAAGAGTATCATTACGTTCGCGCCTTTCTTTTTTAACAAAGACTTGGGAAACCACTTGCGAACACTTCGACACTGGAAGATTCATCATGAAAGGAACAAAACATGACAGGAAAACACGACAGACGACAGTGCGTGCTGTTATAGAAAATAATCAACGACGAGATGATGATGTGGCCCAACGTGAAGCCGAGGGTCATTACCACCCTGAAGTTGATTATCTTCCCATAACAGCAAGTGTTTTATTCCTCAGAAACTTTTTTATTTATTAAAGAAAAAGATGCCAATACAGTCATCCATACCACTTATCCTACACAGGGTCACGGGGAGTCTGGAGCACATCTCAGGGAACTCGGGGCACAAGGCGGGGGGACACCCTGAACGGGGTACTAGTCCATCACAAGGCACAATCACACACACAAAAGACAATTTGGAAATGTCATTCAGCCTACAATGCATGACTTTGGACTGGAGGAGGATTGGGCCAGCATTTCCTCTTTATTTGTTTCTTTGTTCAGCATCTTCCTCTTTGTTTCTCTCTCTCTCTCTCTCTCTCTCTCTTTCTCTCAACATTTTACAAATGTAGACTCCTTCCATAAAAGTTAATGTCCCCTAACGAAAAAAGTCATCTCATCTGTTTTTCTTTTCTTTTTTTTTTAATTATTAGTCCTTTTATTATCACAACTTTTATTATTAGTCTTACATTATGTGGAGCATCTGCGTACAAGACGCTGTAGGAGTTGTTGCTATAGAAATAATAACGTATTAGAACCAGCGCATTAATATTAACCTGTTGTTCACATTACAGCCGGAACTACTTGCTGTTACAGAAATTAAGCCACACTTTCTGACCAATCAGATTCGAGAATTCATAAACGCTGTGGTACAACAGGGACTTCACTAAACACCTCTGCGTGCTTTCTTTGCTGAGCGAGTGTGGAAAAGTGTAGCACAAACAGTGGCAGTTATAAGGTATTCTATCAAATAATAAATGAACACTATATAAACAGGATTCAGACCACCACATGCATCACAGCTGTAAACCACAATATATATAAAGCTGTTTTCCTCTGGAGAAGATAGAACAACTGGACAGGTTATTTTCTAAAATCTGGGCTGGGCTAGCAAACACTGAACATTTCCCTCACATTAGCATTTGGTTCTCTTTTGGTTTAATAATTAATTGATTCATTGATTGATTAGTTAGTTTGTTTAGCGAACCATTTCATAACGTTTCTCGGGACCTTTTTATTTATTTATTTATTTATTTGGTTAACAAACTTTAAAACACAAGGTTCTCCTACAAACTAACCTTCTGGGAACGTTTCTGTAACATTCTGTAACCTGGGCAGCGCACTGGAAGGCTCGTGGCAGGCAGGAAGCAGCATCCTGGGGCGCTGCACAGTTTTTCCTGTTGTGGACGCACCTGATCCCGCTGTTCAGGTAGTTATTAAACCCTCAGTGAGGTGGGCCAGGTTTGCTGAGGGTCAGGGAACACTTCATGCTGTGGAGGGCGGGGGATCACCACGACTGCAGCTGAGAGTCTCTGCTCTAGAGGGCTCATATTTAATCACATAGCAGCGAACAGCTCGCGCTCATGAGCGACTCAGTTCTCACATGTCCCATGTCTTTTCTCTTCAAGCTCACTTCAGGTGCATGTCGATCATCAACTGTCTCTCTGCACTTATTTATTTAACCCTTGTGTGGTGTTCATATTTTTGTTAATCAGCCAGTGTTCGTGGGTCTGGTGGACCCGCTGCATTTTTGGGGTTTTTAATTCAACACAATCAAACAATTTTATGTTAAAATACTCAACAGATGTTTACTTCGTCCCAGTTACAAGCAATATAAACAACATATATGGTATTTGCCCTTTACCTTTGTTAGACCACATTTATGAATTAAATTGCTACTCGATTTTTGTTTGTTTTTTAATAAAATGTAATAAAAAAAAACGAAAATCAATTATAATCAAGATCTGAGAAAAAAATTCAACAAATTTACAAATGAAGCAAGGTTTTTCATAACTATTGATTCTTATTTATTTGAACTTCATTAGAAATTTAACCCATTCAGGTCAGTTTACACAACACAAGCAGAACACATACAGTAACCATTTCTGTCTAGACAACACATCAGCCCCACTGAACACATTGCCTTTTCATACCAGCCTATACAACACATGATGAGCAGAGTTCTACTGTGTGTGTGTTGCATCTGTACTTCTTGCACTTGATGCATGCATATTGCGTTTTTCTTTCCATCTTGGGTCCACCACTTCACAGCGCTTCTTTTTGTTGTCGCTGGCTACAATCTAGAATAATGTCATATCAACAGCGGCCAGCGTAGAGTCCTCCTTTTGCAGCTGTAGGCAGTCACCAGCTTGTCCATGTTGTCCACCCCTCCTTCTGTGGCATTATAATCCATGATGATCTCAGTTTTTTGATGCTCCTGGCCACAGATTCTCCCATCCCTTTGCAGCGTTCTCATGAGTACCACATTCTTGCCTTTCTTTGGCACATAGAATACCAGGGATGTACACAAACTTGGAAGAGATGACAGGCCTGTTCTTTGTAGTCAGCAGTTGGGGTGGGAACTCAGACTTGTTTTTTTGTATTGTTCCCACCATGGTCAGCTTCCTCTTTAGGAGTTCCTGTCCCAGTTTGTGTGAGGTAAAAACAATTATTGCATGTGATGTTGTGTCCACTGAGTCCCTGAGTCATGTCCAAGACAGCTCTCATTCCTTGATTCTTCTCAGGGGCTCCTCCATCAGGTTTCCATGTGTAGACTTGTAAGTTCCAAGCATAGGAGGAAGTTACATCACAGGCAGCCCAGATCTTTATACCATATTTTGCAGGTTTAGATGGTATAAATGGGCAGCGGCCCCTAAATGGTATCAGCTGCTCATCAATGGTGACATTAGGCCCAGGGTTGTAAAACAGGGGGAGGTGGTGCACCCACTTGTCCCACACTGTCCTGATGGCAGCTAGCTTGTCTAGCAAAACTCACACACTCTCTCCCTCTCTCTCTCCCTCTCTCTCTCTCTCTCTCACACACACACACACACACACACACACACACACTAACAGCAGGCCCAGACAGGAGAAGGACAGTGTAGGTACACAGGACCTACAATTTCCACACTTTTATTAGCCACACTTTTATTTTATTTTACAAACATCCTGTATGCAATATAAATGTGTAGGGGGGTGTACAGTGTGTGGTCATTGATAATGTGTTCTGATATATGTTCTTCACCGAAAATGAGCCAAGGCCAATGAGTCTGAGTTTGTTATAATTAAAATAATTAATCGTATCATTTTTCTTTTGATAAAAAAATGAAAACGGGTCCCACAGACACGAACACCATACAAGGCTTAAATAATCATTATGAGAGATCACATGTTGGAGTTTAAAATAATAATAATGATGATGATGATGATGATGATGATGATGATAATTTCGAATGATGAGTTATTTCATTTGTAATATAATTGCACATAAACTCGATTAGTTGTGTGCCGTAGTTTGTTCCGGGTTTTGTTTTTGTTTTTTTTGGACCAGCAGCCAATGGGAAACGAACAATGGTACCACGTGATTCCAATGTTTCGCTTATGGTTGCCATGGAAAAGAAAACACGTAGCCAGTAGTAACGCACTAAGCACGAGCCGGCCATTTCATTCTGCAATGGATGTTTCAGGGAGTTTGGAAGTGAGGTTAGTAGCTGAAAAAGTTACCTGGTTATTTTATTGAGTTAAAAAAAAGTCGTTAGTTCACCAACAAATTTCTAATTCCAGCTTGACCTTTTCTGATATATCCAAAATCTTTATTAGTAGTTGGATACTATGCTCCTAAATAGCGAGAAAGAAAGAAAGAAAGAAAGAAAGAACTAGCTCGAGATATGAGGAAAAGATTAAACAAGAGAATTAAATAAGAAAAAGAAACAATGAGAAAGAAAGGGGAGGAGGAGAGAAAATGGACTTGTAATGTGTGAGAAAAGCAAAGTGAAAAAGAAGAAAGAGGGAAAAGAATATAAGAAAATCAGAAATAGGAAGAAAAAGAAAGAAAGTGAGAGAATAAACAGCTTATACAGTAACTAAGAGTCGAGATCTAGCTGTTAGACTTGAAATATTAATGCACATTGTTTGCTTTACTCAACATTATTCCTGATAGTTGGTCTGCTTGTGTGTCAGTCATTCATTTATCTTTTGTCCCACAAGGTGGGTGCAGGGGTTCACCAGCAGCAAAGTTGCATTTTTGGACAAAAAAACAGCCTGTTACCCCTGTGGAAATTACATCACCTTCCTCAATGTGGAGACAAAAACGAGAAAAGTGCTTCAGAGCCCTGGTCATGGCATTGGTGTCTTCACAGCAAATGGACTTTGTAAAAGTCTTGCTTTTTCTGAGCAGAAACGGCTTCCATCCATTTTTGTGTACGGATACCCTGAGCTTAGCCTGAGATGTGAGCTTAAAGGTGGGTTTTTTGTGTAATTTCATCATTCTAAAAAGGCAACATTAATCCAGATGAGGAGTCAAGGACTCCATTAAAACTGCAGAGGCAGCTCATCCATAAAATCAAACTACTATGTAACTTTAACTGTACTACAGAGAACACAGCTGAAACAGTTAAAACAACTGGGTGAATTAATGATGATAAATTAAAACGTCAGTTGATTAACTGGAATACAACCATATGAATCTTAAAATGATATACTTTTTCACCAGTGAAAAAATGTATTAATATTATAATATTCCCAATCAGGGTGTATTCCTGCCTCGCACACAGTGTTCCTGGGATAGACCTGATGACACAGTTTAACCTTAGTAAAATAAGTTTTTAGAAGATTCGAGAGAAGATTAGAAGATTACATAACTTCAAATTTCTATAAAATTTAAAGTTAGTGTTATGCTTTGTTGGCTTTATTCTGCATAGTTGAACTGTTTTGCTTTTATTTTCCAGGCACAGCTAAACTGGCCTACACAGCCCTCGCACTGAGTGACACTGCTCCATATTTAGCCAGCTGTTCATCTTTACCTGATTACACCATCACAGTATGGTATGAGCATTAGTGCTGATTATCTACATACCTTTATATATAGTAAGACACTATGTTATTTAACATGTATTCCATGTTGCTTGCATTTAGGTTTTTGTGTTTAGTCTTAGTCTAGTTTCATGACTAAATTCATATATGAAGTTTATATAAGCATATAACCATATTTATATATATATATATATATATATATATATATAGAACCAAGGACCAACTTTATTTCGCAAATAGTACTACTACTTAAAAATATATATATATATATATATATATATATATATATATATATATATATATATATATATATATATATATATATCTTTTAGAAGACTGTTCTTCTATTCTTGTGTGATTCCTATGTGTTTTGGCATTAGTAACTCACACTATATGGCCAAAAGTTTGTGGACACCTGACCATCACACCCATTTGTGCTTTTTGTATATCCCATTCCATATTAGTCCCCCTTTGCGGTTATAATAATCTCCACTCTTCTGGGAAGGCTTTCCACTACATTTTGAAGTATGGCTGTGGGGATTTGAGCTCATTCATCCACAAGAACATTAGTGAGGTCAGGCACTGATGTCTGGCGAGGACGCCGAGGGCGCAGTTTCAGTTCATCCCAAAGGTGTTCAGCGGGGTTGAGGTCAGGGCTCTGTGCGGGACACTCGAGTTCTTCCACTCCAACCTTGGCAAACCGTGTCTTCATGGAACCTGCTTTGTGCACAGTGACTCTGTCTTGCTAGAACGTGTTTAGGCCCCTTAGTTCCAGTGAAGGGAAATTGTAATGCCACAGCATACAAAGACAGTCTTAGTAATTGTGTGCTTTCAACTTTGTGGGAACAGTTTGGGGAAGACCCAAATATGGGTTTGATGGTCAAGTGTCCACATTGTTTAGTTACAAGTCTGATAAAATCTGTATCTGATTCAGAATGAAATGTGGAAACATCTTTACAAAGATAAAGGGAATGGAAGATGTAACATTAACAAACTGCTTAATTAGTTTACACATGTTTTCAAAGGAACTTGGAAAGGGGGGTTTCAATTTGTAACAATCGACTGGAGGAAGAGGATGCCACAACCCTACTTTTCAATCCAATGAGCTGGCAGCAAATTTGTGCTGTGAATCCAAAATCTCTAACAGTATGGAATATTGAGAGAAGCAATGACTTTCATATTTTGAAGCCCAGGTACATATGGTCTCTGTCCAGCAGATGTCACTCTTATTTGATTTCTAATATGAAATGTATTTGACTTAAACATCAATGCTTTTGAATTTGTTTGGCAGTGTTATTGAGCTCCCTGCCATCGATGGCTCTGTAGTTGAGCAGGAGGTCGACACTTCTTACGTCCCCACTGGGAAGCTGACATACTCTGGCCCTCAGATGCCCACTTCAGCTATTGCAGGGCTGATCAGTGACAGATCAGATAAAATTTTGGCACTGAATTCACTTGTAATGAAAAACTTATTTCATTTTAACCCATTTAGATTTTTCTGTTCAGATTAGTTTGGTTGATAATTAATGGGGAGAATATTCAGTTACAAAATCAGTGGTGTAGTGTTTAAATAAATAAATAAATAATAAAACAGAATGGTAATCCTGCCACGATATAATGAATGTAAAGGAACTATGGGATGTTTCCTGGATATGTTGCAATGGTTACACTCATAACCAGAGCTCTAGTTGGAGGTACATGTGGTTGGTAACCTGTTTTAAAGCTCAGAATTTTGTGGGTTTAACTTGCATTGTTTCCAAGCAGTACAATTTAAAACCTCTTCATACTGGTTCACAAACGAATGAGAATATTTTCCCGAACTCTGTCTCTAAATGTTTCTATAAAATAGACTTTATATAAATACATTCTACCCAAGTGATTTTTCAGTTTGTCTGATTTGTCTACTCGTGTCACTTTATCAGTTTTTTTTTTCTCATTTTAACTCACCTCTGAAGCGAGTGAAGCCTCGACTCTGCCCAAGTGCCATCTGCTGGTCAGTGTCCTCAGATCTATATGTTGGGACTAAAGAAGGTTTCCTGCTGTTAGTAAACACTGAAAGTCTCCTTGTATCTATCCTGCACAACCCTCATATTAAGCAAAGCCCCTCAGGTAAAGAGCAAGTTTTATTGGTTAGTAAACCTGTTAAATACTTAGGTTTTTATATCACTATGGTCCTGGGAAAGTTTGGAAAAAGGTTTTAATCGTACCTTGCAGATTGCAGTGCGAGCCAGGTGATTCAGGAAGGCAGTTTTCAGAGCTTGGCACTACACAGTAAAGGCGTGTTTGCTACAGGACCTGTAAGAGCATCTCATTTACATTCAGTATATACAATTGTAATAAAGGACATCATTAGTCATCATGTCTCTGGACCCTCTACTTATTCTAAGGTGTGTGTCCATCTAGAGCTTTGGCAAAATTAATTATTTTTCATGTTATTTTGCCATAGGATGGTGTTTTGCAAACCCTCCAGATTAAAGGGAACCAAGTGAAAGTGGTGGAAACTTTAGCTTTAGTGGAACCAGTCTCAAGTTTGTGCTTTTCACCTGACTATGAAGCATTGCTGCTGTCCTCAACCACTGTAAGTGAAATTGGTTTTAATTTACAAATTGGTGGCCACTAATTCTATTTTGTTGAACAGACTTTGGGTTGGTGGGTAATTAGGGAATAAAACACGGCAGGGTTCACTGTTATAAGAAAATATGCAATGCAAAACCTTCAAAGCCCTGGTACAAAGGGCACTGTTACAAAGGGCTGACACTGGGGACTCCTTCCAAAAAATGCTAAATAAACATCTCTTTACAGAAAACTTCACCATGTCAACAATTACACATTTTTTTTGTTTATGTCTCCGTGAATGAGTCGTATTAAACAAATGCATTAATACAAACCTGTGATTTGCCTTGCAGCCAGAACAACTCTGCTGTGCTGCTGTGCTGTTACAGAAAATTAGTCAACACCTTCTGACCAATCAGTGGCAGACACTCCACATAATCTAAGACTAATAATAAATAGATTTTAAAAAATGCTGTGACAAAGAAAATATCTAATATCTATGGTGAAGCTTTCTCTAAGGAAACATTTATTCAACATTTATTGAAGAAGTCTCGAATGTCAGCACTTTGTAACCGCAATTTTTCGTTAAGTTGTACAACATGGGAAAATCTTAGGAACAGAGGACTTTCCACGTTCTAGTTTCTCAGTAGCATGACAATCTGCATTTTTTTTTGACTTTTATTAATTTCAAGAGAAAGAAAAAATGCTGGTGAAGGAACAGCTGTTGTATCATAAGTGGTAACAGGAGTTAACTTGTTTTGTTGATGTTCCACAACACTTAATGTAACTATAAACATATAATATGTTGTTATTTAATCAGTGAAGTATGTCATCACTGGCAAATTGCTGTGGTATAAGAGGAATAAAACACTTTGGGGCAAGCTGTTAGAGAAAAATGATCAACTTCAGGGTGGTAACATCAAAGCATCGCATCACCTCTGGTTGTTTCCTTTAACAGCATGCCTCTTTGTGTTTTATTTTTACTTAAATGTGTGGTGCTTTGCAGTATTGCTGGTTCAACATAATCTAAGTAAATTAGACTTTTTATAAGGTTTATAAGACCTGTTCAAAATCTTGCTGTTTTGTAGGGACGCATTTACAAGTACAATCCAGGACTTAAAAATGAAGTCATAAAAGTTCTGGATGTGATGTGTGGTGACTTTATCGCTGCTGCTCCAGTATACACTGAAAAGAACCTCTGTGTGGTAAAATGATACCAAATATTTATTTGTTCTCACTGTATTCATAACTAGTGGAGAATAGTCATGGCTAAAATTGGATCTGGGCTGTCTTTAAAATTTTGGTTTATTACAATAATCTTGGTTGCAAAATGTGATATATTCAGTTATTATAGACAGTAATGTTAATAATTCAGTAAGACATTTATTTTAATACTTTTTTCTTTTTAAAGATTACATTTTTAGATTTGAGATGTCTATTTCAATGCTAATGTAATGTTTGTGTGTGTGTGTGTGTGCGTGCGTGTGTGTGTGTTTGTGAGTGACTGCAGTCAGTCAGAGAGTCTGGGGAGCTGCAGCTGTGGTCACTGGAGGATGGAGATTGCATTGCATCCATCTCTCTAAAGACAAAAGTTAGTGACATTCTAACATCCTTTGGTTTTATTCCTCCACCCACCAACACTACCATGATTTTCTTATTAGTGGCACATATACAGTAAGAATCCTGTATGTGACTTTATGTTATACATTTTCTGTAATATGAACACAGGTGACCTGCTTGGCATGTTGCCCAATAGCACAGTACGTAGCTGTGGGAGCAGTAACAGGCCATGTCCTGTTTGTGGATCTGACCAGAGCACAAAAACCTCGACTGGTTCACGTTGTCCATCTGTACCATGTGCCTGTAGAGCATTTAGTGTAAGTGTTATTGTTATATCTAACATTTTAATGGACTGCCTGAAGGTGCACAGATTTATTTATTCATTTATTTATTTTTATCATTTAAAATTATTATTGTGTAGTCTCATTCTTTTGTTTTTGTCAACAGTTTCGACCAAGGGGCAAATTTCTTGATTACAGGAGCATTCGATTCACACATATTTTTGCTGGATGCAAGACCATCTAAAGCATTTGAGATTATTGGATACACTGGTACATTACAGCTGTAATTATAAAGCTATTTTGTATGTGAATCTGTCTCGGACATGCATTTTATTTACTTTGTCATTAATTTCAGACTCTATGGGTGCCACCGTGGGTCTGTCAACCCAGTATCAGAAAGAGAGCAAGAAGGTGGATGTGCTGGTGCTCTGTAAGAGTGGGAAGAAGAACAGGAAGAATAAGGAACATAAGGAAGGGAACCTGTTCATGTTGCTGTCAGTGTCTACACAGCAGATCTCAGGTAGATTTTTCAGAAAACAGCTCAATTAAGGAAATGTGTAAAATTTTTGTTACAGATTATTTAAAACTATCAGTGTGTTCTTAGATACAGCAAATTGTGTGGACCCCCATGGCCGCCTGCGAGAACAAGTTATTCAAACCTATGTGTATGAGATCCCACACTCTCTTTCCTCATGTGTTCTGGGTACCAAAAACATCTTTGGTTATTGTCACCAGAAGAAAGTTCTGCAGAGATTCCAGCTACCGCAGGTATGATGTGTAGTGCACTGGAGATTTATTAAGGAAGGAATAAAACATGACAGCACATGCTGTTATAGGAAAATAATCAGTAGTGGGGTCGTGTGATATGGACCAATGCGAAGTGGCCACACTGAAGATATATTATTTTTCTATAACAGCACATCCCAAAGTATTTTATTCCTTTTATACCACAACTATTTGCCGATGATTACAACTTTTATTGAATAAAGAATGATATTTATGTTGATGTTGTAGAACATTCATGGAAAAAAAGGTAGTTGCATGGTCACTTACACTATAGCACTCTCTATACTCTCTACTGACAACCTACTGACTTTTACAAAGCACTGACTAAAGACTCCTTCCATAAATGTTAAATAAGCGTTTCCTTGCAGAAAGATTAACAATAAATAATAGTAAAGTAAATAATAGTTATGTAAACAGACGAACACAAACTCTTTTCATACCTTGGGGTTATCATGTAGAGTGAACATAAAAGATGGATATAATGTGACCAGGGATAAAAATAATTTTTTTTCACAATTATTTTAATGCACATTTGCATTTTTAACACATTTATATCACTTTGTTTGTTTCAGTTGTAAATGACCAAGCATTATTTTTTTTCTTGCTCATTTTGACTCAAAACAAACATAAGGGTTAACACAAGTATTTCTCATCTGATTTGCAGAGTGTGGATAAATTGTCCAGCAGACAGAAAACAGTTAGACTGAGGCCAGAGAAGGAGGTAGAGGGTCATCCTCTCGGCCCTGCGTTACTGCATCTCTCACCTCATCAGAGCTGGCTGGCGTCTGTCGGCAGAGATGGGCTGCTTTGCATCCATGACATCACCACTCTGGTAATATCAGGGTTAGAACAGTTTTGCAGACTTTACACATGTTTAGGAGTGCACTGTGCTGACATCTTGTACTGAACTGTTTCATTCAGGAGAAGTGTGTGCAACAGCAGTGCCACTCTTGGTGGTTGGGAGGAATTCGCTCTGTGTCTTTCACCCCTGACAGTCAGACTCTTATCACTACCGGTCTCCGAGATGGCTCTCTGGTCTGCAGCAGGCTCAGGTAGAAATTTTTGCCATTGTATAGAAACTGCAAATTGTACCAGTATTGTAAAGCTCTATTTCATTTCTGCGGGACGAAAAATTCTAAACCATTGTTCCTAAAGTAAGAAAATTCAAATTTAAACAGTTTAAAGATGGCTGCAGCTACCCAGCATGACCTGTCTGTGGTGGCCTCCTTCGAAGATAAAATATCCCAAGAGAACCCCATCCTCAGTGACATGGCTGACTGGGAACCACCATCACAGACACCAGTAGTGGTAAAGAACTACAGTGTTGTATTATTCAACCAGTGAGCAACATGTTATTATTTTTGTAATTCTACGCTTCTCACTTCATTGACATCACTATTTTGACATAGCTTTTCTTTAGGCTTCTTGAGGAAATGGCATAATTTATTATGGGTTTTAGGTTTTATAGGACAACCATTGATTCACAAAATAGTAGCATTTGTTAACACCAACAACAAAGTATTACATTTTGCTGGGCGAATATCTGAAAGGCAAATACCACAGTAGTAGACTGGTGTGGGACTTGCTGAAGGTCAAACATTTTTTAATTCTATTCCAGGGCAGATTCAGTTACATAATACCTTAGTGAAACTGAAGAGGTTCCAGCTAGAACTGAGCCTTCTTATATTAACAAAACCATTTTTAAAGCTTTTTGGAGATGCAAGTATTTGTAAGAATATAACTATTTTCCTAAGAATTAAACTAAAATATGTATTTTTTTTTAAATTATAGATCAGTAACAGTGGCCAAGAAACAACTGACATAACAGACAACAGTTATAACAGTCTGCCTTCTACAACTCCATGCAATTCCACATGGTTGGATAATAAACTAAATAAAGTAAGTGTTCTAATGCTGTAACACATTAGCTGCATTTTATACATATCTAATAGAATAATAATATTATATTTTGAGACCAGTGCAGAATGTTGTAATGTTGCTGTTTGTGGAGAAATCACATTAAAGCTTGAACGTTATGGTGACAAATGGAGATAATTGATACTTCTTATTTCTGTATTCAACTTGTAAAATCGAAAACTGTATTTCAGTGTGCATTTAGGGCTTTGTTTATAATCTTTGAGGAAATGACATATTTTATTATGGGTTCTAGGTTTTATAGGACCACCCGTGATTCACAAAAGCGTAGCATTTGTTGAATCAACAAAGTTTATGTTCTGTTTGTTCTGATATGCCATTACTCAGCCTGCTTCATGCATCATTTCCATCTAGTTTTGACCCAGTTATCAAATCTGCCATCAGTTTGGCATTGTGTCAGTTTGGCATCATGTCAGCCTTAGGCATCATGTCATCATGTCAGACTTATTAAAATCAGAGAGTTTAATTCATAGAATACTTAGGAATGTCTTGTACATTTGCAATATCTACCACAAATCAAGAGAATCTCCAGCAGACCGTGTGTATGTGTGTGTGGCACCATTATCACCCACTTGCCCTTCCATAGAGTATGAAGAAGTCTGTCATCTTCACAGGTACTCGAAGAGGAGAGCCAGCAGTTTGCAGAGACCAGGAAGAGTCTTAAGCAGAGTGTAGAGGAACTTCGGGACACAGTAAGAAACAGCACAATAAAGTGTACAGCAGCGTTGTACCCGTAATCACGTATAGCTTAACACGTTTTATGAGAATACTCATAATAACTCGTAATTGAGAAAATATTTTCATAGTTTAGGGAAATTCCATGCAGATCTCATCAATATAGTTGTGAGCACATAAAAAAAAAATTAAAATTAAATTCCACATAGGACTATAAGTAACTGTTCTGATTGATTTGAAAATAATATTGTAAAGGATACTGTAATTTATCTGTGCATTGTCACTCGGTTTTAACCAGCTGTACTGCACTGTTCATGAAGATAGTCCTGTTTTTCACCTAACCCCTTAGATCCATGTCAGCTGCTTAGACCTATATTCCTGACTTTTGTAAAAACACACCTTTCCTAATAGTTTCATGGTAGTTACCGAATAATTTATGATGGTTCTTATAAACAATATGCAAATAATCTGGGAGTTTAAGCAATTATTGATTAAGCAATTGTTGATTTTAAGAAGGTTTTAGTTGTTTGTACAACAATACAACAATGAGCCATACAATTATGTATTTTTTATTTGTACCATTTTTCAAGAATCCCTGAGAGTTTGGAGCCGCACTGTCATACCAGTAATATTTAATATTTAATGTGGATAAGAATATCTCATATTTTGGATAGCATAATTCTCATGCTCCCTTGCTGCCAGATCCAGGCTATGATGCAGGAGAATGAGAAGCTGCCAGACATGGAGAAGCTGGAGCAGCTGGAATTTAACCTGGACATGGAGGAGCAGCAGAGACTACAAGACGAGGGGAAGCAGGAAGTCACCAAGGTAAAACTAGTGTGTCTTTTTTATTTTAGTTTAGTTATTTTTACAGTGGAAAGCCATTTTGAACAGAGTGACTACTTACACTAGCAGTGCTCAATTTATAATATTATGGATAAGGAATTGTAATTGACATTTCTAATAATACATACAATAGATATTTATGATATTGGGATTAGCCATTATTTTGTTGTGTATGAATTACATAAGGTGAGAAAGGAGATTGAGCTTGACAACCTGGCAAAATGTTATCTGCACGATATTCTCAAGAAAAAGTACTGGGACTCCATGAATGTGAAAGGGAAGGCCATTAAGGTAAAAGAAAAGAACAGAGCATCATTTCTGTTTTTGTGACCTTTATGTATAAGTTTCCATAGGAAGTCTAATAAGCTGCATGGGTACCTTCCTGCTTCTGAAAGTGTCTGTGTACTATATTTGTGGAAATCTATTCTTGCCATCCTCATTTCTGTGTGTGTTCTTATTAAAATATGGCCCTCTCAGGCCTTCCACTCAGGGTATGAAGTGGATAACTTTCCCATGAAGGAACGCACTGCAAAGGAACTAGAAGAGCTTTACAGGGTAGAAGCCATCCAAAAGATTGAACAGGCTGACACTAGTGTATGTACACATAGACTTTATTATGCAGATTCTAAAGGCTGAAGAGATTAAAACACAAAAGGTTCATCGTACATGCCTTATGTTGTGTCCAAGTTGCAGCAAGACATTTTGGAGAACAACAAGGCACCATTAGAGAGGGATGAAGATGAGGAGGGTAAAGGGCCTGAGGTGGAGAGCTCAGCTTTAACGGGTAGTCTGAGTGCTCAGTATGGAGGTTCCAACTGTCACTTATACAGCCAGTTCAGTCTGCGTACAAGAGACCAAAAGATCAACCAGATCACCCTGATACAGGTGACATCCTCATTTTATCCTGACTGTATTTATAAAGAAACATAATGCTAAGAACAAATGATTTAAACTCAAAGTTAAAAACTTATTTATACATACTGTGTATAGAGAGATTTTTATTTGAATGATTTTAATTCTAGGATGTTATTTACAAAGTGAAAACAGCTTTTAACACAGAGTTTGAGGCTGTGTACAAGCAGAAGGAGCAAGAGATCAACCGCATAAGAGACAAGAACAAGCGCATTACAGAGATTATGAGTAAGTTGGAGCTGCAGGAGCCCCTGTGGGAGCTCACTCTGACCGACAACGAGAGACCAGAGAGAGCTCTCACTGTCAGTGACACTGAGGTAACAGCAGCAGTAAGGTGGTCTTGCATATTGCTTGCAAAATTATCATTGCATCAACATGTTATTTCCAGTAGTTTTTAAACCACTGAAATATGTAAGAGATTGTGATCCACTGTTTGCCTTTTCTCTTTACAACTGTATAATGTACTAATTTATAATCATAATATCTGGTGTCATCCTGAAGAGGAAGGGTTCTGTTTTGAGTCTGGTTGCTCTCAGGGTTTTTTCCACATGTCGTCTCAGGGAGTTTTTCTTTGCCACTGTGACCTCTTGACTTGCTCTTTAGAAATCTAAATCTGAATTGAATTGATGTGCTTCTGCCAGTCAAGCTAATCACATGCAATCTTAGTTTCACAGTGCAATTAAACTTTATATATACATCTCTTTGATATATTTCAATGTATGTATTTATGATAGTATGGACTATCAAAAGTATTTGTCTAAGTAAATAAGAAATGGTGATATGGTCTGAAATAGTTCTGTAATTTGTTACGCAACATTTGTAAACAGAGTAGCTGCCTACCATTCTTTTACCCTGAACCTGATCTGTGCAGTTTAAAACTGAATTTGGCTCTGTGTCTTGTGATTCCTAGTGAGAAATTCATGCCAAAACATACTCTGCATAATTTATTGCTCCCAAACAGAAATTTAAAAACTGGCTTTAGCAGTGGATGCTACTGTTTTAGGCAGCAGGTCAGGACAAGCATTTAGAACATGTCCGTATAGCTCTAAAGTGTGTTTGGGAAACACTTTGAGAGAAAATCCATTTTTAAAGTTTATTGCTATTTTTGAGATTTTAAAGCTGACTGTTATTTGAACCTTGATTTATGCCTGTTGTGGACAACTGGTTCAATGCCTGAGATTCTGTGTATGTTTCTAGATCAAGGTTGAGAAATACCTGACACCTGAGCAGAGGCAGAGAGAGGAGGAGCAGAGAAAGGAAGAGGAGCAGAGGAGGCTTGCAGCAAAGGTATAAAAAAGTACCTGTAATGCCAAGTTTCTACACATTTCTACACATTTATATGGCCCTTGTCGTTGTGCACAAAGCAAGGTCCATGCAGACATAGTTTGCCAAGGTTGGAGTGGCCTGCACAGAGCCCTGATCTCAACCCCACTGAACACTTTTGGGATGAACACTGAAATGCCCCAGGGCTTCTTGCCCAACATCAGTGCCAGACCACACCAATGCTCTTGTTTGCTGAATGGGCAAATTCCCACAGCCATGCTCCAAAATCTAGTGGAAAGGTTTCCCAGAAGAGTGGGAATTAATTGTAACAGCAAAGTCTGCTAAATCAGGAACGGGATGTTCAAAAAGCACATATGAGTGTTATGGTCAGATGTCCACAAACTTTGGCCATATATTGTATGTTTCTTATATAAATGTAATAAAAAAAAATGTGTTGATTATTATGTCTCATTAATCTTTGAAATGATCTCTTGTGGCTCTCCATTTCCTGGACAGGGGGACAATATCAGAGAGCGAGCTTTGGATGATATGATGGGTGGGGTTCTTGAGGTCAAAAAAGAGGACATCCTGAGTATGGTATAGTGGCCAGTTTGATTTTAGCACAAACCATTTAGAATAGAATTATATTAAACAGTTTAAGAAATTTTTATTTGACTTAAAGGAACTGCCACCACCAGAGTTTATAGATAAGCCTGAGCTCCAGTGGACAGAGGACGAAAGAAGAAGCTACAAAGAGTATGAGAGAAAAATAAAGGAGCTCAGTGAAGAACAGGAGAAATATAGAAAGGTGTGATTTTTTTAGCCATTAAGTTAATCTCATAAGGAATATATAATTGTGTCCTGTACATGTTCGAACTGCTGAATAACTGGATAAAAATCTCAGTTTATTTTTGTGTTCCCTATTGTATTCTTTGCATTAGAGAAGGTCTGTTTTAATTTCATTACTAGACACATGATCAGAAGCAGCACTGTCATATGCACTGCGGTAGTGTAACATCTAAGTCAAATACCCCTTTGTCAGCAGTTCAACATTTTAAGCTTCAGTTGTATATAGGGATGTTATTATATTTGAACATTTATCATTTATGGCCTCAGACCTTGGAGGCAGAGATGAAGAAACTGCAGGCATCCATTAAAGATGCCACCCAGGCCTTTGATGAAACACTGAGCAAGCTTTTTGAAAGGAAAGTGAAATCAGAAATGGTTGTATACCAGGCAAGTTGATATAATTTACCTCTGTTCAAAGGCATAGTAAATAAGCCTACAATACCAAGTAAGGGATAATAACTTTTTTACCTCAGGAAGAGCTAAAGATCACCAATCTCTTCCATTCCTTACTTATTGAGGAAGAGATGCTGAACAGAGAGGAACAGCTGATCTACAGACTGGAGAAGGCACAAACTGTTAAGGTACAGTTTTTTTTTACATTTCTGTTGTGCAGTTCATTCAGGTGTAGTGTACCGTGAACAAAAGGGTGAGATGAGTGATGCACATAGCTCATCTTGCTCCTAAGGAAGAGACAAGTTGTGCATGAAGAAACTTGTGTGGCATGTTAATTATATTGGCTATGAGATTGTTTTTCATGTCCTGTAAAATGCTATTATGTATGAGTCACCCTTTCTGTTGGCAGAATCAAATTGGGAAAACTTTGAATAAGCACAGAGAGGATGTAGAGGCCTTTCGGGAGATATACGATAATACAGTAGCAGAAGATAAAGTAAGATCATCGTAAAGTACGATCAACCATAATACTATGATTGATCCTGGTAATATATTAAATAGCCTCTAACATCATTTGTCCTTTTCAAAGCTTCTTGAAAGTGGATTTCGCAAAGAGTTTTTTGATGTTCCTGGACACATTGTTGACCAGCTGTACAAGCTCTACAAGCGCAGACCCAGGTACTTTCAAAAATGGAGATTCTTCAATAGGAAAAAATGTATCAATTTGGCCTTAATTAAGATAAAATAAGATAAGATAAAACGTTACTGATCCCAAAGGATTTTTTTTTTGCCATTTATTCAAGACAATACAAATAACACTGAGCAGATTTGGTTAAAAACATAAAATATATATAAACCTATAATATGTAACAAAATAAAACAAAAATATTCTTGTAACTGTACATATGCAAAAATACTGCTGAAACATTGAACACATCTGACTCACCAGTCAGGATGGGGAAGCGGTAAAAAAAAAAAAAACGTTCCCACAATGAGGAAAAACATAGTCATTTTCCCCATCCACATCATGTAAAAGCCTAAACTTTAGTACAAATAGAAAACGAAGAGGAATAATCATGCAAGATGCATGCAAAATCAATAAAAAAATGTCCTTAGGACAGAAAGCAACGTAGGTAGGCTGCCACTCATGGTGGTGCTGAAAGTAGAATCTTCCATAATATTGCTTCAGACTATAGACTCGTTTAGTCCTGACTACCATTTGGTTGATTGAGGCAACAGTGACAGTAGAAGGTGTTCCTTCTCAGGATCCAGATTATGAGGACACAGACAGACAAGACAGGCTTGTTTAAGGAATCTCCTATGCTGAGTCGAGCAGCAGCAGAAGGACTCTCACAGATGATGAAGGCTATGGAGGAGTTAGATGCACCACAGAACATGCCAGAGGGTCTGGACCCAGCCGTGTGGGAGAGATTCTGTCTGGCCAGGAGGACCAAAGTGGAGAGTGAGCAGAAGGTGACAAAATGATCTCAATGATGGCTACTCAAGTGCACAAGTTTGCTGCGAATGACTGCTGTGACAAAATTCTTACTAAAGAAGTGGTCATCTAGTTTTATAAATCTACCATCAATTTGACTCCTCAATTATTTCTGTGAATATAGATAATTTTATTATCCAACCTTACAAAATGACACAGTTAACTAATAATAATGGAACATTGCAGTGATCCAAAACATCTCACTCAAAATAAAGCCAAATAAGCATGTTCTGTATTTTCACTTTTTGTATTAGGTAAAAATGAAGGCACTGACTTTAGCGGAGATGCAGACCTTTCTGCAGAAGAGAACAGCAGAGGAGGAGAATGCACAAATGGAAATCAAGAACCTTGTTGATAATCTTAATTGGTAAGAAATTAACTGTTTTTAAATTTTTTATGGTATTAGCATCATGTAGAGAAACATTCAAAACACTGACATGCACTATGTGTCACTGAGTGTCTATGGTATGTAGGAACAAGGTTAAACTGGCGCGTCAGGTATGCAGGTACAGACGCAAGTGCAGATATACAGAGCATAATTTATTATTGCAAACAATACAAAGGTATCATCCAAATTCAAAGTCAAGGTGCAGGCAAGGGTCAGGCAATCAGCAATCAACATGGACTAGGGCAGGGAAGAGCAAGTAGACCAGAAACAAGATCAGAAACCAGAATGTCAATCAGTGTAAAATGGCTGGTATAAACAAACAGAGATTGTATACTTTGCAAGGTGAAGGTGCAGTGAGGGTGCTTATGTAGTGTGTAGGTGATTGAGTCCAGGTGTGTGCAATCAGTATTCGCGTGAATGTGAACGTGAACGTGAGAGTGTCCGTAATGGTTATGAATTGTAGTCCTCGACGGCCATGTTTGTAGGCCACGCTGTGCTCTGGGAGTTTCCAGCATTGACATGACATGGTGCTACATTATGATGTTATACTGTCATAAAAATAGCAACAACAAAAAGTTGTTAAATATAAATATTTTTAGTATTATTTTAAGGAAATTCATCATCATCATATTTATTCTTCATCATTTGCAAACATTTCAAAGCATACTATAGTTTTTATACTTGTACTGTTGTTTACTTAACATTAAATTCCCTTCAGCCTGCGCGAAGAGAGGTCGAGGTTCTGCCTCAACGTTATGGTGCAGATCCTGGTAAAACAGGGCCAGGTTGAGGTGGAGGCTTTAGACTTTACCGCAGACTACTCAGACGCTTTGTTGCTCCACCGCAGTGTTGTGGAGGACCTGAACAACACCATCAGGGTACTCAGACTATCTAACATTACACTCTTGTTGCTTATTCTTATTGCCATTTCATTTCTTGAGAACCTATAAAGTACTACAGTGTGATACAGGGTGCAAATAATGTGGAACAGAGAACTTCTCTTCCAGGCTTTAGGAGAGCAGAAGATCGCCAGCATGGTGGAGTGCAAAGATTTTCATAAAGGAATAATTCAGCAGGAATGGGAACATAAGAGGATGAGTAGGCAGATAGAAGATCTCAAAAACAAAGCCAGAGACATTCAGATGCTGCATGTGTCTCAGGAACTCCAAGAGGTAAAGTCTGAATGTGCTTATGGTGATGGCATGTTGCAGAATTATGTATTGTATGGACATTCTTGAATGGAAAGTTTCCTTGCCTGAGTAATGCATTTGTAAAACTCTTTACTATGAAATACAAAGATGCACCTCACACCTTTCCCTGAGGCAAAAGTACAAATTCATTTTTCAGAAAGTGTAGTGTCAGGCCATTTAACTACAAAATATGCTATTACTTGAACTGAGACTGAGAGTTGGGAAATAAAACATAAAAGTAAGGAATAAAACATGACAGGGTGGTGGAATGTGGCCCTACGTTCAAGTCAAAATCAAATCAAATCAAATTTTAGTTAATTATTCTCCTATAACAGCACATCACAAAGTGAAGTAATTACTAACAATCATAGTTTTTATTAATTAATGAATCACAAGTCATACTTTTCTCAGTTTATATAGTTACATTTAGTGTTGTGGAACATCATGGAAACAAGTTAGTTCCTGTTATCACTTACATTACAGCAGCTATAGATAGTCATTCCCTCCCCTAACAGCTTGTCATGCTACCGAGAAACTGGAAATGTACTGATTGGTACAAAGCACTGATACCTAAAACTCCTTTTATACAAGTTAAATAAATGTCTCCTTAAAGAAACTTTTGCCATATCAATGATTATACATTTTTATAACAATAACAATGTTTATGTTTTTTAAAATCATTTAATGGTCCTCATTTATCAATCTTTTATAAAGTTGTGTGTAAATGTTTGAGCCAAACTGAAATTTTCCTATGGTTCTACAAAAGTTTCAGTAACTCTGATGTTCTTCATACTCTCCTGTGTATGTTGATCACCTGTAAAGTTCAAAGCGCATTCTCAACACAGCTTATTTGCATTTAATGCCCACAACATCCATTCATATCCAGTTTGAAAAATTTGTCCCATTATTAGGTTTTAATTATGTGGCACATCCACCATACAATCCCCTGTGGAATAAACAATATAAAAACCATTATGTGGCCAAAGGTTTATGGACACCTGGCCATCACACCCATACATAGGTCTTCCCCAAATTGTTGCCACAAAGTTGGAAGCACAGCCTGTTCCTGTAACACGTACCTCAAACCTGTTCCAGCATGACAGTGCCCCTGTACACAAAGTAAGGTTCTTGAAGACATGGTTTGCCAAGTTTGGAGTAGAAGAACTCGAGTGGCCTGCAGAGAGCCCTGACCTCAACCCCACTGAGCACCCTGGAGGATGAACTGGAATGACCAACGTCAGTGCCCAACTTCACTAATGCTCCTGTGGTTGAATGAGTATCAATGAGCAAAATCTTATGGAAAGATTCCACAGAAGTGTGGTGGTTAAATCTGGAATGGGATCTTCAAAAAGCACATATGGGTGTGATGTTCAGGTGTCCACAAAATATAATGTATGAGTGCATTAATATAATTGTGTTCCATATCTGCACTACTACATTTAATTTAACATATTGTATTTTATATTTTATATTTTGTGTGTGTATGTGTTGTATCTTGCTACTGACCATGCTGCTGTAACACAAGAATTTCCCTCATGGGATCAATAAAGTCTATCTATCTATCTATCTATCTATCTATCTATCTATCTATCTATCTATCTATCTATAAACCTCTGATTTGCCTCGCAACTGCCATTCCTACAGAGCCTCACTGTTATAGAATATTATTCAGCACCTTCTGACCAATCAAAAATGAGAATTTAACAGTTATCTTTTATCAGATAGCCCTACCATATATATATGCACATTATGAGTATACCTTCTGACTGTAGCCAGTTTCTCTCTCTCTCTGTTAAATTGGAAAACATATAGGAATAGATGGGCTACAGTCAGTAACTGTATACCTACAAAAGTCACCTGTATGAAAGGTAAACCTGATAAATTGACTAATGGCTGTAGCTACAAGGTAGATGTACCTAAAATGGCAACTAGTATATTGTCTGAATGTCTAGACATGTAATGACACTGACCATGTACTTCTAAGTACCTGACAGAGACAGACCATGACAACAGAATGTCCAAGAAGGTATCTACTCTGGAGAAGACAATAATGTTACAAGAGAAGGTAATAAAAGTCATTCTTTTGAATGAGGAAAAACCATAGATGTTCTGAATACTGCATGAGTCAACTACTGGCTTTTTGTCTAGACTTATATGAAGAATGTAGAGAGCTGTAAGAAGCTGATAAAGGAGCTGAACAGACAAGCTGAGGTGAAGAAAGAGAATAATGCAGCTTTAGATCTGCAGTTGACCAACATGCAAGTGACTGTTGCAGAAAGAAGAAACATCTATGAAACCACAGGTATCTGGCTTTTTTTTTTTATTTTTTTATATGAAAACCCTAAAATACAAAAATAAAGAGTAGCTTTGATTCTAAACCCAAACCCATTCTGTGTAAACCCAAGCCTTTCTATGTAAAACCTGTTTCTTTATAAGAGCTACTATATTTACTTGAATGATTTTAACAAATATAGATTTATACCACATTTTGATAAAGGAAAATCAAATTATTATTACTTATTTATTACTTATTGTTACACTATACAGCCAAAGGTATGTGGACACCTGATCACACCCCTATGTGCTTGTTTTCATTTGTTCCAAAACCATGGGCATTAATATAGTGTTGGTACCTCCTTTGCTGCTATAACAGCTTCCACTCATCTGGGAAGGCTTTCTGCTAGATTTTAGTACTCAGCTGTGGAGATTTGCAAATTCAGCCACAAGAGCATTAGTGAGGTTGGGCACTGAAGTTGGACAAACAGTTCATCCCAAACATAGTCAGTGGGGTTCAGGTCACGGCTCTGTGCTGGTCACTAGGGTTCTTCCACTCCAACCTTGGCAAACCATGTCTTCATGGACTTTGCTTTGTGTCCAGGGGCATTGTCAGGCTGGAACAGATTTGAGGCTCTTGAAAGAAAAGTGAAAGGAACTCTTAATGCTATAGTATACAAAGACATCCTATACATTTGTGGACTTCCAACTTTGTGGAAACAGTTTGGGGAAGACCCACATATGAGTGTCATGGTCAAGTGTCTACAAACTTTTGGCCATATAATCTATTTAAATAAAAGTTTAAATAACATTTAAATTAAATTCAATTGACAGTACCTTTAAACGATAATTATAATGTACAACTTTACTACTGTGTCTCCAGCAATGGAGGAGACTCAAGAGCATGAAGTTAAGCAACGCTATCAAAACATCCTGCAGAGGAAGAACCTTGTGGACTTGGCCAAAGCACAGGATATGGACATAGCCATTCTGAGCGCTGAGTTGGAATGCATGCGGATGAAAACATTTCCTGCTCTTTCTCAATAGAAACATATCCGATATAGAACTTTGAATACAAAATCCTGTTAGACACTATTCACAATCATATTTAAATTTATGAGAGGGAAGGCACTTAAATTCAAGCATGAAATATGTAACAAAGTGCAAAAATGTAGAATAAATCTGTCGCAGGTTACCCTGGTTTGTCTCTTCAGTTCCATATGTAATCATATAAACCTACTCTGAGACATGCTGTTATAGTTAAATAGTCAACAATGGGGTGGTGTGATGCTGTTGTCAGGTCAACACCGGAATCAACAAGAAACTCCATTTTCCAGAACTCACTGCAGCCTGCAAACATGGCCGCCAAGGACTACACTTCCCTATACACACCTGCGGCAAACCTAACCACTTCGTGGGACTATGTCCCTTCTGTACCAAGTCTACAGCCAAACAAAACCCAGAGGAGAGCAAGAACACCTCCATCTGCTCCTCAACAGTGAGTCCATTCCATTTGTTGTCTCACCAGTCATTAACCCTGCAAGTAAGAATTCAACACTCAGATGTTGTCTTTGTCCTGGCGGCGCCAATTGACTCCGAATCTGATGGCAATTTCATCTACAAAGCGGCCGTAAACAGATTGAACATTCCCACTCAACCTCTACAACACCTATGCATCCATGCTATCGACGGAGGACCCATAGGCAATGGCGTCATTACCCTGTGTACCCAGCCCCTCCTCTTCCAAGTCAGTGCATTGCAACAGGAGCACATCTCTTTCCTAGTCACCATGACCTCCAAACTCCTTATCATATTTCAAAGGAAATTACTCACTGGTCATCTCACTGCCTCAATGACCAAGAACCTCGGCTCTTGTTAACATCAACCACATCGGAGAGTCCAAAAAATAGTATGCCCTTGGAAATCTCCTCAGAATCCCAGAATCTTAAAGAAGTATTCAGTAAAACCAAGGCCAGTGGTCTGCCACTGCACTGCCCTTATGACTGTGCGATTAAGCTTCTGCCTGGGACCACCCTCCTCATAACTGAATTTATCCACTCTCCATAACTGAATGACAAGCAATTCAGGAATACATTCAAGAGGCACTGTAACAGGGTACAGTCACCCTTCCACATCTCCTGCATCAGCAGGATTCTTTTTCACAGAGAAAAAAGGGGGTAGCATTTAACCCTGTATATTACAGAGGACTCAATCAAATCATTGTAAAGTACCATTATCCGTTGCCGGTTGTCCCTACAGCTCTGGAAGAACTGCATTCTGCGAAGAATTTCGCCAAGCTTGATCTACGCAGCATGTATAGTCTGGTCCACACCTGGGAGGGCGATGAGTGGAAAGTGGCCTTTAGCACCACCTCTGGTCACTGCAAGTATTGGTTCATGCCATATGGGCTCTCTTGCACCCCCTCATTTTCTAATGTCTAATCAATGATGTCCTGAAGGACATGCTTGGAAGATTTGCATAGCATATATTGATATTAATTTAATTTACTCCCCTTCCCTAGAAACCCATGTTCTCCATGTCCGACAAGTTCTCAAATGACTGCTACAGAACCAATTATTTGTCAAAAGGGAAAAGTGCGAATTTCACATGCGCAAGATTTCCTTTCTGGGGTTTATCATCAGCCCAGAAGGGGTAACCATGGATCAAACCAAGGTGTTTGCTATGACTGAGTGGGCCACACCCAAAACAGTGAAGGATCTGCAGAGGTTTCTTGGATTTGCGAATTCGTATTGACGATTCATCCGAGGCATTAGCTCCATTGCCCATCCTTTGACATCTCTCCTTAAAAAGGGGACTAAACATCTGGCATGGAAGAGCACTGCTAAGGAGGCCCTCAGCAAGCTCAAAAGATTATTCACCATGGCTCCAATTCAAAAGCATCTTGATCCTTCCAAACCATTTGTTGTGGAAGTCAATGCCTCTGAGATGGGAGTGGGAGCCATCCTATCACAGAGGTTTAGGGACAAGCCTAAGCTTCACCCCATTGTCTTCTACTAGTTATTACCAGATGATCAAAATGATGACATCGGGAACAAAGAACTGCTGGCAGTTAAGCTGGCACTAGAGGAATGGCATCACCGGCTGGAGGGAGCCACACATCTGTTCACCACATTCACTGACCATAAGAACCTTGAGTATCTCAAAACAGCCAAATGTCTTAACCCTAGCCAAGCCCATTGGGCCTTGTTCTTTGCATTGCATCACTCTCTCCTATAGTCCAGGCTCCAAGAACACCAAAGCTGATTCTCTATCCCATTTGTATGCAGCTAGTCCTAGAGAATGAAGCGAGGAGCACATCCTCCCTCCTTCCTGCTTCATGGGTGCTGTCACTTGGGACATTGACCAGGAGGTAGCATGGACACTGACTCAGCAAATCCCCTATTCTCATCCACCAAGTGAGAAGTTTGTACCCTCAGCCCTGCAGGACAAGCTCATCACATGGGCACATACTGCCCCAGCCACAGGTCACCCAGGTACACACAGAACTTATCAACTTGTCGCAGGCCAAATACTGGTGGCCCAACATGTTGACTGATGTGCATCATTTTGTCTCTTCATGCATCTCATGTGCACAAGCCTAGGTCCCTTGAACATAACCAGCAGGGAAACTTATGCCCCCACCCACACCACAGCAACCCTGGTCTCACCTTGCAGTAGACTTCATCACCATCTCCCTGAACTGGATTGAAGAATTGCTCTTCAATCATGTGTTTTTCGATACTTTGGAATCCCAGAAAACATTGTTGACAGAGGCACACAGTTCACATCACGAGTTTGGATGAGCTTCATGGAACAATTAGGAATGGTGGTGAACTTAACTTCAGGTTACCACCTGCAAACTAATGGGCAGGTTGGAAGAGCCAACCAAGAGATCGGCTGCTTCCTCAGAACCTTCTGTGCCGAGAACCAGGAGGACTGGGCCCAGTTTCTTCCATGAGCCAAATATGTCTGATATTCCCTACAGCACAACTAACCCCTTTCCAATCTGTCTTTGGTTATCAGCCCCTTCTACCGGGGGAACGCTACCCCCACTGATTCACCAGCAATGGACGAATCGTTTAAAAGGAGCGAACAGGTTTGGGAAAGCCTGCATAGACACCTAGAACAAGTGTCCCAAGTAAATGAAGAAAATGCAGACACCCCGAGGGGAAACACCACAATACCAACCTGGAGACCAAGTTTGGGTGGCCACCAAAGACTTTAGAAACAGCCAAGGATGTAAGAAACTAAATCCCAGATACATCAGGCCATACAAGGTCCTGAAACAAATCAATGAGGTCATATATAAACTCGACTTGCCAAGACACTGCTGAATAGCACCATCATTCCATGTATCACACCTCAAACCCATCATACCTGTACAATTGGCCACTGACATTCCTCTTACGACACCACCAGCACCACTTGACATCGAAGGACAACCAGCATATCTTGTTAAATCAATACTCAAACTCACATCGCAGGAATGGAAAACTTGAATACCTCATAGAATGGGAGGGCTACAGTTCAGAAGAACAGTGCTGGATCCCGGCCCATGACATCCTTGACATCCTTGAGTCTCTGCCAAGAAGAACATTGCTCCTGGAGTGAGCCCTTGTTCTGTCAGGTCAACACCAGAATCAATAAGAAACTTCATTTTCCCAGAACGCACGGACCCAACATGGCCACCAATGGCTACACTTCCCAAGTACACCTGTTCCCAATTTACTCTACACAGTATTTAAGGACTCCATGCAAGCATTCACTTTGTGAATTAACACTCAGCTTGTAGCTACCTGAACTTACCAAGCCTTTACTCCCATGCATTGTTATTCTGGTTTGACTTTGTTTTGTATCACGTTCACAATTCTGGATTTTGCCTCGTTGTTGTTTGCTGATCACCTGACTTTTGTCTGTTTTTTCAAACTGCATTTGCATCTGCTTCCGCCTCCCTTTCATGACAGTCGTACATTTTTTATTAATTAATGAACAGCACATTATGCTCTTTTTTTTTTAGCAGATTATAGTTACATTTAATGTTGTGGAATTAAGGTGAAACAAGTTAGTTTCTGTTATTACTTACATTATAGCAACTATAAACAGTCTTCGGGTCGAAGTGCTCTGCGGTTTCTTTGTAGCATGACAAACTGCAATTCCTATCTTGAATTTAAAGGAGTGAAAAAAGAGACAGTGATAACAGGAGCTATATTTTCACCAACATTTCGCAACATTACACATTATTAGTGTTGACAGCTGCTTGGAATAAGAAGGATAAAACAATTAAGGCCATGTTGTTATAGGGCAATAATCAAATTCAGGGTAGTCACAACCCTGTCCCATGTTCTCCATCATTGATTATTGTCTTTTTACAGCTTATTGTCTTATAACAGTGTTGTAAAGTTGAGACTAACAAGTGGAGAAGCAGAAATTAGAACTAACATTGTTACTGATAACCCATGTCACCTTAAACTAGCTTAAGCTTTATTTTATGCACATAGTCAAGAGTCAAAAAGTGACTGAATTTAAATAGTAAACCATGGCCCAGTTCATCCTGCATTGTCTTAATGCTGAAACTATTACATTTAAAATAGTTCATTAAACTCTTTTCTCTTATGCTCACCACTTACACATCAGTAGAAATTGTAAGGACTATGCTAAAAAAAATCATTTCCTAGAACAAGAGAACCAGGGGCTTCTAGTAGCAGCCAATTTATCTGTTAATATGATACTGCTTTTGCTGTGTCTTCTTCAGGCACAAATAAGAGCAGGGATTAACATTACAACATGCTATGACTTGCCTATCAGATATTCACTGCCTGGAGGTTTTATAGTGCTTATGGTTTCTTCCAAAGCTACTATTAGAAAAAAAGTTTTCACTGCTGCTTGATGTACAGACAGTTGCCCCACATATTAATGTGTCTGTAGCTTATAGGAAAACACCCATATGGTACTATCAGAATAAGTATATATTTATTTACTTAACTAGTGTAAGATCGCAGTGGCAGAATACTGTTAATCCTGCTGTATTGTGAATGCAGTCACTGTGTATTTCTCTGTAGCAGAGTGAAAGAAAAGTTCTTTGGTGTCAGACTACAGCAATGGGTTGGTGTACACAATAGCCTAGATACAATATCACCCCTAATGTTTATTACATAATGGATGCTGGGTGTGCCTTCAGCTCTATAGGCAGGACTTTGAAGTAGATAAAAAGGATTTTTAAGGATTGCAGTGGACACTCTGAAGGGAAAGTTAACCATCGATTCAAAACAGTTCATAGTGTTTGCTCATAGGTTTTATAGCAAGTGAAGTATTTTAAGTGATTTTTTAAAATATTTTTTATAATCCCATCACAGTAATTATCCTTATCTTTTATCCTGACATATGAAGTCAGTTTTACTAAAGAAGCAGTCATGGTAGGAAGTTTTGTCAGGTATGGCAACTTTTCTGCCAAAATTCACTTCTGCATGTTTGCTGTTGTTCAAGCATTTACTTGCTCTCAGGAGATTCCACTGATGTTAGTTGTACTTTTGTGAATCACCTACTGACTCCATGTAGCAACAAACACATCAAATCTGGTCTCTCAGTGCTTTTACACGTGACAAGGTGGAGCTTAGGCTGTTTCTGTGAGTCATGTGCACTCTGTGTCTAGTAGGTGTGGTGGGGTGGGTGTAGGTGATGATGGGAAAGTGCATGACTAGAGAGGAACAATGCCTGCATTGCTTTGTGTATCATGTGTTTACCTGGTTGCCATTATAAATGTAATCCTGAAGCTGATGATTAATTTTGATAGTATGTTTATTATTTTAATATGCATTAACGTCAGGGCAAGCAAGCTCTGATTCATAATTTTTACCTTCTAAATCTAATATAAATCCATTTAGCTCAAAAGAAATGCATGTAGTAAAAATGTGTTCTCTTATCTATGTAAGGATCAGGTATTTTATAGCATCTGTAAACAGTCAACTTTCATCAGCCTCTCTTTTTTTCTCTCTCTTGAAGTTAATAAGACAAAAAACACAGCTTGTTACCTTCTTGTTACCAAGATGTTTTACCAAGAAGTACTCCTGAAGTCCTCTGTCTGGAAGACTCTCTCCTGTCTGAAAACCTTCGTTCTATTGTGACTTTTGCGAAGTACTGACACTGGAGACTCCTTCTAAAAATGTTCAACAAATATCTCCTTACAGACACATCACCATATTAACAATTACAGGCTTTTTAACATCTATTTATGTGTTGTTACTATACAAACAGTAACATATTAGAGCAAGTGCAGTAATATAAACCTGTGATTTAAATTATAGCCGGCACTACTGTCAAAGCTGTTGTTTTAATTTCTTAAAAATTAATAAACACTTTCTGACCAATCAGATTTGAGGTTTCAACAGAACTGTGGTATAATTTACAATAAAATGTGCATTAATGTTGAGACAAGCCAGTTCTGATTCATATTTTTACCTCACATCTTAGTCCCTTTAGGCAAAAGAGGATGCAGGCAGTAAAAATATGTTCTCTAATCTGTGGAAGCATATGAGCTGACCCTGAGGGTACAGGATGAGTTCACCTTAAATTACCCCAAATATCTTGCTTATTTAAGTTTCTTTGGGCACTGTTTTTTTATTTCTCAAAGTGACTTACCAGAGTCAAATTAAATAAATTAAATAAAAATCAGTTAAATGAAATAAAAAATTCTGCTTGTGTGAAAATAATGTTGCAATTATAAACACTGATAATATCAACAAAATGTTGATCACATCGTTAGAAACTCACTGTGTGACAGTGTTCACATCAGCGTCTTGCAATATGCATATTATTTATTCTTTAATTCATATTGTACAGTACTTAAGTAGAGGATTATATGCAGAGAAAATGTGAGATAGACCTTAAATAACTGCACTTTGGTTACATTGAATTTGTGAACAGTGTATTCACACTGATGGACTCATCAGTAACTGCATATCCCTAAATTAATGTAACAGCACACAAGCTATCATTTTACTGGAATATAACAATGAAAACTTATTGAAAATCTGACTAATTCACTAACTTGAGTAAAAAAGGTTTGTTTTGTACCAGTTTATCTGTCTACCCAGACTAAATAAACCGTATAAAATATAACTTGTGGATCTCACCAAAGGAAGGTGCTGAGACATATAATATATTCAGCTCCACCTCTCTCATCTGAACATGCCTAGAGGCAGTGTTTCATATGATTATAAAGGCTGAAATTGCAACTCCCCAAGGTATTGTTTTTTTTTTTTTCAAAAGTTTGCCAGTCAGTGTGTGTGCCTGCCAAACACTTGGGAGTGGCTCGGTGTAAAACCTAGCCCAGGAGTCCTGCAGAGGCTTGTTAGTGAAAGTGGGAAGAAGATTAAAAAAAAGTTCTAGATGGAACAAAGATAAATACATGATATCTGTGTGGCAGGAGTGAACTTCACACATAACTCAACCACCGACTCCTATCTGGTCTTCTCAAAGAACATTTTACATTTATTTGTGCAAAATCAAAACTTTCTCCTGAGTTTCACTTGGACTTCAGGTAAAGTACTGCATGTTTGTTTACTTTTATTTACATTAGTAAAACAAAAAATCCTAAATGAAATGCAAAACTGTATTTGTGCATAAAGTATAACTGGTTTAACATTTTATTAACACCAGATAGGATTTCCAACTTTTTGTGGCTGTGTACCTATTACTGAAAGCCATGAATAGTCAAAACAGCTTTGCCACCGTCTCTGGGTTAGATTTAGAAGACCTAGTTAAAATTTATGTTTTAATGTTTTAATGGTCAGACAGATATATAAAGTTACAGCAGCACTAGCCTTCTGGTTGTTTAAAGCATCTTTGGCTGGATGACTTTACTGTGCAAGAAAGCGAATGTGTAATGAGTAACTGTTACATGTGCAAGGTGTTTTTCTTATGTAATCCTTTCTAATGGTATTGCAGAAGATTATACCAATGTGAATGTTTTGGAGTTACTTCCATAACTGTTACAAAGTAGCAAGACTGACATTCACCATATAACATGGTGATATAATGTTTTTGTTATGAGAATTTAGCTTCTTAGGGTTCAAATTCTGTGAACGTTTTTTTTAAAAGTGAAGAAAAACATCTGTGAGACTATGGGACTAAATTTGGAGGCAGATGGTATAGTGGGTGTGGTGGGCAAAATGTAAAGACCGCACTTTCAGAAGTCTTTTGTTTTCTTTCAAGCTACTGTGCACATAACATGACAGGTGCCTTTAAAATGTCTTCTATTCTACCTCTGAGTATGATTCTATCTCTGAATGAAACATGGGACCTTCTCCCTTTTATTTTCAAGAATTCAGACTCATATTGCACACTTACCTAATATTCTGGCAGATTGAAACTTCATTCTCTATATAAAAAGTGAGCTCCAGAAACATGTTGGCCTTATCGTTGTATTATTAATATAGAGTAGTTGTGTATGGGTGAAAGTCCTTCATGTGTGCTGTTTATCACTAGTTTATCAACAGATTTTCTGAATATATTAAATGATAATCAATGACAAATAAGTGCTGCAGTGGATTTACAATATTATGTATTCCACTATTGTTTAGATTTATTAATTATATGTATATAAGAAGACAATTTACAGTCAGTATGATTTGTGAACAAAATGGTGTACAGGTTTATTATTTTATTTTATTTTATTTATTTTTTTTTTTTTTTATTTATTTTTTTGGAAAATAAAATTTGAATTTTCTGAAACTGACTTTCTGCCACAGCCTGTATGATATTTAAATATGGACAGTTACCTTAAATCCTTTTGTAATTTATCCTAATTAGCATGGAATGGATGTCTTAACGAGGCAAACAGACGATTCAGGAGAAAGAGGTAAGGAAGACTAAATGCAAACGTCCAAAAACATATAATAGGGCAGGTTGGTAAATGACAGTAGACTTACTCTACTATATGTAACGTGGGATACTATTTTGACATGTATTTAGAGACCGGTTTTAATGAGTAAATGACCGGTTTCTCCTTTTATTTGCTCCCTGAAGACGCTGCAGTCTTCAGGTTTGTTTGTCAGTAAGTGAGTCGGCCATCTTGTGGCGGTATAGTGTCACTGCATTACATCTATTATAAATGAGCCCAGTGCTTATTTAATAAATGTAGCTTTAATGCTAATGTGGTCCGTGTACACCTGAAATTAAAACAAAAACCAGAATGTATTTACAAAACGTTTCTTCCTACAGTTATAACCGAAACAATTTCGACAACCAGACTCACATCATTACCACCAAGTAAGTAACATCATTTATTTTGCCCCCCCCGGCCTAAAAAAGTTTTTGTACTAAGCAGTTTTGATAATTGAGTGTGTACAGAAACTCTGTGCACAGACACAGTGTATAGTAAAGTGTATAGTAAAGAGTAGTAATGTGTGTGTGTGTGTGTGTGTGTTCTCTCCATCAGAGGGCTTCAGTGGATCTAGCAGTAAGAGCATGAGTAACAGCTCTTGGGGAAGCGGCTTCGAGAAGAATATTCTAAACCAAAACAGCAGTACCTCCTACTTGCCATCCTGTAAGACATTACACCAGTCTTTCCCAGTCTTAAATGAAGTCTTACTGTGTGTATAATAATGCAATGGAGGAGATGACTCACCACTGAGGGTGTTTATTCACCATTATTATTATTATTATTATTATTATTATTATTATTATTATTATTATTATCTTAAAAACATTTTAACAGTAACTAGTGTTTTTAACACACCCTTATCTACTGTTCTTGAAATTACCTGTGATGGAATCTGAACTCTGATGGTGTTGAGTTTCCAAAACGTTCTGGAAACTGTGAAATTGTGTGTTATACTAAATTTTTACCACCTATAAGTGGAATTTTTATTTTACTGCTTTTAAAAAAAAACTACATATAATTGCAAAAGGTCTATCTGGATCACTCTAATTAAGCAATTCTGGAGCACAACATATATTTGTCTGACAGCTGATTAATGCATAGTGTTAACACTTACATTATGAACTCTAAGGCAAATATAGACCTACAGTAACCTAATAAAGAACTAATTTAGAGTCCCATCAAAATCTGAGAGTGTACAATAAATAAGTCCTTACATACAACGATTTAGGTACTTGATGGAACATTGGTGTATTTTGAATTTTTTTTTTACATTTGCAGTGTCAAGAAAATTTATTTCACAATATCCAGTTAATTTCTTAGTATTAGCTAATGAGATTAATAACTGCATTCAGTGTTAAAACATTCAATACTGTAGATAATATAGACTACAAATTCTATAGTCTTACAATACTTTAATACTATAAACTAATGTTTGGCATGTAGATTAATTCCTGAAGTGAATTTCTCCTCTCCATCAGCCTCAGTGTGTGTGAATGCAGGAGGATCAGAGTTAGACTATGCCCTGTTTCTGGGAGATGACTCCACTGCGACTAGAAGAAGTGGAGTGGGACGTGGAGGCAGTGCAGGATTTGAAATTGTATCTGGAAAAGACTCTGGGTCAAAGAGCAGGTCCAGCTCCTCAGGGGGCTTGAGACGGACACAAGGTTCATCCTCCTCCATTAGCCACTCCCCCATTTTCTTGGAGAGAAAAACTACCATCAGTCACTCAGGAGGTTATGATGGTGAGTGTAGCGAATTAAATTACACAGTGTACAGTCATGTTAAGATGTGAATTCAGTTTACACGAAACCATGAATTGGGGGAGGGGGGAATTAGGTTTATCATTTTTCAGTGCAGGACAGAGATGTGTCACCTTTCTTTGACAGTAAGTCCATTCTGATGATTTTATTATCTACAGGAAGTTCAAGCGCCAACTCATCACCAGAGCTCACGAGGAAGGACTATGGTTAGAAACCTTTTATGAGTAATATGTATTTTAATAATTAATAAATCATTCGTGGGGGCACACCCAGATTGCTCTAAGGGCATGCTCAGTAAAGGCCTGGGTTAGAGTACAGAGGAGACTCAAATCCATTGTACATAGTACAAGCTTTTTGGCCAGTGATTCATATGAACATAACTGAGAGTGTTCTCATTAAAAGAAGAAGATAATACCATCCAAATATCTTCTGTTGCCATGTTACATACCAGCCAGATGGGCACTATCATAGTCAGTAATAAGCTTTATGGCCAGTGCTTTTGCGTGGCCAGTATTTTAAAAATGTGTGTGTAACATTTATGCATTTAGACTGGTGCTGCAGTCAATTCATAAATGAGAATGCACTATACTGATTGGAACTGGTGGTAATAAATAAAAACATTATATCAGTTAACTTTAAAACTGTCATGTCTTTTCCATAGGATCATCTAGAGGAAGGTCCCAAACCAGAGGTAATTTTCCGGAATATGTGATCACCATTACTGAATATCTTAGGCTAAATTTATTTACCACTACAATGCAGTTTAACAAAATTGTATTTCTTTTTTCAATGGATTTCATTTGTGTGTTTAGATGCAATAAAAGAAAAGGGACATATAGAAATGAGTGTAATTTTCTGTCTGTACCTTATCCAATGATTGTCTTTTTCAATAGAGAGTGAAATCAGGGTCAGATTACAGAGTGCATCTCCATCAACCAAATGTAAGTTTGTTTCCAAAATGTACGTGTTGCCATTCAAGTTACAAAATTAACAAGTTGTTTGACTTTTCCTTGCCAATTTCACACCGAACAATTAATCTCTAAGTGTCTCAGACTTGATTGTTCCATTATTGGTTATGTCATTAGCCATTGGTACGTATGTTAGCAATATATACACACACACACACACACACACACATATATATATATATATATATATATATATATATATACAGTCAGGTATATATATAAGTATTTGTGATCTTGCCTTTACATACCACTACAATGGATTTGAAATAAAACAATCAAAATGTGATCGAAGTGTAAACTTTCAGCTTTTTAATTTAAGAGGTTCTAAAGCCCTACTGTTATTAAGACAATCATATTTAATTGTACCATTTTAAATATTGTTTTCTTTGGGGAAAAAAATCTCACTGTAAATTTCTACCCCATCATAACTCACAATGTGTAAAGGGATCCCCGCTTAGTTATTTTAGAAGTTATTGACAGTAATATGGAGGTATTGGCTTCACACTCTGATGTTACAGGGACAGAGCTGGATGATGTGAAGAAACTTGTGAAGAGTGGACGATCGTCAAGTGTCAGCCCCACCCGCTCCACAGCCTCCTCCACCCTGCCTGTTCCACGCAAAGCTAAAGTCGAGACCAAAATCATTAAACAAGGCAGTCAGACTGGTATATTATCCTGCATGACTCCAACTGACACCTACAGCATGCATTAGAGGAAAAGTAAATGCACAAGAATTAGATTTGGGAGAAAAAACTTGCAGTAGTACATTTAGTTGAAACTGCGTTATGATTTTGAGGACATCACAGTCCATCTAGACGATATGCTGCATTAGGTGTTCATCAAATGATGAGTGAATGGTGAAACACTTTTCATCAGTTCAATCACTTGACCTTACAACAGAAGTAATCCAAAATGACCTGGATGTCTGAAAAACGTTTTGTTCAGTTTATGGTATATAGATATTTTCCACCATATAGCTATCAATTCTATTTAATTTTATTTGTAGAGCATTTTAACAAAAGACAGTGTCACAAAGCACCTTCACAGGAATCCAGATGTAGATTTAGATCCCACATGAGCAAATGAGAGGTGACACTGGCAAGAAAAAAACTTCCTGAGATGACATGAGAAAGAAACCAGACATGAGAAAGGAACCAGACTCAAAAAGGATCTCATCTTCTTCTGGGTGACACCGGATAGTGGGATTATAAATCATTATTCTTCTACAACTATGTACTTTAAGGTCAAACAGTATTAAGTGTGTTGAAAGGATGTTCAGTATGAGCATATATTGAATGAGCACGGGACATCAAAATATTCCAGTTTACTAAAACTCTCTATACTCATAAACCCCCAGATCTGCAACTTTACCTAAGAGAAAAGCTATTTAACAAAATTCCCTAAAAAACAAATAGGTTTTCAGCATACATTTAAAGTTGGAGCCCAACTGTAGGGCTTTGTAGGAAAAGTAGTTTTCATTATTCTAGGCACTGATAACCGGAACTAACACACTACCCTATCACACATTGTCTTAAGTTAAAGATGCTTTATCTTATATTACACACACTTGTGCATAAAACTGTATTTTTCAGTCTCGGGGCAGTATGACACCACTATTCTGGATTCAGCACTTCCGTCATATACATGGACCAGCTCTACACTGCCCTCTAATGCTTCCAGCACTACTGCTTTTGCTTATCAAAGCAACACCAATAACATGTCACCAGGATCTTCTCTTTTAAACACCACTTCACCTTCCTCACTGTCAGGTCAGCATGAGTTACTCCTGTCTTCTTTATTTTTAATGATTGCTGACAGCAGGTGGCACCAGAAACCTAATATCAAAACCATAAAACCCAAATCCAGTTGCATTATTCCTGCAATTTGAAATGAATTAGAATTACCACTAATAGTTAACTTTTTCTTCTAACACAATACAAGTAACATGGATAAAATCTTTTTTTTTTCATCACAGTGTATGGCTTCCAGAATAATCTTGCCACACCATCTAGTACACTTCTCACATCAAATACAGTTAACACACATTCAGGTATGGCACTACAGTCAGTATTCTATCATAAGCAGCTGCTATTAAAACACAGTAAATATACAAACTCAGCATTTAGCACCTCTAATGATTTGTTCTACAGGATACGGTGTGCAGAAAAACATTTCTCAGAGCATCGGTAGCTCTGGTCTTGTTAGTACAGGAGTTTCTACTTCTACAGGTACTCATAACACTATTTATTAAATATTCTTGGACCTGATGTTTTTCACATAAAATACACATATATTGATAGATATGCTTTGGACCTGGTGCTGATTGCTAAATGAACCCTTTCCTCTATTCAGGCACTACTACACGTTCTGTTAATGATGACATGCCACGAAAATATATTATACTTGAGAAGGAGAATATTCCTTCAAAAAAGGAAACAGAAGTGCTCATTCTGTCAAAGGACAGTGGGAAGCAGTTCTCCAGCAGCACATCGAATGGAAAAGGAGGTAAATGTGGGGATTTCATAGAGTTGGATTTGGATATTCAAAGTATTAAAGAATAAGCCAATTTTTATTCATTTTACCCAGTTGGTATATTTCTAGGCAGAAATGAATGCATCTGCACAGATGTAGGCGGAGCAGCACAACAGTGGGAGTAACATCCATAATCTGCTGACCCATTTTGGTCCAAAATTAAATGTCACTGCCTTTCAAGACCCTCTTTTACTGCAAATACAAGGCTAAAATTGTATTTGACTTTAAGCACAGGATTTCAATTCCTGTCCCATTTTATAGAGCCAAATTGTTTTTAATGTGCTCTTTGAATGTCACCCCACTGGCTTCTTCACCCCCACTACTAACTAAATACTGAATTATCTTACCTGTTACTAATTAGAACAAGCAATTAGATGTTGTTGCTAAATCTAAATTAAATCACTGATGCATTGTGAACAAGCCATCATATAATTGACCGCTTAAACTCGCAGGACATGGTCATAGAATATATGACAGCACAATATTATCTTTATTTTTCTGCTTGTACCATGATTATGAAAATGGGAGCCTAAAGTCATATATACAATAATGTAAACACTAATGTGGTCGCATCAAATGATTTTCTTTAAAGGATCTGTTTCGGATGTCTCATTGAAGAAGGAGACTGTGGCAAGCAGCTACACTGAGACAGCTCCTGTCAAATTAAGTTCAAGCTCCTACTGTAAGCATTTCGTTTCAACCTGTCGGACAGTAATGCCTTTACTTAAATGTGTTTCCATTTTGAAATATTTTTCATTGATAAGGCTAACTGTGAGTCTAGTCTTAGATAGTACTGCAAGGAAAGAGTATGCCTGATAAGATTTATTGCATTGTGACATTTAATTTAAAAAAAAGTATTTGTTTTTTTCATTTTTCCATTTTAAAGATGGAGCTTCATCAGTCCCTACCAAAGATAAGGCTACATATGCAGGTAACGTCTCTCCTCTACCAGTTCTCTGTTTCCTCTAAAAAATAGGCTAATGTAAAAACAAAAACTAAACTGTATGAGGATGTGTTGCTTGAAAGACTTTTGTTCCTCTTTGTCTGTGTCTTGTTAGAGATCTACAAGGAGAAGGATGATGGAAAAGGAGGAGGCGGCTGCTTTGGCTGTGGCCCGAGCTGGTGCTCATGGTGGAAGTGGCTGCTTGGACTGCTACTTAGTCTTCTGTTGCTCCTCGGCCTCCTTTTTGGACTCATCGCTCTTGGTATGCTACTTCACTATCCTGGAGGCTTTGCCTGTCTTTCCTCGTTAGTTCTCCCATGTTAGATTCTCATCCACAAAATCATCCATATTTGTATTCATAACATATCACTGATGATGTTTTCTTAGGGTGAGAGGGGCAGCATGGGTTTTCTCATTGTCAGAACAGCAACGCTACTTATCAGAATTACACTTGATACATTTATTTGTGTTTACAAATTAAGATGATCCAACTAATAATCAGTGCTCTGCAATGTTTTTTTTTCCCTTTAAAGCGGAGGAGGTGAGGAAGCTGAAAGAACGCGTGGATACTCTTCAGGACCTGGTTCAAGCCAGCAGGGCTCACACTAGTCGACTGACTGGAAATAACCTTCACAACCAAAGGTCATCTGCATACATGGACAATGGTCTGGCTACTTCTGATAACACATTGAACCTGGGAGCTACTACTTTCTCAGACTCTGCGGCCCTGCAGAGAACAATACAGAGCCTCCTGCAAAGCGAGCTGCAGTCTGAGACATTCCGAGGTACCGGAACACGTACACACATGTACACACACACACACACAGGTATCCAAAGTACAGATCACTTTTATGAAGCATCATTTGGTCGCATAAAAGTCTAGTGTTTAAAAACTAGTGTTAAACTATGTGACTTAACACCATAGAAATCCATCCAAACCCAAAAATAACATCACTCTATAAAAATAACCAATTTATTTAGATCAGCAATATCAATGCTGTTATAGAATACCAGTCACATTATCACTTCTTCTTTTTACACATGGTCAGAACTCCTCTCTTGAACGTTTGCTGCACTTTCACTTTCTCTCTCTCATACACCTTTTGATATGCTCAAAAGATAATCCTAACATTATCAAAAGATCCAATAATATGGGAGTCAGTTTACCCAAGGTATGTTGATATTTTGAAAATAGATGTGGCAGATTGCATTTTGCAACAAAACTCATTTTTCAGACTATTAAACATGTGTTCATTTGCAATGCCTATTATACACAATTAGCATTCAGTTCCACTGATCAAATCACAAGAAGTAAGCATTTGAAAGAGTTTAACAGGTTTTGGCTTTTGCTTTGCGTTAGTCAGTCAGGCCCCCAAAGAACTCCATGTTCTGTATCTTGGTCTTTTGAATTTGCAAAGAATTTGCAATGCTGATGAGTTGAATTCTTGTTATAGATGGGATCAATATTTCTTTAACTTCCAGTATGACTCTGGGTAAAAGAGGATGATTTTTCATGTTGGATAATCAAGGTGTAGTGGGAACTTGATACTCTTTTTGTGCTTAGGGAGGGAGGAGTTTTTGATCCCATGAGTGGCTCTCATGGGATCAAAAAGCTGTAGACAGAGGGTAAACTTCAGGAGTAGTGTACGCTTGACTTTCTATTTAGGAACTTGAAAGACTGAGATATGGTATCTCATAGTGCAGGAGCTGTGGAGAGCCGTTGGAGTGCAAGTTAAGAGGAACTGACATGAAAAAGAGAGAGGCTGAGGTGAATAGGGGAGGGGGTTAGGATATGTGAAGAGGGATGTGATGTGTAAGGAAGGGGTTGGTATGAATTGGGAGGAGATTATTAAAAGATACAAAGATGTCAAAAGTATATGAGACATATCCATTATATGTAACATATCCATTATTCCACTCATTTTAGGTGTTTGTATGGATCCACACCATCAGTAAGAGTAATTATATCCACATATCATTGCCTAGCATTCCACTGGAGTTTGTTGTGATATAACCCCTTCTGGCCCTATCATGCAAAAACCATGTCATGGGTAGAGAAAGTGATAAAAATTTATAGGAAGAAGATGGAACAAGCTAGAAAGAAGGTGGAGCTTTCTCCCATTCTTCTCAAACCTCTCCCAAACTGCCTATTATTATTATTATTATTATTATTATTATTATTTGTTGTTGTTGTTGTTAATGAATATTAATATCTCATCCAAAGTATTGGTAATACCATTATATAACATAAAAACAGTGTAATTAGATTAACTTTACTGAACATTTATTGAAACCTTTTTGTGTGCAAGCATGCTGTATTCTTGGACATAATAAAATATGATTAATTTTTAATGCCTTTTTAAAATGTGTTGAAAATTATATTTAATTTAATGTAAAATCACATGCATAAAAAGTGCCTCATGTAAGAATCTGCTTTTTTATTGTTTTGGTTTTTTTTTGTAGCTAGCCTTGCTTCTTCACTCAAAGGAGAAAGAGGACTGCCAGGGCCTAAAGGTAAGGCACAGAAGCATGTCTCAATAACATGTCCTACAGTATAGTTATCTACATGGCATGTGAGTCTCCTAGTTTGTCATTGTCTTGTAAAATCTTTACTTATGATATTCCTTGTCATTTTCAGGTGACACTGGAGCTCAAGGACCCAAAGGTCTGTAGAAATTCAGGCTTATTGTAGGCTTCTTCTGTATTGTAAGAAATCTGCGGTTGAAATCACAGAGATGATTAAATTGAGGCAGTTTTAGTGTATGCTGACCTTGCTGTTGCCAGCATACTGTGTGTACAAGCAGTGTGTGTACCGTGACTAAAATTATTTAAATGCTTTTCAGGGGATAGTGGTTTCCCAGGGATACCAGGTAGGAAATGTGTTAAAATGGGAATTGTTTGAATTTCTTAACTGTTGTCATTTCGTAAATGTCTGTCATGGCATCTAATCTGGTCGTGTAATATGTGCCTGTAGGTTCTCCAGGAGCAATAGGGCACCCAGGACCTGAAGGACCAAAAGGACAAAAAGGAAATGCTGGTAAGTTCTCTATGTTCTCAAGAAAGAAATCCTATTGTTCATATCATCCCTCATATGGAATCACTGTATTGGCTCTTATATTTAGAAATAAGATTTTAAGCATTTTACTCTGTACTTTGCAGGCGAGCACGGTGCAGAGGGGGCACCAGGACTCAGGGGCCGAGACGGGTCACCAGGGCTGCGAGGAGAGCCAGGTCCTGCAGGCATTGGAGAAAAGGGTGAAAGAGGTCAAACTCCTTGTGTATTAGTAATTTGGGTTGTTTTTATACTTGCATTATTTTTACAGATCCAACTTATAGAGTTTGGTACATTCAGAACAGTTTCATGACCTGCTTGTGGTCCCAAGAACAAATTTGTTTTCACCTGAAAACAGTGGTTTGGGGTTCACTTCAGGATCACACTTTGTGTGAAAGTGACCCACTGAGCATTGATTAATGTGATTGGTTGGGCTTGTCATATTTAGAAGAAATGTTCATGTTTCTCAATAGCAGTAAAAGGCATTTTGCTGCCCCTCCACCCCTGCCACAGCTGAGCACAGAACTGTACTAAGGAGCAGATTTGAGTATTCAAATATTAAAAAGGCCCTCAGTGTAAACATATATTTGGTTGTTGTTTTCTGTAAATCAAATATAGTGCAGTCCGTAAGTGTTTTGGCAGTGACAGCCTTGACTCTTTTGTATTCTTGTGCATTTAAAATTGGGTTTGGATTTGACAAAATTTAAAATTATTTAATTATTTAATTTTTGTTTCTTTCAGGCTCTTCAGGAGAACCAGGAGTTCGTGGCCCTCCTGGCCCAGCTGGTCCACCAGGTCCAAAAGGTTTATTTAGATTTTATATAGCATGGTGGTACATTGATACCTGGCTGGCATATACTGATTCATTATTCATTATATTTATTGTTTTATGGGTTTCCGTACGACGTTGTAAAATTAATAATATGCTAAGGTCAATATGCATTTGTCTTAACATATATATGTCAGTAAAGTAAAATTGATTTTATTAATAATATGAATAATCACACTTGCTCTTCAGGTTCAGCAGGCCTTAATGGGTTGTTGGGCCCACCAGGTATGTAATATAACTAATATATATTTTTTTAAAAAACTGTTTCAGAGTTACTGAGATTTAAAATAATAAAAATGATGAGCTGTACTTTGGCCTGCTCAGGTGAACCAGGTCCACAGGGTTTCAGAGGAGAACCAGGCCCTGCAGGACCTAAAGGTAAGCTGCATGGCTGTGATCTAGTTTTAATTTAAGTTTAATTAGACTGAGTTATGAAAAGTCAGTTCAGTTGAATAAAATAAAACCAATTATAAAGTAGCCAATTATTGAAAGATAAACATAATTTGATTCCTCTTTGTTTTCCGCTAGGGGACAGAGGACCTCATGGACCACAGGGAATTAAGGGTCTGTATCTAATAATATTTCTACAATTTGCACAATTCATACAATAACATTGCTAATTCAAACTCAAGGTCTTATAATGTATGCATGGATATTTGTTTTATTATAGGTGATCATGGTGAAAAGGGAGACCCTGGTGTACCAGGTGTGTGTTTGTGTTTCCGTACAGCCTGACCTTCAAGAAAATAGTATATTCAGAAATCAGTTTATTAATGACATCTCCCTGCTTAAGCTCATGCGATGGTTTTTTTCCCTGACTATTCCTCCAGGTTTCCCAGGGGCTCCAGGAAAACCAGGACTCAATGGTGAGAAAGGAACCAAAGGATCGACAGGTGAGTAAAGATATAGAGACAAACCACAACTCCACTGTTATACATGGCTCATTATTTGTCTGTAAATTTATGCCATTAATCCTACCATACTTTTACTAAATGTTTATGTTTACTCAAATATAATCATGTTTGAATAGACTCTCAGAGCATCATGCAGTATTAATTAATATATTTTCACATTATTAGGGGCTTCAGGTGCAGATGGTGAAAAGGGCCAAAGAGGTGAGTGAAATACTAGCAAATTACAATTTAAACAGCCAGACAACAAACACTTCATCATATTGATTTTCTTTTATTCTAAACTCAAGGTGACCAAGGTCCAATCGGGATGCCAGGAATCAGAGGCCCAGCTGGACCACCTGGTGATGCTGGATCTCAAGGTATTGCATTATGGCAGTGCACTCATTGTCTTTCTCTGTCTTTCATTGTCAGTGAGTCTTTCTCATTGAAATTAACTTTTTTCATTTAAAATGTGTTGTCTTATTGGGCAGGTCATTTTTGTTGTAACAAATGCAAAAGTTTTTTTTTATTTTTATCAGTAATACTAGATGGACCCTTTCACTGAAATCCGCTTTAAAAAAAAAGTGTCTACATTCAAAATGATTTTGATGGTCTTGCTTTAAACTGTTTCTCCAATTTTTCGTTTATTAGGAGCGCCAGGGCTTCAAGGACCTCCAGGTAAGTCAATGCATTAAAATCATTTTAATTAGCATTTTTGTTTCATGAATAACGCTGTCTTAAAATGTGGATCCTAAATGTTAATGACAGTATTCTCCTTCCTATAGGCATTGCAGGACTTCCTGGACAACCTGGAGTTAAAGGTTTGTATTGCTGCATTATACCTTTATGAACAAGCAGATATGTTGGGCATTATTGTATTTTATTGTTTTGTACCTTTCTACATATGTTTTCTACATGCTCATGCTATCACAAATTGTCATGATGCTTCAAACGATGTCATGGGTGTCCTAAATCTCAAAATGTTTTACAGGTGAAAATGGTGAACCTGGCAGAGTTATCAATGCAGGTGAAGCCTTAACCTTATTGTATCATATGCTTTATTTACATTTTTACTCCTGTAAGACTGATTTTATACTTTGCGTAATTTCAATCTACAGCAGGCTCCAGCTCTGTGGCAATTCCTGGACCACCAGGGTCGCCTGGACCACCTGGACCTGCTGGACCTCCAGGACTGTCTGGTGGGTCACAGAACACACTTTCTTCCTGCTTACAGTTAAAGTACAGGATATGATTCAAAACTATTAATTGCATTAATCCAATTTCTTCTATCACTACAGGCCCTGTTGGTCCTGCTGGAATTCCTGGACAACCAGGTAAACGACCATAGTATCTGCTTTGGAAGATTGTTTGTAATGTTTATAGCCATGTAGTGAATATGGGTAGTTTCAGATTTGAGTCTACGTTTTTCTGCCCTGAAATTAATGCCACCCTGGGCGGGAGCAAAGCTGCTTAGCTTTGCCCCTTTTCCTTAAAAGGCAAGGATACATATGGATTTTATTTTACTGTATTTCATTTCATTTTGTTTTGTTTTGTTTCATTTCATTATTATTTTATTTTACTTATTTCATTTCACTGTATTTCCATAAATCTTTACTACTTTGTAGCAACAATGTACCCACCCCTAAATCCCTCCAAAACCTTACCTACCACAAAAGAGAGTAAGAAGTAAGAAGAAAGAAAGAATAGCAGAAAATGGTTGCTCTCTCTACTTTTCACATACTACAGAGTGCCATGTAGCACTTGCCTACACAACCTTTTCCTGGGTGAATATTGACTAAAGTCATCTTTCCAACAGTCATGTCATCTGCACATCCATTTGTCTGTACAGGTCCTAAAGGTGATAAGGGTGATCAAGGAGAGGCTGGGGTCACAGTGGAAAGATCAGAGAAAATTACCTCAGCCAGAGAAAGTAAGAAATTCTTCAAAAATGGATTTATAAAGAACATGATGTGTTACTCTGATAAGAATGCTAACATTTGTATGGTGTACCTCTTTGGTTCTTTAGATTCTAATCAAGTTATTCAGGGACCACCTGGTCCCCCTGGGCCTCCTGGAGCTCCAGGTATATGACCATCATCTGTGAATGCAAAATGACAAAGAAGTGCACTTTGATCACCATGGTTTCCTGTTGGTATTTAACTATTCCCCATAGATATGCCTGACACATCACAGTAGAGGCAGTATCATGGTAAAATATGCAGAGTGAAATTGTCAAATAATTTCTAGACCATCATATAGAATTTTTGATCTAGAATATTCAAAATCCATGTGAATTTAGTGATTGTGACAACATGATGAGTTTCTCCATAAACGTCCTTGCAATGACACTTTGTCTGTGCTGTCATTATCCATTCCTTACACTCATACTTTCAGTGTTGTTTTGTAGGATATGGCACACCTGGCCCAAGAGGAGAGAAAGGAGAGAGGGGAGAGCCAGGGAGCTTTGTGCCCAACTCAGGTCTGCTTTACTGTTGTTTAGTCAGATTATGGCAATGTGGTGCTAATTTGTATGGTGTAGTGTAGTGTAGCCTAAATATTGTAATGTTTTAATACATTTCTAACATTTGTGTTCATAAACCCATTGCAGGAACATTTTTCGCTGGACCTCCAGGACCACCTGGACCTGCAGGTCCTAAAGGAGACACAGGTGAATCTTTAGGATTGTTGTCAGGATTGTTTGTTGATTTAGACTGTACTTAATACACTCTTATGGTTTCCTTAAGTGTTCTCTGGATTTTTTAGGGTCCTAGCTTTCTAAGGGCATTCTAACATTTTGTCATAACATTTTATCATTGTTTTAGGATCACAAGGGCCTAGAGGATACCAAGGTATGTAGCCCTGTTAGCATAATCAGTAGTGGATAAAAATGCCCCATGCTTACTCATGGGTTTACAACATCCCTGTTTTCTATTTGTCCTCTGTAGGGGCTCCAGGTCAGCCCGGACTACCTGGAAGACCAGGAGGATCAGAAGTCAGAGGTAAGTTTAGAACAGTTTATTTCAGTTGTTAGTGTTAATCCTTAGCTATGTAGATCCATTATTCCAGAATATTCCATGAATGTAGATTATTCATAATCTGGGCATAATGTTGTCACCCATAACTAACGACCTCCAATAGGTGTTTCCCTGTTACTGTTAATCATCACGAACTAATGTGGATCATCACTGTTGCAAATTTATACATATTTTTGTTATTTCAATTATCATGTACGTAGGTCTAAATGCATGCATGTGATATTTTATAGTTCCTGAGTATAGTGGTGCTCAAGGTCCTCCAGGGCCACCTGGACCTCCAGGGCCACCAGGTCAACAGGGCGCTAAAGGTAACATATCTATTCAAGTTTTTCTAATTGTATGAAAGTAACAGAAGATCATTACTAACCTACTGACACTTTGTGTTTCACAGGGGACAGTGGCATTCCAGGTGCTCCAGGGATCCCAGGAACATCAAGAGGTAAAATCTTTACTATAAATAAGCCTTACAAAACTCAGATTTACAGTAATTTCAGGTATTGCTTGCCATAACTGTAGAATTGTGTTCTTTGCCTATGTTCAGGATCTCTCGGGGCTCCAGGGCAGCCTGGACCCCCAGGACCTCCTGGACCACCTGGTTCTCCTGGACACTCTGGATCTACAGATGATTATCGCCGTTTCATTATTGACTACATGCAAAGTAAGTTAGACAGCCCAAAATCCCATGTGAAATTTACATTTGGAGGAGGTGTTCTGTACTGTATGTACAATCGGGACTATCTTTATATATAAACAAATTGTGTTTGGCCTACAGGTGACAGCATGCGAAGGCATTTGTCTGGTTTCCAAGGGCCTCCTGGTCCTCCAGGGGCCTCAGTGTCTGTTGAGGAGGTGGCATCTCGGGTTATCGCGTACATTCAGCGTAAGTCCAGAACATCTAAAGAATTCCATGTGACGCTGCAGAAAAACATTTATGCATTTATGGTTTTTATTCATTTTTATCTTTATTCATTTCTCATCAATCTCCAAAAAATACTCTATAGTGGAAAAAGTACGTTTTTACAATTTTGACGTTTTTACGGATGACATTGTGATCTGTAGTGAGAGCAGGGAGCAGGTGGAGGAAAACCTGGAGAGGTGGAGGTTTGTGCTGGAG
>CM075005.1:12092727-12113192 GCA_037576675.1 Pangasius sanitwongsei
GCAAGTGTTGAGGATGCAGAAGATAGGGATAGGTGGAGAGTGATGATTCGCTGTGGTGACCCCTGAAGGGAAAAGCCAAAAGAAGAAGAAGAAGAAGAGTAGCATAAAACTCTGTGTACGATAAGATTCTCAATATTAATATTGTAAAAAATGATTTGTTCTAGGCTCTGGATTAAGTGGATCCCCTGGTCCTCAAGGTCCTCCTGGCCATGCTGGCACTATATCTGTTAGTGACATTATTGCGTTATTACAAAGTAAGTGTTTTATGTCAGATTCTGCATCTATGTCTAGGACATATACTAAAGTAAAACTATATATAGCGTTCATAACTGTATTACAAAACTTGCTGAAAAACGACTGTTTTTTGTTGTTTTTTTCAGGAGATGATGTTAGACGATATGTAATTGGCCCTCCAGGACCACCAGGACCACCTGGCCCTTCAGGAAGTGTAAATCTAGCCAACTTTGACACACAGGAAGTGGCAAACTATGTTCTGAGAATAATGAATGGTATGTCATAGGATCAAAGGGATCTAACCACCTAACTGAAGCTGTCCTCAGTTGTTCCTAAGGTCCACTTTTCAATAATTAATAATCAGGTAAATATTAGAAAATGTTTCTCTTTTTATTTAGATCGAGGGTTGACAAGTAGACCTGGACCTCCTGGTCCTCCTGGCCCACCTGGCCAACCAGGTTCCACCTACAGTGACATCACTACTTTGATTGAGAGTAAGCCTGGATTTTTGAGGACTGTGCTCATGATTCTGTAGTGTGTAATAGTAATGTTTGTTTACAGCTTGACGCTGATGTTTATTCAGTTCCTTGGTTTTTTTTTCTTTTACATTTGTTGTCCTAACTTTACATTTGAATCATAAGGGTCAGGACTTAGAGCAGGTCTTCAAGGTCCTCCTGGTCCTCCAGGAAGACAGGGCCCACCTGGTCCAGTTGGTTCCCCAGGAGCCCCAGGCCCTATAAGCTCAGGATACAGAATTGAAGAAATCCAGGCTTACATACAAAGTGAGTTCCTCCTTTTACCTACCCTTTGCCCTTGAAAAATATAAACATGTAATAGTCATGCAAAATACTTGTTTGATTGTTTGTTTGTTTTTAAATTCCAGATTCTGGCTTACGGGGTCCCTCAGGGCCACCTGGCCCTCCAGGACCTCAGGGGCCTGCAGGGGAATCTAGGGTACTTGCATCCTATGACAGAGCCAGTCAGAGAGCACACATTCGTGCTGAACTTCAGGAGTATCTCAGTAGTGAGTCCATCAGATGCCACATAGCTTATTATCTTTGTTCTTGGGTAGTGCAGGAAAGGAAATGATGATGAAGTGCAGTAGTAAATGATCTGTCAATATTAACACTGAGAAACATTTTAGTAATTAAACCATACATCAGCGACTATCTAAAACCCCATTTACACCTTATTATTCAGTGTGTCTCATATCTAAGATTTGCACTTACATTTACACTTGTGGGCAAATGTGTCTCTGATTAGCCAGATTGAAATCTAACTGTTCTATCAAGTGTAATATGCAAATCACCACAAAACACTTGACGATCAACTACCTCTGTTGTTTCTTGTTTCCAGTTAACGTTAGCAAAATTCTAGGTAGTTCTATCCAGCTAAAGATCTGTGACAAATTACAGGTAAAGCATAAAGTGTTTTAGTAAGCTTTTGGGCAACACAAGCTGACAGAACAGCTTTAATGCATCTTTGGAACTGTACTGGATGGATGAACACCATTCTTCCAAAAGATACTTCCTCAATTATTGTTTCGATGGTAGAGAGTGGTAGAGAATAATGCCAAAATACCGTAGGTGTTCAGTTTAGTTTAGTGCTGTTGATTGTGAAGGCCATTGTATATGCTGCACATCATTTTCATCCTCATTAAACAATTCAGTGAGCCCTTATATTCATTGGATTGGGACAGTGTCATCCTGGAAGAGACCACTCCTATCAGGATAGAAATGTTTTATCATAGGATAAAGGGGATCAGTCAGATGTAACTTTGTATTGATTTACAGCGATGCTTCCCTCTAACTGGAATTGTACAAGTAGAACCAAATCATGTCACAGCATAACAGAGCCACTGGTTTGTCCTTTAATTTGTCACCTGTCTGTAGTTCTTAGTAAATATGAAAGAAAGAACTTATTGTATTTTTACTAAAAGTGGCAATAACAGATGTGGGAAAAAAACTGTCTCAAAAGAGGTATAAAAGTAGCTTAGCTACAAATGAGTGTGATCAATTATGCCAGAGGTAGTTAGCCAGTAACCTAGTAGCCAGTTAATAGCAATACAAGTACCAGCTAGCTAGCGTTGTATATTCAAATTTCACTGCAAAAGTAACATAATCTGCATGAGTCAACTGAGCCAGCTAGTTATTCCTTCTTACTGGATATAATACTGATACTCAAGATGCATGAAACAACCCAGTTGGATAATAGACCAAAGATCCTAGTGGTATAATCTTGAAGACATTATTTCAAGGGTTTCATCAGTTCAATCATGTGAGGTTCATTCAGGTTAAGGAGTATATCAGTGTAATCATGTTGATATAACTTTGCGAGGCTAGTCTTTTCAAATTACTTGAATGACTAAATTCTAAAGGACTTTTCAGGTGATGCTATGCAGCGGTTCACCTCAGGTCTTCCTGGACCCCCTGGTCCTCCAGGACCCCGTGGTGAAAAAGGGGACCGTGGTGATTCTGGATACAGTGCGGGAGGTGGCTACTACTATGCTACTGACCGTAATGGAGTCAGGTTGGCTGAAGCAGACTACTCCAATGTTGCTCTAAGAGTCACTGACTATATTCGGAGTGAGTGAAGCCAACTTGCTCTTCAAAAGGATTTTACAATATATTTGAATTCTGCATCACTGTGTCATTTCCTCATTGAACTAAACTTTCCATTTTTCCCACCAGGTCAAGGTCTACTGCAGGAAATTAATGATAATTATTGGAGATCTCATTCTATGGGAATCCAAGGCCCTCCTGGTCCTCCTGGTCCACCTGGCCACCCTGGATACAACCGTGTTTTTGCTGCCTATGGGAATGTCACTGCAGATCTCATGGATTTCTTCAGAAGTGAGCACCTTTACTGTAGTTATAACAAATAACAGACACTTTATGATTGAAGTTGTCAGGTCAGACAAGACCACACATACAGAACATCTTATGTGACATGGAGCTGCTGAGTGGCCTAGCAGAGAAGTGTAGGAGATCACAAGTTTGAATCCTGATGATGCCATAGTCATCCATGGCCAATAGTCCAAGAGAGCAAAACTGTACTCTCAGGGTGGGAGGGATGGCATTACTGTCTATCAGAGTGTCACTTAGCAATCATGAGTGTCTGTGAGCTCATGACTACAGAAGATGGTAGTTACTGCTTTCTTCAGAGTGGGTTAAGCTGCCCTGTGATGTAGCATGAATAGCAGTTCGAAAAGATGTGGTGACTGGCTTTATGTGTCTCGGAGAAAGGACGTTAGCCCAAACCCTCCCAAGTTGGTTACTGTCATGTGATAGTGAATTTTTCACAATAAGTATTAATGTGCACTAAGGAATCAGACAGTAGTCTCCATGTTCTGCTTGCATACTCTGCTGTATGCAATGATTAAATATTTCGGAGAAAGAAAGGCAAAAAAGCACATGCCGGCAAGCTGTCTGTATTTATTGTCCATTTAGTACAGTGTTCTTAAACTATCTTTTATTTTTCCAGCACACGGTACTATTCCAGGTCCACCTGGTAGGCAAGGGCATAAAGGAGAAAGAGGATACCCTGGACCCAAAGGAGAAAAAGGTACATCTGAATAATATTGTCATGTTACTCCTAGCTTTAGGTACTCACAGAGACGAGACAAATAAATCTTAAAAAAAAAAAAAAATTTACTGGAGGACACAGGAATCCCTGCTTATCATTTACAGAGTCTCTGCTAAAAGTAGGTTATTGTACATGTATCTGACCAGGAGGAAATTCTTAATGATTAGATATAATTGATTTAGGGAATTTTAATGTTATTTTTAATTCACAGGGGAGATGGGAAGACAAGGAATACCTGGTGTTCAGGGACCAAGAGGTCCAGAGGGGCCAAGGGGACAAAAGGGTGAGAAAGGTGAGGTATAGTTTTTGCAGCTGTTACTGTGTATACAGCAATTCTCTATCATGCAGCTGATTAGAAGATTAGATGAACAGACAGGAACAAGAGCGTGTCAGTCATATATGCATGTGCCCCTTGATCAAAATAATGTCACGGTCCTTGAGTTATGACTAAATGCCATTACATAACATATGGAAATACACTTGCAACAGGACATTCCTTTTCGTTAAACTCAGACATAACCAAACTAAGCAATAATACAGTAAAAAAGTAATTGTTATATTTTTCATTAAATTTGCTGGAGTTGCCCAGTTAATATTTCGGTTATTGGCTGCTGTTATGATATTGTTGTTCTCTTCAGTTGGAAATGTTGCGTTTGGATAAAGGCATTGGCTTAAATGGCAGAATAATATAATCACAAAAGATGGTCGTGTGATGGTTGGAAGTAAATTGATATAGCAACATTACAGTTTCCCTTTACTGGAACTAAGCTGCTCAAACATGTTTCATCAGGACAGTATCACTGTGCACAAAGCAAGATCCATAAAACCTGGTTTGCCAAGGTTGGAGTGGAAGAATTTGAGTGGTGTTCTGCTTCATTTGTTCTTATTGTATACTGGTGTTAGGTACTCCTGTGTACATAGCTCTGGTGTTGTTTTGTATATTACACTGTGCTCCTTGAGGCCCACCAACTTGCTGCATGTGAAGGGGTTCCAATTAAAATAAATTGTGTATTTCTAGGCTGGTATAACTCAAGTTTCAATATACATGCATGACTTCAAAACCAGTCATTTTGACTTCTTGTTCTAATGTGCATCCATTTTACACAGGTGAAATCCAGATCGGACGCAGAAGAAGGAGTATTGGCGTGTAAAGGCTTATGTTTCTGTTTTGGTCATCAAAACCTTTTCTCTTCATGGTGGCTCTCAAGTATATAGTGTGAAGCAGTTTAGAAGGGGAAAGCATGTGACCTGTATCTTAGCCAAAGTCTGTTCAGCAGGCCTGATGTAGTGCAGTTTCTCAAATAATACACATTATGCAACTTTCAGCATGGTATTGAATCCATATTACCCACATTTTCAGTCTTCCTAATTACAGATAAAACATTGTTTTGTATTTTTCATAAATATTTTTGTTGTTTGTTTGTTTAATGTGGATGTAGTTGTACATTTTACTAACCTACACATTTGGAACACTTAATATTCTTCAGCACTTTTTGAATTGTGTAGCCTAAAAATGTTCTTGCACTCCTAATAAAATATACGAATGTAATGCAATTCGGCACAATATAAAAGAGCTAACTTTCACAGGACTTTAATGTTTCAAAAAAATTTTATTCAAAAGTTTAATACGAACTAAATTTGGAACTTGTTTCCCAAATGTAATAAAATATTCCATGATTTAAATGTTTAGCAGTTGGTGCTATGATGTGATTGTCCACCCACTGCCATTTGCTAATGAAACACGTGAAATTGCATGCCTCAAGACTGGTATAATCATTAAACTGGAAACGAATGTACATAAATGCAAATTAAATACATTTACACAAAACACAAAAAAGAAATGGATAAAATACAACGGTAAGATTTTATTTACAGCATAACATGAGCTATTCGGTATATCAGCCAAATCAGTTTTAAAAATGCTTTAGACATACCACCTAAGTGCCACAAGGTTTAAATTCCAACGTCCAGTCAAATAAAATCCCCAGTGGCAAAGATCCTGATCTGTGATGCACCATATGCAGCTCTAGGGTTTCAACTGAAGTCTTTACTTGCACAAAATGGGACTTAAAGTTCTTAATCAAATCCAGCATTCAGGATTCAGCATGCAAGAGTAGTATGGACACATATGCCAGCATTGTAAATGTTGTACAGAAAATGCACTGAATATGAATTAAAAAAAAAAAAAAAAAAAAATTCAGAAAAGAACAAAACACAAAATAAAATAAGATGCATCTGCTAAAAGCACTGTTTCTCAGTGCAGATGTGCTCATGCTGCTGGGAGTCTGGTACCAGTTGTTGACTGCACACAGAGTATGCCGGGAACTTATTTTGTCGTCACTCTCCCCGTTGCTAAGCAGTAAACCGTCTAAAGCAGCTTTCTGGATCCCTAAATGGGAAGAGCTGTGTCAAGTCTGCATGACATGTAACTTGAAATGTTGCAGGATTAGGCCACATACGCATAAGCCACATAGCAGAATTTATGCACTAGTGGCATTCTTGCATGACAGAAATAGACACAAAGAAATAGTTCCAAAAAAAAAAAAAAAAAAGTATTTTGTATCTTACCAATGGAAGGCAATGAACATTCTCACACTGCTGTACATCCAAATACCAGAGCCATCCCCATCATCAAAAAGTCCAAACGAACCAGAGTAAACAGATATATGTGCAAGTTTACACATTGTATAATTAATTCTTCATAAAGAAAGCACTGGACATAACACATAGGTAATTATACAAACAGTCACCCTCTTCTTCCTTTCTCAAATAGTGAAAAATTACATTCTCAGGTTTCCTTTTGAGGCTATAACATAAGTAACCCACTTCCTTTCTTGTATACTTAGAAATTGCAAAGCTGCAAGTTTAGAGACAGGTTTAATATTGTGCGCATATGAGAAGCTGCTTCTGAGCTTTCACAACATCTAGTAGAACTTGTACAATATGCTTTTATATCTGTATGTAGAGAAAAAGGTAGCCCTCATTAACATCTCACCTTCCCTCAGTTACGGCTGTTGTAAGGTCTAATGTTTATTATATTGGAGTTATGACAGGCCATAAATATGCATTTGCTGAAACAACATGGAAACAATAAGAGACTGAAGACTCCCAAACAGTGGAAAACAGTGAAAAGCAAATTATGCGAGATACAAGAAAAGGCAGCTCAATTTGATACAAGGCATACATCTGTGCGTCATTTACACACACAGAGACACATACACACACTTACAAGGTTGTTGGTCTTCTAGTTTCAATGATTCAGGGGATACATTACCATAATCATAGCAGAAATCATACATCATAGACCTTGTACAGACTTTAGTCATCTGATGCTTGCTTCGAAGAATCAATTTCTTCAAGACAAAAGTGTATGTGTCTAATCTCTTCTAGTGCCATAGTCATGCAAAACTCCCAGCAGACTACAGAAAAAGAAATAAAATATTAATCCATTGGATTCATAGTTTAAGAGCGGGCAATTGACTAATTAACTCGTTTTCCATTGCTGAAATGCTGTTCAGTCCCTTCCATATTCAGGTGAACTTCATTAACTTCAATCCAATGTTCCTCCTGTCACATACAGTGGACGTTCAGACAGAGAAGGAGCACCAGGCTGATGTTGCACCTACAGAGCCTTCTACTGCCTCATATGATCTGGCTTATGAACCAGAGGAATGGACACTAGGAATAGGGTAGAATTTAGAAACTCTGCTTTGGGCAGTGGGGTTCAGGCATTCTGATTCCCCGCTCATTTTAAAGAAGACCTCCTGTTCTTGCATCTTCCGAGTGAACTCTTCTTCAAGAGCCTGGAGGACACATGAAAAGTACCACACGCTCATTACAGAGATATCCAAAACGTATCAAAGGCTTAATAGTGGATTTTTTCACAATATGAACTGTAAATCTCTACTTGTGCAGTACCTTCTTCCTGGGACGAAGTTTCTCTCTCCAGTCTTTAAGCTCTTGACTGTGCTCCTCATCCAGCTCCTTCAGCTTCTGAGTCTCATGCTCAATTAGCACATGGCACTTCTCATTCTAGGTTTACAAATTAAAGAATGTCAGTTATTTTGAATGTTCATACATAGCTCAGGACTATTAAGTCATTTTAATAATGAGTCTGTTTGCATGTACAAAATAAGATAAGTGAGCGGGAAAAGAAATTCCTGGCAATAAATCACCAAAAAAAAAAAAAAAAGCTGGTACTGTCACACACCAAAACTTTATGAAGAGAACCTCGTCCATGAGATGGAGAAAAGAAGGAACCTATATGACCCTTTCTCTAAATGTTACAAAAACATTAACAGAAGTGAGACAAGTGCTCAAATTCACTGTAGCTCTATAAAAGCCTGTCATATGCAATAGGTAGAAAACAAACAGCAATATCTTACTTCAGATCTAAAACATTATAACACCTGTACACCTACTCATTCATGCAATTATCTAATCAGCCAATCGTGTGGCAGCAGTGCAATACATAAAATCATGCAGAGAGGGGCCAGCAGCTTCAGGTAATGTTCACATCAACCATCAGAATGGGGGGAGAATGTTATCTCAGTAATTGTGACCGTGGCATGATTGTTGGTGCTAGACGAGCTGGTTTAAGTATTTCTATAACTGCTGATCTCCTGGGATTTTCACACACAACAGTCTCTAGAGTTTACTCAGAATGGTGCAATAAAGAAAAACATCCAGTGAGCAGCAGTTCTGCGGACGGAAATACCTTGTTGATGAGAGAGGTCAAGGGAGAATGGACAGACTGGTTCGAGCTGACAGAAAGGCTACAGTAACTCAGATAACCACTCTGTACAATTGTGGTGAGCAGAAAAGCATCTCAGAATGCACAACATGCCGAAACTTGAGGTGGATGGGCCACAACAGCAGAAGGCCACGTTGGGTTCCACTTCTGACAGCCAAGAACAGAAAACTGAGGCTGCAGTGGCACAGGCTCACAAAAACTGGACAGGTAAAGACTGGAAAAACATAGCCTTTATCTGATTTCTGCTGAGGCACACAGATGGTAGGGTCAGAATTTGGCACCAACAGTATTAATCCATGAACCCAACCTGCCTTATGTCAACAGTCCAGGCTGGTGGAGGTGGTGTAATGGTGTAGGAAATGTTTCCTTTGCACACTTTGGGCCCATTAATACCAATCATTGCTTGAATGCCACAGCCCATGTGCATCCCTTCATGGCCACAATTTACACATCTTCTAATGGCTACTTCTGACATGATAATGCACCATGTCACAAAGCAAAAGTCATCTCAAACTGGTTTCATGAGCATGACAATGAGTTCAGTGTTCTTCAGTGGCCTTCCCAGTCACTGGATCTGAATCCAATAGAACACCTTTGGGATACAGTAGAACGGAAGATTCACAGCCTGAAAGGGCACCTAAAAAGTCTGCAGGAATTGTGTGATGCATTGTGTCATGTCAACATGACATCTGGACCAGAATCTCAAAAGAATGTTCCCCACATCTTGTGGAATCCATGCCATGAAGAATTGAGGCTGTTTTGAGAGCAAAGGGAGGCCTTACCCAGTATTAATATGGTGTTCCTAATAAAGTGCTTGGTGAGTGTAGTAGTACATTAAACATAATTTTTTTTTAAATGTACACCCAGTTTTACATCCCTCCAAATTATGTGTGTGTGTGTGTGTGTGTGTGTGGACCTGTAGCTGCTGAAGCTCTCTGATGTTGGAGTCACACTGAAGCTGAAGGTCTCTCATCTGGTTCTCATGCTTCTGGTGCTGATGAAGTCGCTCATTCTTCTGTCTCTTCTCCTCCTGTGCAGCAAACTACCCCCGAAAACCAGTGTGAGAATATACACTAATCCTGTGTACTTAGCATACAAATTCATCTCACCATTTCAATACCTTCTTTGTGTGTTACCTGCTTAATTTTCTCTCTGTCCTGCTCCGGAGTTCCTGTGCCAGTGATGCGCAGACTTTTCTTAAACATTGCCATACGAGTCTTTGCGTCACTGCGCTGGATCTTTGGTAGTCGAGCTCTCTCCTGAGCCTGCCTGTTTTTCATCTCTTCTATCAGGCGCTGGTTATAACCCTGCATCTGCTCCATCTCCTATTATTTAGCCATGTTATAAGAGAGACATCAGCGCACATACAGAACACACAAGCAATACGCAAAGCATTAGCAGGCACAAAAATAGGAGTGAAACTGTACATAATTTGCTCAGAATCTTGATGCTGGATGGTTATGCAATTAATAAAGGTCATAAATTCATTGTTAATGGGACTTGGCTAGCTAGTTAGAATGCTGGCAGTTAAAACATTCCAGACCATTTGTAACAACTGAAATCATTTTACTATAAGGGATTTGCCATACAGATAAAATAAAATTATACAACAGGCAAAAACACAAGGCTCCTCACGGTACTGAGCTAGAGTTTCTGCAAGGTATTCTTAAATGCAAACTAGCTTCAAATTTATATACCCTGTAGGTCTGCAGGATGTTCAGTATTGCTCTGTAGTCACCTATAAAATTAAGCAATACCCTTAAGAACTACCAAAATAAGTGGAAATTAAGAATTTTCACTAATATGTTCATGTTAAATTTTGTAATGTCTGCTTTATTCACTCACCTTGTCATGTCTCTTTAGGAGCTGGTGCCTCTGCATGAAGTACTGATCTTTCAGCTGCTGCTTCAGCAACTGGTGCTTCTCCTGCAGGTGGCGCTCCTCCAACTCCCACATGGCTGCCTCACGTGCTGTATGCAAGCATGTGATAAGATGAAAAAGTAAAAAGTATTTGAGAGAGAGAGAGAAAGAGAGAGAGAGATGGAGCAAGATGAAATGATAAATAGACCGAAATCAACAGGAATAGAATAGACACACTGTCCAACAGTTTCAGCCAGAAAAGAAAGCAGGCAGGATACAGGTCCAGGCGTGTCAATAAATAGCCATTGCATCACGCTTCCGACAGTGTCTGACTCACTGCGGAGAATCACTCAATCGCTTGCCAAGCCATCTTTGTGTCACAACCCACAAGGCCTAACACTGGTCTTTATAAAGTCCTAAATGTGTTGATGAACTGACTAACAGGGATAGACGGACTGATACTTTTGATTAGTTTAGTTTTATTGATCCTAATAAAAGAATATTGAGAACGTGTTCTTTTTTTAATCAAACAGAGCATTAAAAATAAAATGTGGATTGAGGAGATACTGCTACTGCCCCATTACCACTTTGCTGCACAAATCTAATCTACATCAATTTGCATAGTGCTACTGGCAGCTTGTACATATTTATATATACAGTTGGGGTTACAAGTTACATATGCCTTACAGAATCTGCAAAATGTAAATAAATAAAAATAATAGGGATCATAAAAATTGCATTTTGTGGACTTGGAGGATTTTTCTTAAGAACAGTGGACAATTTAACTGCTCAGGACAAACAAGGGACTCAACAACTATCACAAAACATAAAAACAGTTGCTGATCATCCAGGTAACAACACACATTTTGAACTGGTTCATTAGTGTTAATTCAGTTATTATTTTGTCTTATGGACTGTATGTATGCATCTGCTATGTGAAATAGCTTATTCAGGGCAGTATTAAATAAAATAATTAATTAAATTATGATCTCTCTCTTTTTTTTTTAAATTAACATTTTGCAGATTCTGCAAGACGTATGTCAACTTATGACCCTTATAACTGTACAAACTTGCAATCTTAAAAAAAACTTGCAATCAACAACCAATTAGTCAAAATATCTGACCTCTCATGAGCTGCTGCTTATGGTTGAGGCAATCTCGTTCTATGGTGGCGATCTCTAGTTTGTGCTGCTGGATGATCTTCTTCAGAGCGCCGTCCAGCTCCTGCTGTTGCTTCTGCAGAAACTCCTGTTCCTGTGGTTAGGATTCAATAAGAGACAGGAGGGGATGCAAAGACAGACATCAGCATCAATTAGTACCTTAAACTGCAGAGTATCAAACTGCAGAATGGCTGCACAATCATTAGCAAACTGTCACAAAACATTACACACGAAAAACAGGTAAAAGACTAGCACAGACCATAGTACTGTTTGAAAAAGCATGGAGAAAAAAGTCAAACAAAATTACTAACAGTAATAAATGTCTTGTAGCAAGACAACATTTACAACTCATGAAAAAAATGGTACAGTCCAATATGGATGAATTGAGCATATTGTACAAGTTATAACCAGGGCTCAAAGACAAAATGTTTTCAAAAACCTTAACTGGCTCGCTCTGACCACAATCAATAATGTAACATTTCCGTTCTTGCTTTCCAACCACTAATTTAACGTTCCTTAACTGAGTAGAACAAAAAATTACATTTAATTGTGTTACTTTTACACAGGCTGTATGTAAGACCAATATGATATGAAAGCTATTAGACCCAGCAGCTGTGTTTGCATTGATAAGGTCAGGTCCACACACACACACACACACACCTGAAATTTTACTGTTTATGCTCCAACATATAGCTATGAAACAGCCCATAATGATTTACCAGAGATTGTTATTATTAAAATAAGGCCAAATGCAATGTTATACGTTCTTAATGGGTTATTAGGTTTGCTTCTCTGCTGAATGCATACTTTAATATAATGAGGTTTAACGTTAAGAAAATACTTGCAGTAATTTTCTTCATCTACGAATTGAAGGCATGTAACATTATAGTCTGTGCTGTAAAAATGATACACTGAATGAGATCACGCAAAACATAATGTGGATTCAAAACATTCTGGAGTTTACAGGAGAGACATAAATAATAAGATACTGGATTAGACAGAGCAGAAAAATAACATTATTAACCGGTAACAGACATTTCAAATTAACGTTTCTGTTCCCGAACAAATAAGGATGACTTGTGTTCTTGTTTTCATTCCTCATCATTGTTCAGAGCCCTGGTTAAAACACAGGTGTACATTAAGATAGAGTACAAAGTTCAACACAATGAGTAACACAAACAGCATTTTTTAAAATCTGAAAATACTATTCTCAATAAATCATTTACTTAAACATTAATCATTTATCTAAACTCTTCACCAAACATTACACTGCAAAGTACATATTAACACAATGAGAGAATGTTTTAGTGTTGTTACCCTACGATACAAGTCCTACTGTAGCCACAGTGATGATCAGCTTTTCCATTTGTGAACACAGAGCCCAGTGGCACAGATAAAAAAAACAGTGAGAATGAAGTATACAGGAACTCGAGTACATTTGAAGTAAATAACAGAGCACAGTATGTTGTGTTCAAAGAGAGACACTGCACCATAACACAACAGCGACAGCACTCCAAAAAACAAGAGCACCACCCAGCTCACATGTGCCTTCTCCATCCTAATGCAACACTAAAGTGTCATTAGTCAGAATTCATGTGCAAGTGTGCAACACTCCTTGCTTAACACAAACCAGTTACATTGTTGAGTAGGGGGTGGAACGCATTACAATTATTCATTAATTGCTTAATGCAAATATCACTACAAAAAAGGAATACATTAAATAATAGGAATATCTTTCTAAATATTACACAACAAAGCCATGTCAGTGGATGTATGTAGTTTTGTAGTGGCCTATACATCAGTTATTTGGTTAAATAAATGACTTTCTTGAGCGAGACGTTTAAATGTCTGGTGGTAGGCAGGCACATATGAGCAGGGGGGTTGGACAGGGAGAAGAAGGGGCAAAACTTACATCCTGCATCTGAGCGTTGAACAGAGCACATGAGGACAACTGAAAAGACTGTATCATAACCTGGGCCACACCCTGTGGAGCGAAACACAGTGCACTCTACCACGTCAGGGACAAGTCACTCACACACTTGTGGCATGTTGCCACCCTCCATAATCCATACACGCCCCACTCGCACACTTTCAGATTCTCACACACTCTCTCTCAGCTGCTGGTGGCTTAAGGTTCTGGGTTAAGAATGCCTGACTGCCAGGTTGACAAGAAGCAGTAAACACAGATCCTGAAGGCTAACAGAGAAAAGACTTGTTAAGCAGTAAATGAGTTTGAAAGTCAGCAGGTGATCTCCAGGCTGCTCCTTCATTAATTCAGTATCCTTTCACATGCTTTTGGATTTGAAGCAAAAAAGCAACAGTAGTAATATTTAGTCAGTACAAATTAGTCTGTTAAAACCTGGACAATTGAACTCGGACATCCATTTGCTCCAAGAAGAGAGGAAAGAAGGGACTTAACATGCTGCGTATGGAAACAAGCTCTGTTGATGGTGGAGTTGCTTGATGTCCCAGGGTGCCCTGTGTTACCTTCTGGCTCTCACTCTTAGTTATGCTATCATAGCAAGACTTGCAGGAGTTCCCGCTTGCACTCGGCACACAATGTACATCTTCAACCATTACAGGACAAGAGCATACCTAATAATCTGTGTTCTCTCTCTCTGCATGTTACATGTTACTGCATGTTACTCCTGAGGTACGAGTGTGGATGGTACCACTCGGACACCCTACTGTGGATGTTTCTCCTTGGATAGCCTACTGACTGCAATTGCTAAGAAAAGTTTACACTCAAGTCTCGATCACTGAACAGTTGATAACTTCAGTTTGATACGATAAACTTAAAGTTAAAACTGGCACTCAGTTTCAAGGTCCTTTTAACAAAATTTGCACTACTTGACTGTCACCCAGAAGAGGATGGGTTCCCTTCTGAGTCGGATTCCTCTCAAGGTTTCTTCCTCTAATTGCCTCAGAGAGTTTTTCCTTCCCACCCTCAAGAGTTTTTCCTTGCCAATGGACAGTGTGATTGTTAAAAGTGCTATACAAATAAAAGTGAATTGAACTGAGTTGAAGTTTTGTGTTTTAGGTTTAAAAATGGGAACAAGTTTAAAATACAAGATAGTGAGCTAAATAACCACTGAAAAGAGGAACAGTATGGTTTACTATTGTCTGTATTGTCTGTTGTGCCCTAACCACTGAATTCTCAAATGAAGTTACCTTTCAAAACTTGCTAATTGCTGGAATCAGTGTTGTCTATATAAGAATGGCTGTGTCCACATAAAGACACATGTAATGAGTATGTGATGACATATGAGTCTTTACCTCTTCTTGCTGAACAACAACGAGGTCTTCCTTTAAGCGTTTCATAAGCTCTTTTCTCATGTGTTTGGGGGACATGCCGATCTCCTGTTTGACCTACAGTGTACGAGTATGCAGATGGTTGGGAATTTTGCTGTTATATATTTTGCAGCTAATATTATGTATTAGTCATGCAATAATAAAGTTTACCAGTCTGATTATTAGTACCACTGAAGCGGATGATTTAGTGCAGATTTATATTGGAATGGAGATGTCCCAGAAACCTTAAGAGTCAGTTCTCTGACTGGTAAGTCGATTCTGTTAATGAGAAATGGATTAGATACCAGAGTATGTATAAATCAGACACCATGGTAGAAATCAGATGAGTAGCAGAAACAGAATAAACAAAGTTTTAAGAATAAGAGAGGGTTTTGTATGTATTGATTAACCATTACCTTGATTATATTATTGAAAACACTCAGCTACATCTCTAAAATGATGCACACTGCAATAGAACTGAAATTGTATTCATCATGAATACAAGAAAAGAAAGGGAGAGTGGTACTTGGTACTGTCCAGTTGTGAAAGTAGCCAATTAAGTCCTACTGAAACCTCAGCAGCCAGACTTTGCACCTAAAACATTAATCCAAGTTGTAGGACACATCTCTGCACTTTTATTGCATTTTTCACAACTTTTTCACGACTGACTGCTGCCTTAGTAGTTATTCTACAACAACAGAACCAGTCAAGTATGATATAGGTTTTACTCACTGAGGGAAATGGGCTGCTACAAAATGTGAAATATGGTAGCATGTTACTGGGTTTATTGCCAGAATATAGCCTAGGGTTACAGGATTCATTTCCCCCAATATAAAATTTTACAATACCGTTTAGTGAGCACCATTTTAGAGATCATATCTATTATAATTATATAAAAGTAGCAGGGGGAAAAAAGCATTTTACTATTAAACCATGAACCAGCTGAAGCCCTCCACCACAGCACCAAGTCCCAGACTTGCCCATTCACACAATCAACATCATTAGTAATAATTACACATTATAAAATATGTACAATAAAACATTAATAATATATTAATAAATATGCAAAAGGAAACTAACAGTGATAACAGCACACATTAAACATTCAAAATACTGTTTACAGTTTGTAGATGACTAAAGCTTAAATCATCTTTTACACTGCTACAATAATCCGTAAATATGAAATATCACCCAAGCTGAACGCAGTACAGTGCAGTTAACTGCCATATCTGGGTGATTCAGGAATGGCCATGCAGAGGGAAAAGGAGTTAAAATAGCAGCTTAATAGTGCATGCAGAGCACTGGCACTTAGATAAAACTTAAGGGTTAAAATTCTATTCACATGTCTGTTTAACACAATTTTAGCATCATGCCAAGGTTATGGTGGAGGGGAAAAAAAAAAAAAAAAAAAAAAAAAAAGACAGGTAAACACTATAATAAAAGCACCATTAAATATTATTCAGATAAAGCAAACTTTCCCTTTAGATGATAACCATGAAGAAACTAACATGCAGAAAAAGAAATGTTATAGAAAAATGTTAGAGTAGTTAAATTCAAAACTGAGGAACAGTTTAATAGCTTAGGCTAAAAGTGAACTGCCAGAGCAGAACAGAGCCAAAGTGTAAAATGTGTTGACTACAGTGAACCAGCATTTTGTCCTGGCTGAATAAAGTAAAAACACAAAGGCAAACAGCAAACAATGTGCAAGATGACCTTGAAGACAGTTTCAAAAGCAGCTGCGAGAAGCAGTCCCTGTGATCTGAAACAAAGCTGCAAGTCTACATTCATTGTAGAAACATCCCATGTATGCAGCTTTTGTGACGGTCACACACCGAAATAAAGAACGTAAAAGAAGCCGATTTATGTAGCACAGCCCCTCCACCATACAAAAGCAGACCAATATGGCAATAAGCTTTTAGAATATCTCTATACTGACATGCTTACAGTACCGAATATGACTGCTCTCTCCTGCTTACCTCTTTCTTGCGATTCTTTAGCATGTTCTGGAACTTGGAGAGCTCCTTGTCTTGCTCAGATTTGATCCTCTTAGCCTCATCCCTCAGACGATTGGTGTGGTCTTGTTCCATACGCTCAACAGCCTGCTTCTGCTGCTTCTCTAGGTTCTCCACTTCTTGGTCATACTGACGCTTCTTTACCTAAGACAGGCAGACAGAGAGAAAAAGAGTGAGAGGTACGCTAAACTGATGAAAGCAGTACCTTCCAGGTAACCTGAGCTCTCTGAATTGTGCTTCTTGTGTAACTGAAGTCACCTGACAGTCTGTACTGCCAAACAAAATGTTCAGAATATATTTTTTAAAAATCTGAGTGAGGTACCCTCTGTCCTCTGAGATCATTTGACATGTTAATTTTCAAGAAAAAATCTCTTTCCTTTAATTGCAGTGTGCCACAAACTCGAAAACTTCTGCGGTGCACAGTCCTGATTCTCCAGTTATGAAGGGAAAACACTGAATGCTATGGACTTCCACAATTTTATGTTAATGATCCTGTTGCAAACTAACTAACATGTACTGTAAAGATATGAAGGCACTGACTGTCATCTCCTGCTCAAAGCGCCGGAACAGCTGCTCTTTCTGCTGCTGCAGCTTATTGCTGAGCTGTTGATGGGCTCTTTGCTCCTCCTTCTGTAGCAGCCTCAGCTCACGCAGCTCCTGTCGCCTACAGCAGGGCCACACAAGACATCATTTCACTTGTCATCAAGGTGCAAAGCTAAAACAAGTCAAAACACACCACAACAGCAGCACTAAAACACAAGATTTGACAATTGTATCGTAGGGCACTTTCACACCTATTAGTCCGATTACCAAGAGAGAAATAGATACTTTTAGGTTTGTTTAGGTCTTTTCCTCAGAGGCGTGTATGGCTGAAAATGTACTCATAAAAGTCACTTATTGGTCAGAAATACAACAACGGAAAAGCGTAATTAAACTTTTGCCAAGTGCACACAGAAATCTCAAAAATGAGCCAAGCACTGAGAACATAGAAATAATGACATAAATAACTTAAGTTACCCTAAAATTCCCACATGAGGACAAAGCCCCAAACAAAATAAACGGGAAAAAATCTGGATCAGTAACAACTGAACAAATCCACAATGGCGATACACAGTCACCCAGAGATGACAAAGGTCATCTGTGAAATATAATCATGCACCATGTATATATAATACTTGACAATATTCAGTTCTGTATTATTCACTCTTGGAATAGATAATTATGAATTTTTAAAAAATGGAAATAATGCCCAGATGCTTAATAACAGTGCTGGAAGTCGCTTAAAACATTACCTTAAAAACCGCAGTTCTTCATTCTTGGTGTCATTATCAGTAACTATCTTTGAAGTGGTGACGCTGACCTCCACCCCATCCACCATAAACTTGCGTGTCTTTTTCAGAGTCTTCTTCTGGTATTTGGCATCCTGTGTAAGTACAACCTCATGAACACGAGCAATTTCATAAAAGGTGAATAATCTATCAGGGCACTTTGTGATATACTTACCTGTACAGAAATAGATCCGTCTTTACTTCTGGATAGGAAGCTGGAGATAGAAAGGTTCATGTCAATGCTGTTGGTATCTGCTGCGGAGCTGCTTCCTGAATCAGAATCCTTCTCGATATCGGGTTTAATTGACACAGCTCTGTTCTGGTCTACCTCATCCTCTGTAGATGCTTCAGGGGATGCAGACTGCTCATTATTTGTTTCTGGGGTTTTCTTTGACATATGGTCTACCTCATCCTTTTCTCCATTAATGATAATGGCAGGTGACACATCCATAGAGGTCTTACTTTCATTCACCATTTTCTCTGTCTCAGCAGGAGCATCTATAACAACTGTATTGGTCACTGACTCTGTTTCCACTTGTATAGACTCCTTAGCATCTACTTCAGTTTTAGGTTGGTCCTCTTCAGCTTCTGGTTGGAGCTTCTTTTCTTCCACCTCCTCTTCCTTTTCCTCCTCTGCAGGCATATCAACACCAGTTTCTTCTCCAACGTTCTCTTGCTGCACATCCTCTTTCCTCTTCTCTGTCACTCCTTCAGTCTCAACCAAGTTCTCTGTCTTTCCTGTGTCATCCATGCACACCTCACCCTCTTCAGTAACAGCTTCTTCAGGGAGACTGTTCTGTGGTTCAGTTATTTCCACAGGTTCAGAACATTCCTCTACTAAGAGTTCTGGCTTCATTTCCTCCTTCTTCTCCACCTGCTGATCTTTTTGTTCATCCACCATTTTCTTTTCTTCCTCACAGCTCTCAGTAGGTTCGTTCATCCTAATCTGCTCCTTCTCCTCCTCTCCAGTCTCTTCACTGACAGTCACGGTCTTCTGGACAGCATCTTTCTGGGTCTCTGGAACTTCAGGAATCTTCTCCTCAGCAGTGCTTTCTGAAGTCTGGACTTCTTCCTGGCTTGACACACTCTTGTCTCCAGCATGCGCGTCTTTAGGACTGAGGTCCGCAGTTGCAGCTGCCTTTCTGCTCTCTCCCTCAGCATGGTCAGGCTCAGAGGAATCCAGAACCACAGCTGAGCTCCTCTTACTGTCCTCAGCTGTTTTGGGTTTTGCCTGTGGCTCAGCTTTCTCAGTGACTGATTCCAGCATAGACGCATTCTCAGAAAGCTTCTCGTCCTCTAAGCTGCCAGCGCTGATTTCAGACAGTGCACGCTTATGTCCCCGCACATCCTACATGCACAAAGAAGAAGAAATTGTTGTGAATAGTATTTCACATAACACACAAGGCATTAAATGCATAAGACAGAATGGACACCAGACCATACTGACAATAATTATTTACTAGTTAATGAATACACATACCATCTGTGTGTCTGTCTCCTCTTCTTCCTCTTCTTCTTTACCTTCCTCAATCTCCTCAAACACTTCTGCTTTAGCCTCAGCAATCAACTCACGCAGAGGTTTGTTATCAGTTACGCTTAAAACAAATGGATGCTGAAATAAAATAAGATAAACCATTAAAATATGTGAGAAAATATTATGCCATTTTATTATGTAGGGGCCCTTTTGATGCTTTATGGATAAGTCACCTGTAGAAGTTGTGTTGCGCTCCATCTATGGTCTACATTCTTATCCACAGCCTTCTTCAGGAAATCACTGAACTCTGGAGACCTGTTCAATCCAGCACGGAATCAAAAGAAAATGCATGTCTGAACTAAAGAAACTTGAATGTTTCATCACTCATATTTATAAAAACACAACAATCAAGTGAGCTCTGTGCACTTTCAGGCTCCCCATATGGAGGTGCTCTGGGTAGGCGACTGCTAAACTGATTCATCATTACTCATTTCAGCTGCCTGCAGCCTGCACACATCATTGTCAGAGATTCATAGGCTCTTTGTTAAAAAAAAAAAAAAAAAGAAAAAAGAAAAGAAAGAAAGAAAAAAAAAAAAGAAAAAAAACCTTGGCTAACGCAACATTTCTAAGTTCAAATTGTATTCTGCCTCACCTATAGTTGACTAAAAGTGTCTGGCAAATGAATGTATGTACTATATATATATATATATACAGTCAGGTCCATAAATATTGGGACATCGACACAATTCTAACATTTTTGGCTCTATA
>CM075005.1:12114248-12130862 GCA_037576675.1 Pangasius sanitwongsei
TATATATATATATATATATATATATATATATATATATATATATATATATTAATAATATATGCTCAGTGGAACCCTAACAAATCATAAAAGTGAACACAGCTGAGAAAAAAACCCTCACCCAATTTGACGTCACCATCTGAAGAAAACAGAATGTTTCCAGCTTTCAGGTCTCTGTGGATGATCTTATTCTCATGAAGATAAGCCAGTGCTTCTAGGGTCTGTTTACACACCACACGGATCTGTGGTTCTGTCAGTGGCCGCTCCAGCTCTGGATACATGTGCACAAAAATATGTATTATATTTTACGCAGTTCTATATAACTGTACATACTTATAAAAATGGTTTAAAAATACTATAATTATCTTGCTATTTCTGAGGTTTAACCTAATTTACCAGCTGAAGCCATGCTGACTCCTAGGCTGAAGTGGCAAGATGGATTGAACAAGAGGTTTTTTTGTTTGTTTTGAATTTGGAACCTCTTATTACCCGCTCCATGTAATTTTTGACTACAAAATAGACTTGCAGAAAAATAAGAAGCTGTTTTGTTTATTAGTTGAATGATCCTTTATAATAGTCTGTTGCCCTTGGCTAGCTGATAACACTGCACCCTTGTGAAGGAGCTGTGACTGAGTCCCTGATAAGAGGGTTAGTGAGTTAGCTACACTAAAGGAGGAGACTAACACAAACTCTTGGGTCTACAGCTCAAATCAAGCATTCCCAATAAGCCTATACCACTTCACTAATAGCACCTACAAGTACTTCGGTTTCAGGTGAAAGATGAAGGAGGAAAGATATGAAAAACATGCGTGTGTGTAACTAATTGTACTGAATTCTGAATTCTGCTGTTAATAAATTTTGTTCAAATAATGACCATAATTCACTACAGTACAAGTCAGCCTTCAGACACAACAGAGAAATGGCTTCATGAAAAATAAGAACATGATCCATTGAATGTGTTGCTGAGCGTGACTGCAATGCTTCAGAGAGCCATAAGGAACAATCTGTCTTTCCATTTTTCAAGTATAATCCACTTCCAAAACATTTAGTGGAAAAACTGTGCACAAGGCTTTAGGAACACATCCAGATAATACAGCAGAAAAAGGCTGAATTGCAGTAACCACTCCTTGAAACTGGAACTGCAATAATTACATGCTTGGACCTCTTCAGTGCTGAAGCGAGCTTAGCCTACTGTGTGGCAGTGAGGTTCAGTGGAATGGAGCATAATTTATTTGAGAGTATTTATTTGAGAAATGATTCAACAGTTCTGAAATATCTCTTTAGTCTGGTATGAAACAAAGAAAATAAAACTCACCCAACATGACAGCATCGACTGCACCGCCTGCACAAAACTCAATAAGTATCTATAAACAGAGGGAACAGAAAGACAGAAGGAGCAGAACTAAACTTTATTACAAACTCAATCATGTTACATACACTTCCTTGAACAACGACTAATTCATCTAATCAGGAAATATGGAATAACAGCAACAAATGGACTACAAATTCTTTAAAGCTCTTGAAAAATGGATGCTCACAATTATCTGATTTTGTCCCCAGACCAAATTAAATCCTGAGAAAGTCAGACAAAATGGCCAGACTTCAATCCAGATTTAATTTATTCCAAAATCCAACAAATTCAGGTCCTCTGGTGATTAACTGAGACAGCTACTATTCAATTATGCAAAATTATTTGGAATTGTGGTCATTTGCAAGGTATAAAATTGCAAACTTTGGTTAAAAGCTTTGTAATTTAAACCACGTCATTCTGCCAAGGGCCTTCAAACGGTACAAACAAAATCAATCAGTTGTGTATTATGTTCCTTTAGTACGAACCACAACGAAGAGGAAAGAGGGAGAACTATTGGCCTGATTGCTACAAAACTATCACAATTTACAGATCAGTTAAATATTGTTTTTTTATTCCCTCTTTGATGCTTATACACAGTTAAACCAACAACAAGTGACCAGCTGACAAGAGCGCAGATTTTGCTCATACATATTTGAAATCTTTTTCACAGATACTCCATGCTATGGGAATCATTTTTCAGTGTACTTAAAGCTTTTAACAGCTGAGTGACTTGAGATCCTTCTCCCACTTTTAAGTAAACATGACAGTGTTGATGGGAGTCATGCATTAATCTCCTCTGATGAGGCTGCAGAAGCAAACTGGAATAATAATCGTATAATTAATTCATAAGCACTTTCACAGCACATTTGTAATGGTATATTATCCTCCCATATACACTGAGCATAGAGGGGGCACCATCTGAAACCATCTGCACCTAATTGCTTTTGGGAGTTCGGTGGCCGAATGGAAAAGATCCACACATGAATGTGTAGAGAGCAGATTAAAACAAACTGAAAAGCCATCACTCATTAAGAGCAAATTAAGCAGCTATGTGCATCGAACGTTTTTCAGACTGCAAATTCAGGAAAGAGAAGTGTTCAGCATGATGAGCTTACTTGTTGATTACTTACTGACTGAGGGCTTCTGCATAGTGAAAACTGCTGTAAAGTTCTCTACTCTTACATCACGTGTAACGTGAAGTAACGTGGCTTTCCACTTCCTCCACATCTTGAAGCATGTGCATATTTAAGTATGTCTGTGTTGAGATTCACAGCTCACATGACTTAACCACTCAAACAGACGTAAGTAAACGAATCTAAAAGAGAGAAGCTGCTTACCCATAACTTGCTCTCAAAGTAGAATGCATCAAGCAGTTTGACTATGTACTGATGGTCACAGGAAGCAAGGATATCTATCTCAACCATGTAGTCTTCCAGCTCCTCCTCTGTCTTGGTGTCAATCACTTTAGCAGCTGCAAGTATGCCTGTTTGCTTGTTCTGAGCCTGAAACAAAACGATACATGCAAGATGGTTCACTAGACAGCAAAGATGTCCAAAAACGTGCAAATAATCTATACATGCTAAGTCTAAACTGCATAACAGTATGAAATTTAGACAGAACACAGGAGGAATCTTTCTTTAAGAACAAAAAATAGATAATTAAAGAAAGCTTCGGTATATAAATTAATAGCATCTAGATCTTATGTACTCCAAACATTTTATGCATTATACTGCAATATAGGTGTACAAGTAAAGTTACTTAATATTACATATTTTGTTATTGACTCAGAAGCTCACCAGTTGCTTAACTCTGTGTTTGCTTGCCTGGAGTGATGGCTTATTTATTTATTCCTTTATTTACAGTCTATCTTCATGTTTCTATTTAGCATTTAAAAATGAATGCGACTAAGGAAAAGCCTGCATTTGATACAAAGATTTATTCATCTGTAACCCTACTATAGCTTCAACTATTGTTCGAGTTGAAGGCACATGGTTAGTTCAGTTTTTACCCTTTATACACTTTATAACAGGTAAAGTTTGCTTCATCTGACCTATCTAATCAAGTGATCTTTATATTTAATCAACCTGTAGTGTTTTCCACAGGAACTGGAACTATAATCAACAGGCCCATCTTAACATATAGTTAAGTTGATAAATATATTACTTAAATACATATATTTAAGTTTAATAAAAATGCTACCCTAATGTATATAGCTTTGCTGATTACGTGCTCTAACAGTATAGACAATGTTGCGCTCAAATGTGGAGATAACCAGAAATCCTGTTTGAGTTTAACCCTCAGAGGCCAATGGCTACTTTTCACGCTATGATATCTTGGTTCTATATCTAGGTTCATGGCGTCAACAACCTATCTATGCTTAAAAATATTTAAATATCACCACATATCTATTTGAGACAGGATCATATTTACTGACTCTTAAACCTAGGTATCAAAAAACAGGGTTAAACTCTAAGCTAATCGAAATAGCTAACATAACATTTCATAATATAAGAACACTTAATCAATTGTAAGGGTTAAACATGCAGTGAACCACAAACCAACTGTTAGTTTGGCTTTGCAAATAAATTTGTCCCTGTAACTGCTGTGGACTTAAAATAGCACCAATGTTCACAAAAGCAGAACCAAAAAAAGCGGAAACAAGGCAGTTACATCATCAAGAGGTGTGGCACAGACGGTTTGAGAAAGGCCTGGTAACCCCACTGTTCACTGTACTCCATATCTGAGCACATGCTCATAAATATCTATGCTCATATAAAGATTCATTTCAGTACAGTCGGTTCATGTACAGTCTCTGATAAAGAGTGTGTACCATTAGCAGTGTGTTATAGCACATCTATTTTAAGTCAGCAATGGGAGGAGTGACACGAATCCAATCACTAGTTCCTACACAGCTGGAAGTGCCAAGCCTATTTTGGAAAGAGCTTCAAGTGTAATGTTTATGGATACGAAAAAAAAAAAAAAACCACACAACAGTGGGCACAGAAAGGAAAGAGAAGTGTGTGTGGCTCAGACTTTCTATTTACACAAAGCTTTACATCATACACTCTCACACTGCTTTTCTTTGTACTAGCCACCTCTCCCTTCTGTAATCTTTCAGGAAACGGAAGCAGCTTTTACACAACTTAAAGGAGCCGACCTAACACAATAATCTGAAAGCTACAACAGACCACAAACAGCATGTTCAATATAGATCAGCTAATTTTCTGAATATCATTAGGTTAATACGGATAGTTTGTACATTGTCGCTGCACGTTTAGGCGATAGTTTAACCTAAGACAGCACACAACATAAGACACTAATGTTCAACTATCTATCATCATGATAAAAGACACAGTAGCCTATTCACTTTGACATGCAGCTATTCTAGTTCTGAGCCTACTCAAGGCCTGGTGTTTGCGTTGAGGGTGGGAATGTCGTATGGAAAAGTCCTCTGGTGTGACACATGCTCGCAGTATTCTCCCACACCCATCCACCTCGCTCTGCTCTGATGTAAAGATTATGGGAAGGGACATTTACTGAGAGCCTCTCCCACTGATCCGTCTGCTGAATCACCATGTGCCTGTTCACACTTCACTACACCTCTATATGAAGATGAAACATTAAAATAGAGCGAATGCGTTAGAAGCTATAATGTAACAGTATCCTACTGAACTTTATTTAAATCCCTCGTGAGGATAGCACTAAAGCAATGGCACGCTAACAGCATCATAAATTAACCACCAGCTTTTTCCTCAAGGTTTTTTTTTTCCACCAGCTGTTTTTGTTAGCCAATTGTATACTGGTTAACAAAATTGTATGGGGAATTATAGTCAAAGGCTGAAATGGTTCCTTCACTCATTCAGTCATTATTTACTATACAGACCAGAGGTATTCAACTAAAATTTGTAAAGGTCCAATTACACAAACTTCCTTGTTTACAAAAAGTTGCAGATAAGCAACTAACATAACTGAATGGTGACAACAGCTGTCTTAAAAAGCTTAATCATTAGTGATTAGTTCTTGGCTATACATAGACAAAATCATAGTGGTTAAGTTTTGGTGCATCACATTACTACTTTCAAGGAGAATAAACGCACGCTTCCCTCTATTTGCTCTTTTAACATTCTGTTTTCATAGTCAAGGCAACAAGCCATGCCTTTAGTTTACTAATCAAAACAGACAGGGTAAATAAAAAGAAAAATCTATTAAAGACTGTGATAACACTCCCCATTCTGCATGAACGCCTCGAGTCCAGTAGCGAGCCTCTAGTCCAATAATCTGCCTTCAGCTAAATTATTTACATAAATGTGCGTCATTGGATAAACTGCAACAGAGGATCTGCTACAGAAGCTGTCATGGTTAAATGGGTAAATTAGTCGCAGAACAATGGCCAGTACTCAGTTATACCTGCCTAAATACTTTTTTTGGGACTGCATCCAGTTCACGGTCCTCCAGTTCACAAACCCTGATATACATTGTTGTATACGGAGGCAACAGTGAGGGAGACACTGGACTGAACTCACACAACACTTACTAGCAAGCGCACCAGAACCACATTATCACAAGTCACTGTTATTTAAACAGTTTGTATGTTAAATCAACTAGTAACCAGAAACCACAAAAATACACCAGTATCAAAAGTGATTATCAGCATGCCCAGAAGTCAGTGCAAGTATGCCCAGAAGTCTTCGAGGCATTCGGCCACTCATCTGACCCCTTTAAAGTGCATCCTCGGTTACAACCCCCCCTATTCCCATGGAATACCACCCCCACAGACACTCCTGCAGCTGACGAATGGTTCAGGCAGAGTGAACACAACACTATTAAGTACCTGTTGGCTTTAGAGGTGGTTAAGCAACATTATGAATTATATTTATATACATATTTGCATGCTACAGTATCCAGCCTGACAACTACATTTCAAGCGCTGTGGTACTTAGTGAGGAAGTAGCAACGTATCAGCTGTACACTGGATTTATAGTGCATTATGGGTAAAAATATAGTGCACTATCCACTGAAAATGATTTCCACTGAGAATTCAGACATCACTACAAAAAGTGCATTATTTGGTGAATAGGGATCAGATTCAGACACAACAAAAATTCACCCTCTGCTCTTGGTTTTAATGCCAAAAAAAGTGGCATGGGAGGCATCTTAGGAACAGCCAGTCAACTGTATGGCAAATGTATAATGCATTCCACGATAGGGCGCACTAACAAAGCATTTTAACTATGTGATTGAGAAGCTATCCCTGAGAGTACTGACATGCATAACTGAGTTATGACCACATTTTGACCAATAAATTATTAGCGATTATTATTTTACCCATTACTGTGCAGCCCACATGTTTTTCACTTGAATGCATATGGTTAGTTCAGTTTTTATCCATTACACGCATTATAGCTTATCTTTAGCAGGCAAAATGTCAGTGGTAAAGTTTACTTCCTCTGACCTACTTTAATACATATTTACATCTACTCAATTTAGATATTTCTGCAGTCTAACAGTTTGGTGATTAAATGTTCTGATGATGTACGAAATGTGCTTATATGCACAGCGAACCAGAAATCCTATATGGGTTTAAACATACAGTGAACCACAAACCGTTAACTAGTTTGAATTTGCAAATAATCTCTGTGGTGCTGCAGGCTTAAAATAGCATCAGTGTTCAAAAAGGCACAAGAAAAAAAAAAAAAAAAAGCAAAACCAAGAGGTGTAGCACAAACCTGTGTGGTCTTTATGCCCTTATGATCACGAGTTCATCTGTACCACGTATCGTATTCCAGATCCAACTGTTTTGTCTCATAGTACAGTTGAACCCTTGTCAGTAGTCTTTTGTATCTTACACATATAATAGGGGAATGCTGGTAGCCTATTACATTAATGAATGCAGGAGTCATCAATACCAGTCCTGGAGAGCAGGAGTCCAGACTCACTGGTGATTTCAAAAGACACTCAGCTCCCACTTTTTTTAAATACGATACCAATATCAGAGCCCTGCATACACAATGCTGATCTGATACTGACATCCTGCTCTCAGAAAGCTTTTGTTGCCAGGTTGTGCATAATGTTAGAGGTGCAAAGGTGAGCCAAATCCAATCTGTGATACTCTGGATCACACTGGTACATCCCTGGTGATTCCTGTGTTCAGTAATCTCAGCGCTAAACTGTACATTTCCTTGTCGCTGGGGTGGTAACACTGCTGTACCTTTAGTACGTATTTTACTTGAAAACATGCATATAATGTAAAGTGAATAATTAGACATAAAAGATCACTGTACCTTTTTGTAAAAGTGCGCATATACAATATGACGGGTGCTAAAAACACCCTTTTAAGAGAATTTTGAAGAACAGTTTATTATATTGGATATTTTTATTCATTAATTTATTGATGTCAAGCAAGACTTGATGAAACTTGTGCTTTAAGCTCACTAATCTGGTAGTTTCTAAACGGACACTTCCTAATGGTATTGTTCTTACATTGTTCGTGTGTTTTGGGGAATAAATGTTATATTACTGAAAACTTGTATTTTTACTTTTTTTCCACTGGTCATATAGGGCACAAAATGTTAAAATTTACCAAGCTAAAGGCAGTCCAATTTCAAAATCGAAAGGTGTTCTAGTATTTGTATACCAAACAAACAGTAAAAATTGATTTTCACCCCAAAACTGGCACACCCTAACACCACATGCACCTTCCCACGTGAAAGATTACAAGTAGAAACCAGGTACCACCCCAGAGACGAGGAAAAGTACAGTGTGGTACCTTTATTTCTGAGAGCGTAACACTCCTACCAAGCCTGGGAAGTAACCTGTGTGTTGAACCAGATGTCTTTGACCAGGGTATTCACCAAACTGCTCTGCACTCTGTTCCTCCAGCACTGGAATTAGGGATCCCTGCACCAGGCTGACATATGATCAAAATAATAAACAAGCTTGCAAACTCCTACACAAATTCTGCACAAGAGTATGTGGTGAGTCAGAATGATCAACAGAGACGCAGAGACAAAATGGCAAACGTCACGGCAAAACTGAGCTTAGCAGCTTAACAGCCATGTGGGGAAAAGGCTAGTGTCTCTGCCTAGGACATTTTAATGCACTGACGAAAACAAAAACACAGTCTGCCATCTTTACCTTGTAGACCTTCCCAAAGGCTCCATCTCCGAGCTCTCCCACAATCTCCCACACTTCCTCCGGATTCACGTCTCTGTGAACGTGCTCGTATTGTTTCTTCTTTTTGTCGATACCAAGCTTGAATATCTTCCGCAGGTTGAAAAACGACATCTTTTTTACCGCTCGAGAATCTGTTAAATAAATAACTAAAACTAACTAACCCTTAATTCAACTAAGTTTGCTAACTAGCTAGCTAGCTCTTGCCACGCATTTAATAATAGTAATTATACTGCAGTTAAAAGCACAAGATAGACTTATCTCTACTTTATGTTGGATGTGCCGGAAATTACTAGCCTACTGAGAACTGAGCAGTTGTGAAAAAGTGTGTAAGCTACATCCATAAACATGTCCATAACGGTACTGAATCATCCGACCGTAGATACAAAATAGTAGTCCTCTCCTTCAGTTATTTACTCGGGTTTAGCAGTAAAATGAAAGCTGGTCCTTCTTCGAGAAAATCCGCTTTCAAAAGAAATTTCGCTTCACCTCGTCAGACAATAGGTGCAAATCAATAAAACCGTGTATTTATCCAACAAATATAAGGAGTCCAAACGGAAGAAAACGGATGCTGAAGTCCAAACTGCTCGGAAAGCTGCTACAGCTAGCTTCCAGTCAAGCCACACAGACGGTCACGGCCCAGCCGCGCCGCCTCTCTCCAGCCTGTTCCTGCTTACAGAAAGAGAGAAGAAAATAGGCCTAAAACAAGAACCCGCACTACTCTAGCCTATTGCCAGACATAACACATTACTCCGCCCGGCAGAACAGGTTGCTGTGTTGATTCAAAGCGTCCATCCTCACTGACAGGAAAAGCTCACTCTGTTTCAGTCTAACTTCCGAAAAAAGATGAGGAGCGTCGCTGGATGGAGAAGGCGCGTGCACAGCGGTGATGAAGAAAGAGTCTGCGCATGCGCACTGCCGCCGCACGGTGACGCTCTGGTTCAGCAGGAACTAGAGCTGTTGAAGTGTAGCACTAATGGTGTGGAGAGGAAACAGTCATGTGGTACAACTATGAACTGTACATAAGACTATATACAAATATATTTTATATATATATATATATATATATATATATATAAACAGTATATGCAGTCTAAGCATATAACCTGAAACCACTTTACCTTCCATTTGTGCAACCTGAAAACTGAAAAAAATAAGAAAATGAAAAAAACTGTTATTCAAATATCATCATCAACATTATTATTATTATTATTATTATTATTATTATTATTACTGGTAGTAGTAGTAGTAGTAAACTGAGGCCTGCATTCTGTGATCTTTAAAAAAATTAAATTTATTTGGTATAAATGTACATAAAGAGATCATACTCCAAGCGCTGAAGGAAAGAAAGTTCAGTCAGAGTCCTTATGATACATATTACTGTTCTGATTCATAAATTTGACACAAGTAGAACATTTCAAACTTTTCTTTTGGATGTAAAGTTGTTGCACAGTGATTGTGGACTAATAAAACTAATCATCAAATGAAGATGTTGCAGAAGATTTTCAGTAACAGAGTTATGTCCCTTGTGTTACTTTATCATAGTGTGTGCTGAGTTTTCTAAGCAGCGTAGCTGAGTGAATTTGAAAGGATTTGGAAACTGAAATAAAGTAATGAGACTGGCCTGGACTGGAAAAGTCACTTTCCTATAGACAGAAAGAAAGAGATATGGAATGAATATGTCGTACAACACGAATGCTAAATTAGTCATTACCCATCTAGCTCGTCCCCTAAACACCTCTCCCGGTTCCACCCTAAACCAGGCTACAACAAGCTTTATTGTTCACATTTTTATAATAATAATAAATTAATAATTTAGAACAAATATTTTTTTAAAAACTATTTGTTTAACTTACTTTATTGGCCTACATTGAATGACAGCTCTTTTCTAGACATAGCTGGCCCCTAGTGTTTCAGTGTGGGTTTTAACACACTCTTGTTGATGTTTTATAATGATTCGGAAGTCACATAACTGCAATGATACACTTTCCCTTGCCAGAAAACACACTGTACTTGATGCAGTTCCCTCAGTGTCTGATAAAGTATATAAAACTCTTATTAAATTATATATAAAGTATATAAAAATGCTAAGTACTTTATTTAACGTCCCATCCAGGGCGTTCCCAGGACAGGCTCCAGATCTTCTGCATCTCTGATCATGATAAAGCAATTAATGATGTTGAATGAATGAGCTTCACCCTCAATTTTTTCATTGATTTCATTTTTTTTAGTACTTAGATCAGATCACAGTGGCTTCTGGGCACATTCCATTCCTGAAGTTTAAGGTCATGTTGACATAATAAATTAATGAAACAGTCATTACGATGGTGATAGTGATTCTCCCAAAGGAAAATGGTCAGGGGAACTCGATAAGGGCATGTTCAAAATGGCATAAGAACATAAGCTTGGATCAAATGCAAATACAGTGGCATCTACTGGAGACTAGGAGTTAACGCAGTGATCACACACCTGGCAGTGTCACTCAGTGAGCCAACACAAAGATGGTGGATTCTCCTAAAAGCACAAAAGAGAACAGTATTTCCAGTCTCTGTGACTCTCCCACTGTTGAGCAGCTGGAGGAAATCCTACATGGAGGTCAGTTATCATGTAACCATGTTGATGAAGTGTGGCCCAATCTGTTTCTGGGAGACATGTAAGTCTGTTAATGTTTGTTATATGGTTCTAAAACTTGCATTATCAGTAAACTCTTAATATATAATATATTTCTAACACTTCTACAGGTATATGTCTCATGACAGATATGGACTTTGGAGACTTGGTATTACTCATGTTCTGAATGCTGCTCATGGGAAAATGTGTTGCAAAGGTAGTGATGATTTCTATGGCACCACAGTGCAGTACTATGGAGTAGCAGCGAATGACCTGCCTACATTTGATATTTCACCTTTCTTCTACCCTTCTGCACAGTATATTCATCAGGCTCTCAGCACTCCCAGAGGTATAACACACTCATTTGTCTGTTGTACCACATAGTAGTATTTCAGTGTGGTAAATTCTGCTGTGCCACAATATAAAAATGTTATTGACTACATAATGATATCATCATTCCCCTGTGGACTGCAAAGTATGATGAATTTCTTATTTACATACTTTTGATCTTTTGAAATTGTTAATAATGATATAATAAATTATATAAATAAATAAATAAATAGATAGATAAATAGATTCATAAATAAATTTTGTACCTGCACAACCTCTGTTCCTTTAAATACATGGATACTTTGTAGCTTCCAAATATTGTTTAATTTATGCAGTATAAGTTCTTCTTTACTAGTATAGACTTTGTATCAATATATACTGCTTTTCAAAACTGGCTAATATCCTATGTAAATTGTTCTGTGCTACAAATACCGTTCTCAACTCATTTTCTAATATTTAATATCACTTTTCCCTCAGCCAGAGTCTTTGTGCACTGTGCTGTTGGTGTAAGCCGTTCTGCTGCCCTGGTCTTGGCTTATTTAATGATTTATCACAACTACACTTTAGTGGATGCTATCCTGAAAGTTAAAGAGAAGAGGTGGATTTTTCCAAATCGAGGATTTCTCAAGCATCTTATAAATCTGTATTCTGAACTAAAGAGCAAATCTCAAGGTGACGTTCCTGTTCATGAAGAAAACTAGCAACAGATATATTAGTATGTGTAAAACAGAGACTACGCAAAGATGCTTGAACAGACAAATGACAGCATGTTGAATGAGTACATTAATTTAGCCAAAATTCAGTTTAATTTGCAATTCAGTCTGTAGTTGCACTTAACATATATGTGCATTATATGGCCAAAAGTATGTGGACACTTGACCATGACACCCATATGTGGTTCTTCCCCAAACTGTTGCCACAAAGTTGGAAGCCCACACTTGTATAGGATGCCTTTGTATGCTGTAGCATTACAGTTCCCTTCACTGGAACTAAGGGGCCCAAACCTGTTCCAGCATGACAATGTCACTGCGCACAAAGTGAGGCCCATGAAGACACGGTTTGCCAAGGTTGGAACGGAAGAACTCGAGCACAGAGCTGCACAGAGCCCTGGCCTCAACCCCACTGAACACCTTTGGGATGAACTGGAACGCTGACTGCACCCCAGGCCTCCTCACCCGACATGAGTGCCAGACCTCAATAATGCTCTTGTGGCTGTATGAGCACAAATCCTCACAGCCACACTCCGATATCTAGTGGAAAGCCTTCCCAGAACAGTGGAGGTTATTATAACACTAAAGAGGCAGTAAATCTGGAACAGGATGTTCAGTAAGCACATATGAGTGTGATGGTGAGGTGTCCTCAAACTTAAAAGTAAATATATTAATATATAAAATCTGAGATAAATCAATGGTTTGTATGTACTTCTAACATTTATTTATTTGTTTGTTTATGTATTCATTAATTTATTTACTCTCATTGTAAAATTATAATTGTGTGTTATTTATTGCCCTGTTTAGCTTCTTAATGACATGTTGGTGCAGTACCACTAATTGCCGCAGGTTGAAGGCCACTGGTTTAAGTCTCATCTCTGGACATTGCTGTGCCTGAACATGAAATACCCCTTATTATCATCGAAATATAGATATAATAAAATAAAGAAAGGAATGAATAAATTAACCAGTACAAATACAAAATAACTAAGTAAAAATAATCAATAATTAGGACAAAAATCTATGCAAAAAAGCAGAAATGCATACACTTTAAACGCATACATTGTAATAAAAAAAAAGAAAGAAAGAAAGAAAGAAAGAAAGATAGAGTTGTGTGATTTTCATAAAAGCTTCTGTGGATCGGATGGGTGTTTTACTGCAGCTTTGTGCAGCAGGCTGTAACGGCAGGATTGCTCTGATGTTAGAAACAGGGCAGGACTGTGAGAGCACCGGGAGAGGGCGATGAGGAAATCAGCAGTGGTGAAGAGTAAACAGTGCCTCTGCTCGGCTGTGTCTCTGCCAGCCTTGTTCTGCTCGGTGGATCTGATTATATATAACTTCAGTGGATCGGATGACAGAGCGGCGGTGAGCTGCACCTGCTCGCGCGCGTCACTCTGTTCCAGCACGCGCAGCTCGAGCTCACGCAGCGCTGTACCTGACCCACACTGTTTCATCGCTAATTCAGAGAGAGAGAGATGACATCCCCGAAACATAAACAGGGACTGGCTGAAATCAAAGCGTTGGAGAACATTCTGGACGGATGCAAACTTGAGCTCACCGCCGTCGATGAGGTCTGGCCGAACTTGTACATTGGGAATGTGTAAGTGTTACATAACAGAGGCATTTCAGTATCAGTCTATCCAGTTCACTGTATAGTCAGGGATTTAGTCATCTGGGGGCCCTAGGCAAAACTATAGGAATGAGGCCCTCATTTCAGCGTTTTTAACATCGATATTTAAATTTCCAGCATACCTTATTTAGCATAATAATTAAAAAATATATATAATTTGCATTTTTAGGGGGCCCTTGACTTCTGGGGGCCCAAGGCAGTTGTCTACCTTTGCCTAGTGCTAAGTCCACCCCTGGTTATAGTTAACGGCTATATGATACTTACCCACATACCACTTCAACTGAACTAACACAAGAATGCAAGAACATGCCAATTGCTTCTTCTGAAAGCATTGTGTGATTTATTTTGTATTTCTAAACATACAGCAGAGCTCTGGTGTGTGATACGCTGGGTGAATCTGAGACTAAATGTAGCCTGTTTTCTCTTTCTCCAGAGCATTCGCTCAAAACAAAAGTGCTTTAAAGAAGATGGGCATCACCCACATCCTGAACGCAGCCCATGCTAAACAGGGCAGTATAGGAGATGAGAGTTATTACGGTACTGAGTTTGTTTATCACGGTATACCAGCAGAAGACTCAGGCAAGTTTGACATCAGCGTACATTTCCAGTCAGCGTCTGACTTTATTCACAAAGCCCTCAAGAAGAAAAACGGTATGAAGTCTTTCTACCGTGGAATTTTTTTTAACTTAAGCAAAAACAGGCCACTGTTTTGCTAAGCACCAGAAAGTTCTACTATTGTCTTAGGTGATTTGATTATTGAGTACATGTCTTGAACATATACAGTGGGGTTCAAATGTCTGAGACCGTATGGAAAATCTGGGATTTTTTATTCATTGGAAATTAACAGAAGGTTTTCGTATTTTGAAATTTTGAAATTTAAAAACGAAGAAAGCAAATAGTATCATTAATATTTAATATTCCACATTCTGCACTATTTCTAGGTCCCTATTTAAATGTAAACAAATTTGTGATATTGACCATGTTAGCTGCTTTGTACAAATGGTCAGCTTTTCCTCATGTCTCTTCTCTTCTATTGAAGCATGTGTTCAGATGCCATTCCAATGAATTTGATCTAAAATGGATCATAAGTTTTGCACAAACTTGTCCATGCCAGCTCAAGTGCACACTGTCATTAAAGCAGAAAGGAGACATACCAAATACTAAGAAACTCTGAAATTCAATTCAGTTCTACTTTTCACTCAAGTTGTTGTCAATAATATAATCTGTAATGAATACTGTTATATTAGAAAAGAATGCAAAATAGAAGCATTTTCACTAGTGGTCTCAGATTCTTGGACCCCACTATGGATTTTTGTTCACTAAAGTAACAAATATTGTAAATGTACCCTCAAAGGCACAACAGTGGTATTTATGAGGTACTTTCAGTCCAAAAATTGCTGAGTTAAAAATAACCCAATTTGGGACAATTTGCCAACCCAGAGCTGGGTACAACATGGACTAAACTAGCATGGTTTGTTTTGGTTACTGTGTTTTTTTGGGGTTTTTTTTAACCCAAATTGTGGGTAAAGATGATTATTATTACCTAGCTAGAAGTAACATTAATAGTTGTGTAGCAGCCCAAAATGAGGTAACCTAATGTTAACCATAAATATAATTATTTCTTATTTATTACAAGAAGCCAACTTCAGCCATATGTTTCCCTCAAATAATGCTAACTAGTGCTAAAACCAAAAGCAAGCAAACTACATGCTTAAAAAGTTTGACTATAATTTCTACATAATTATAATATTGAAAGGTTCAACAAAATAATAAATTAAGGGAAGTGTGAATAAAACATACACTTCTCCACTCTGTCTTGACTGACACAATGGATTCTTGAAGCAGTGTGCTGTTCCCCAGGTCCCCAGTTTCTCATTATCAATTTGACCCAACTACCTGCCCCAACAAGATGAACCCAGCAACTGAGTCGTAAAAATAACCCAGCGTTTTTTATAGTGTTCAATTATATTCCTCTACAGTTACATTTCTCTAGGGTACCGCTAGAGTGATAGAGAGTGTAAGTGAACATTATGTATGTAACCTGGTACTCTTTTAATTATACAGATAGAAAACACAGTTAGGATGATGGTTTTCAAGACATGTTTCATGTTTGCCTGTTTACTACTTCCACCGTGTTTATTTTATCCACAGGAAAAGTGCTTGTGCATTGCATTATGGGAGTGAGCCGCTCGTCAACTTTAGTCCTGGCCTACTTAATGTTACGTCAGCATCTCACTCTCCATGCTGCCATCCAACAAGTCATCCAGAGGAGACCGATTTACCCTAACAGGAACTTTCTGGGCCTCCTGGTTGAACTCGACACACAACTGCAGAGAAAACGAATGATGTGCCCGATTCTCTGACAGCACAGCACTGTCACGAACCCTCCAATGTGTGTTGTGACAAAGACTAGTCTTTTTAAATTGTTCTTTTTAAAAAAAAAAAAATTCCTACACTATGTAGGAATGATTATTACATTTTAAAAACATCTACATGAAATTCCATGTGTATATGCACACATACTTGTTTGTGTATATGTGTACTTTTGTACTTATGTGTATATGTTTTATACGTATCTCCTTCATTTTTCATTATGGAAGAAAATGTTCTTCCAAGTAATGAGAAGTTTGATTCAGATACATGTGGATATAAGAAACAGGCTGGATATTTCACTATATGACAACAGGGCAGGAGTGTGTGTGTGTGTGGGGGGGGGGGGGGGGGGGGGGGGGGGGTGGTGTTTTTTTTGTTTTGCTTTGTTTTTGGGGGGGGATAATAAAAAACAACGCCCCGCACAGTGCGGAGTTTGTATGCAC
>CM075005.1:12130872-12146400 GCA_037576675.1 Pangasius sanitwongsei
CCCCCCCCGCCGCGCCCCCGCGCCCCCCGCCCGGCCCGCCGGGCCCGCCCCCGCCGGCCCCCCCCCCCCCCCCCCCCCCCCCCCCCCCCACGGTGGCTGAGTGGTTTGCATTGCATCTCCATGGTTGAGGGTTCAAATCCTGCTCCTGCCCTGTGAGCACGGAGTTTGCATGTTCTCCCCGTGCTTCGAGGGTTTCCTCTGGGTACTCTAGTTTCCTCCTCCAGTCCAAAAACATGCATTGCAGGCTGATTGGCATTTCCAAATTGTCCATAGTGTGTGTGATTGTACCCTGCAATGGGTTGGCACCCTGTCCAGGGTGTCCCCTGCCTTGTGCCCCGAGTTCCCTGGGATAGGCTCCTGGATCCCCTGCGAGCCTGTATAGGAGAGGTGGTACAGAAAATGGTTGGATGGACAATGCACAGCTGTGACTACTGAAGAAGGGTATCAGGTCTTATTCTTAACAGCAGTTACATTTATAGCAGAACAGATCTGCTTCCTGGTGAGGAGATATTTGAAGTATCTTCAGTAACTGCTTTTACTCTTGTCTGAGATGGATCAGGAATCTGTCCTGGGAACACTAAGCATGAGGCAGGAGTACACCCCAGATAGGAGGCCAGTCCGCCACAGAGCCCCACACACACATGCACACATTCACAAGTAGGGGCAATTCAGAAACACCAATTCACTTATCAGCCTGTTTTTGGGAGAAACCCAGCAGAAACACGCATGGACACAGGGAGAACATGCATAGAAATAGTAATCCGAGCTCAGGATCGAACTGAGAACCCTGGAGCTGTGAGGACGACAAAATAAATTCATTTTAAACATTATATATCATCATGCACATTGTTAAGGACATGCAGTTTGGTTGTGTAATTATCTGCTATTTATTTGTCATCATTCGGATTAGGGATTCTAAAACAGCGGTATTCTCTTCAAAGAGCCGTCATGGCCCCAGGCTTTCATTCGAACCAAATAGGATCCTCAAAATTGTAATTTGGGAATCAAGATCAGCTGATTAAACAAATGGAATCAGGAGTGTTTCTGCTTAGTTGGAATGAAAACCTTGAGCCACACTGGCCTTTTGTGGAGAATTGTGAAGATCCCTGTTCTAGAGGCTCTTGTATGAAATGCACTGTCTGGAAAGAAAACATAAGGATCCATTATTGTACTTTATATTATAATCATGTAATTCAGTTGAAATATTTGTGTGTGTATATATATATATATACTTCATGTCATTTAACGACATTCTTGAAATAATGTGTTTAACCATTAATTGATGACAGGACATTTAATCTATTTCAGTTCATTCAGTTAACGGTTGTCTTTTTTTAAAAAAGGTTTGTGAACCCATTTCTAAGATCAGTATTTTGAACTGATGTGTGATGGATTTTGATAGATGGACAAATTAAATTTTGATTAAGACTCTTAAAAAGTAACAGTCTAAAATGTCATTGATTTGTTAGATATAACAGAACTCAGAATAATTTGTCAAACAAAGGAGTAAAATTGCTACTCTTGCACAAACCAGTGAAAAAAGGTTGTTTACACAGTTCAGAGACTGAAATATCATTTGAAAAATAAAGTCATTTTGCGAGGAATATGATTTGGCCGTCTTTGTTGTTAGGATTAAGCCCCAGAGCTCTCACATGCCTGTTTTTCCTGACAGTGTAATATTTTGTTTCATAATGGGAGCACATTAATAGGCTATTAGAGTCAACATCAAGGTGGAAGAAAGACTGTAATATGTTTAACACAGACACTGATATCCTGTTGGATTCATGCTGTTTGCGAAATGATCCTTGCAAGAAAGAACGGCCTCAAACAGGGTCGATAATGAAATTAGTTCTTCCTGTTGGAGACATTGACTCCATTCTGGAGTCCATCACCAGGCCTGCAGTAATCCTCAGGAGAAATATGTGTCCTAATGGGCTTTTATAATCTGCTCCCCCGAGGACTCTAATCCACAGGCGGATGACACAATATGAAGCAGAAATGAACACTCAGTTAAGTGGGATTTTCAGCACCATGAATCACTTACTGTGGAGTATTTTTGAGTTTAAATGTTGGAGAGATACGGTTCTCTAGTTTTCATCCAATATAATGTCCAATGATGTAGGAAATCTGCATTGCAGAAAAGACTGATTGGTTCTTATTTGACATCTCATTAGATATTTTCTTTCTGAAATCAGATACTGCTTTGGTGCAGGTGTGTGCTGGTAATTGCAGCTCGCTTTTCAGTTATAATTAGAACAGATGCTTATTGTATATCCATCATGAGCAGGCTATATCCTGGCATCTCTGATGGCCAAAAGGTAATGATATTCTTTAAATCCAGTGCACGTTGCACATTGAAATAATCACAGTCTTGACCACTGCTCCTTGTGTTACTGTATATCTGCAGCAGAGGGCGGTGCTTCACTATAAACCAGATGTGAGTGGAATCTCCTTCAAAATACACACAAGGCAAATGAAGGTCTTGTGAGCTGCTGGTGAGTATTACTTCCTCCTTTAAACTTCCAGGATCTGTTAGTGTGTTCAGTCACAGTCTACACACCTTTGCTATTAGTTTCATTGTAGTTTCTGGCAAGTCTATAGTAATTTCTAAATAACATGTTTTATAATGACTAACTGAATATTTGACCATGACTTTCAAGTGTTCATTTTTGTCGTTGTACCTTACTCTTGTCAAACATGACCTTGACAGTAAAATACAGATTAATGTAGTTAAAATAAATAAATAAATAAATTCTGCTGATGTAAAATGTTGAAATATATCGACTGGATGTTTGAGCAAAATGTCATACACTCAGTAGTTAAAGGAAAAATCCATCTTGAATGACTTGCATAGCAATATTTAGACTCAATATGTCATTCAGTGGTGCAAAAGATTTATTTTATGATTAAAATAGACTTTTTTAAAAAAAAAAAAATAAAAAAAACTTTTTTAGTTTAAACGTCTTTCATTAACTTACTAGTGAGCTATTTTCACATTATGTTTCCCACATTTCCCACAATACAATGTCATTCAACTTCCAGCCAGTAGTGGTGCCAGGGGGAATTCATCTCTACCTGAAGAGACCGATGCAGCAGTGTTTTAGTCCTTTAGTCTGTCCAGGTTTCTCTCCTCCTCATCTGTGCACTCTGCTCAAATAGCTCATGTTCCAAAAGCTTCAACTTTCATGCTAATACTGCCATCAAAGCCATCATGCTCATCATCTCATAGATTAATAGCTAGCCAGGCTGAGTCTCTGCTGTTACTCTGGTGGAGTCTCCACTACTTCTAAGTTGAATTTCTCATTAGTATGACATTGACTGGGAAAAGAAGCTTTTTTCCGTTTTAGGAGCTAACAGTGAAACCTGACCATTATCCCTTATGTTTGAGATCAAACGTATTTTCTCCTATTAAAAGCAATTGTAACTGTGCTAACATGTCAGAGCAACACAACCACAAATCCTCTCATGAATAGCAAAAATATAATACTAACCAACAAATTAGCAGCTTATTGATAAGCCCATTATTTCAATATTAACATATCTAATGTGTTTCAGGGTAGAATATTCCTTTACGTGTACTGAAACTAACTGCAATCCAGCAGCATTCAGGAGCAGCAGGTGTGTGTGTTTGCATCGAGTCCCAACATGATTCTGGAGTGTGATGGGGTAATATTAAGCAGAATCAGATGACACAAGCCAAGAAGCCAGACACACACCAGTCCTCAGACACACATCTCCTTTGGGGAACATCCGACTTCACTTCCTGATTAGTCGCTTGGCATTCAGTGCATGCTGATAAATCATAGTAGAGGCTGAGAAATAAGGAATTGAGGAGAAGACAGTAACTGCACTGAGGCATCAGTTCACTGTATCCCAGGCCAAGTTTTCTTCCCTGGACTGCCTGCAGGGGAGCAGAAGACACTGAAAGGACACTGATCATGGCATTAATCTCACTTGAGTACTGCTGGCAGTACATTTGCTGTACTATTTAACTGGCAACTATTTTACTGCTTTAGTTTCTTTTTGATCCAAAGAAAGCAAATACTCTAATGTCACATTTTTCTACATTAAAACAGAGATGTATATTGAGACACAAAAACATGCAGCTATGAATACCATATTTTTAAAATTTTATTCATCTTCAATAGTCTCTTTATCCTGGGCAGGGTCATGGATCCGGAGCCTATCCTGGGAACACTGGGCATGAGGCAGGAATACACCCTGGAATGGATGCTAGTTCATCGCACAGCACCTTGCATACACGTTTACACACTCTTTCACACAGATCAATGTAGAGTATCCAATCCACCTGCTGGCATGTTTTTGGAGGTGGGAGGAAACTGGAGAACATGAAGGAAACCCAAGCGGACGTGCAAAACTCCACACAGACAGTAACCTGAGCTCAGGATCAAACTAGCAACCCTGGAACTGTGAGACGACAACATGCTGTGCCATGCCATCCTTTAATTATAATTTAATAATAATTTACGATTTTAATAAGTTTCTCTGCTGCCCTCTGCTGATAGTGAATCCTATTTCCAGGGTGGTACTGTGCAATAATAGATACACATCAGTAGCATCAGCCATTAAAATAAGTGACCCATAATTGCTTCCTATGTGTTTATAGATAATTACTGCTTTGATATAATGTGTATATACACAGAGCTGCTATACATTGCAACAGCTCAAATAATAAATAAATGAAAAGATAGTACAATTATCATAAGCTACGGTTTAACATGGTGTTACAATCAAAGCAGATCCTGAACAGAAACAGGTTGGTGTGGCTTTCACACCCAGGCTGTTAATTCCCTTTTATTGACTTCATAAAGTTGTAATTACTACAGACCTTCAAGCCTCCTGCACTGGCAGAAAAAGCTGCTCGTGGTAACAGCAGGTGAAAACACAGCTGTTAATGAGAACTATTTATCCCAACTGCTTGATTTGGGGAACCCTGCAATAACACAAGGAAAAAATAAAAGCATAAAATATTCTAATGTATGGCCTCAACATTATACACAAACATTCTCATAAAGCTCAAGAGCAACTGGCCCTCAAACAGACATTTTGGCAGCAAGACAAGCTCTACTGTACATATTTTGCACACATTCATGATCACAGAAATGCTCACACAGAGCTTTACATTGCTAACACTAACATCACTGAATAAAGTCAGAAAGAGTGCTTACAAGGTTTCTAAAATCAAACCAGGCTGCCCGCTAAGAACTGCAAGGGGCTTTTGTTGCCAGGGAGGTTTATAATTATCCACCATTTAAAAAAGGAAGCAGCCTCCAGAGGCATATCTGCGGACTGGCTGTCGACGACGTCCCTGACCAAGGAGAAAAGAGCTGACGACCTGAGAGAGGAGAAAAGAGACCGAAGCTGAAAAATGTAAGTTCACTCAGGTTGAGAATTTTTCAGCTCCAGAAAACTTTTAAAGAGGCCAAGTTCCGTGAAACGCATGCATTTTTTGGCACCCACATTTTTCTCTGCACACAAGCTGTAAACACAATCCGAATATGATCACAGTCGATGAATCTTGAGTGGGATGAGCTCCTGGAAAAAAGCTCTCGATTCACTTTGAAGCTGTTGAGAGCTGAGTGTCACCAAACACTCAGCCTCTTAGTAACAGACACGTTTCACGAGCCTTGGCCTCAGGTGGGCTTAACCTGAAAATGTTAGTTGAATGAAAATGTGCCTTAGTGGAAAATCAAGAATGTAGCAGGTAGACAGCAGTCCAAATAGGGTAATGTAGCTTGCCATGTCGCTTGGGAATTAACTCATGCTGCCATAAGGTGCAATAAACCAAAAACACACAACTTTATCACAGTAAATTTAACCAGCACCTCTTGTGCACATACTCATTGAATCTTTGCATCCATTAACATAAAAGCACTAAAACATTAAAAGCCCAAATGGAAATATAAATCAATGTATGTTTTTGTACTAGGTCGTCTCTTAAGGAGCTCTGCGCCTATGAAACACCATCCGTTGCTGAACTGCAGGACTTCCTGTTGGCTGACAGGCACCCCACTGGACATGTCAACCAAGTGTGGCCCAATGTGTACATTGGCAACGAGTAGGTACCAGGCAGCAGGCCGACCATTCATAAGGCAAATTCGTGGAGCAACAGGCTGAGCACACAGCTGAATACATGTGTGTTTAGTGTCACATAGGGCTATGAGTCAGCTGCTTTACAGACATGTTTGCACAGACTTGTAGAAGATTAGCTCCCAGTTCACTCCTTCTTAAGATGTTGAAAAATGAACAGGACCAAAGCATCAGTATAAAACTATTGAGTCAAGGGAGTACAGGAAAAGTAAATGTTGCAGTACAGTCCTTTGTTTTTAGTAGTAAAGTTACTGACCATTCCAAATCTGTAGCACTGGAAAATAAGTTTGTATTTTGCCTGCAGAGTTGCAGCCCGTGACAAGCCACTGCTGTACAGTATGGGGATCACCCACATAGTCAATGCAGCCAGCGGCCCCCCTCATGTAAACACCGGACCTCGCTTCTACAGAGACATGGCTGTAGATTATTATGGGGTGGAGGCTGATGATTCCACAGACTTCACCATAAGCGTTTTCTTCTACCCAACAGCAAGATTTATACGTGCTGCGTTGTCCAATAAAGGCAAGTTACACAGTACTGGATAAAATAGGTAACAGATTAGATTCCTAATGAATCCGAAATGAATAAAATTTCATTTCCAAATCAGGTGACACAACACCTTTTCACACCACAGATAAAGCGTTTTATTTACTACTGACATACTTTTCCATTTCAGGGAAAGTGTTTGTGCATTGCTTGATGGGAGTCAGCCGCTCGGCTACGCTCGTCTTGGCCTTTCTTATGATCTGTGAACAGTTGACCTTAAAGGAGGCAGCACAAGTTGTTCGCCAACACAGAGACATTTGCCCCAACCCTGGCTTCCTCAATCAGCTCCGTCACCTCGACATGAGCCTCGTGCGCGAAAGGAAGAGGAAGCTTGAAGCTTTCAAGCTATGAAAAAAAAAATCGACAATTCAACGATGTGACAAAATCTGTTTCAAAAGTATGTACCCTCCAGCTTTCAGGCCTCATGTTTTGATCCATGGCAACAACTCATTTACTCATTTACCAATATTCCTTTCATGACGGTAGCAAAGTGGATATAGGAGGGACAATTGAAGCCTTTGCCCATAAATAGTTATTAACTTCCAAAGACTGCAGGGTTGCAAAATAAATGGCAGGTTTGTTTTAATTCCTTCCAGATGGCACGTGCTTTGAACTTGTTCCAAAAGGAGCCTATGAGCCTGTGTTGGTTTTTTTTAAACTCTTGTGAAATGAGATGGTTGTGGCCTGGGTTTTATCGTATGAAGGTGGAACAGGAGAAACATGCATGGCTGGATGTCTTGAAGTTCTGATCCCCTGCAGAGACTCTCTAATGGGTATCATATGCTCTAATATGTTTATAGGTTCCACACAAAACAATGTGATCTGAGCCATTGATTTTAGCCATGTACTGGGTAAAAAATAAATAAATAAAAATAAACAAATAAAAAAGCTTGCTTTCTGAAAGAATGCATGAATAAAATAGATTATATACATTCACCATCCACTTTAATAGAAACACCTGTCCTTTCTTGACCTATTAAATGTGTTCCATTGTAAAAATTTCCATTATATCAATTATTATCTAATTTCTTACGAAAATATGCATTAATGCACTCTCTCTCTCTCTCTCTCTCTCTCTCACACACACACACACACACACACACGCAGCTGCAGTAGAATTTCAAAGCTAATTATATTGTACACCCAGTCTAATCACATTTAGACTCTCACACACTCAATACTGCATTTCAGTTTGAGGTTTTCAGATTCACAGTTAAGATCTGTTCCAGAAGCTCTACACACCAGACACATTATGAGACAGCATCTATATCTGACTTGTGGTGTCTGCTGTGGACAAACTCCCTGCCTTCCAGACCTGTCAGTCATGTTTGGCACAGTGAGGGTAGAGGAGATGACTGAGTTATGGCCTATCACACAGTGTTTTAGTGTTCATCCAACCCTGAGCAAACAAACACATCTGAGCTTCAAGACTGTCCAGGAAAACACCACAGAACTCCTACAGTCATATTCAAAGACAAATAAACACAGTGCCATTACAAGCTGAGAGGAGCAGGAAACTAGTTTGACATCACCATATGAAAATAAATACAGTAAACACAGTCAACTCCAGAATCATGGAAATGAATAACGCATGCAGTGAGTGGTCATTTGAGCTCAAACATGAGGAGACGCTGTATACTTTTACTTAAGTTTACATAATTAGTGCAAAAAGTAGTGCTGTATGTAGTGCATTTTTCCTGTTAAACGTTTCAAATTTATTGGCAGTCCTGCATTTAATATTTCATGAAGACTTCCTTCGAGAGAATAACAGAACCTTCGCAAATTTGGTGGTGTGGAATAGCTAATTAAAAAACTTAACAAACAAATTGCAAATTCAGAAACTGTGATCTCAATAGTTTTCTTTGCCTCCCTCACCATCTTCCTCACCACGCAGGAGCAGGGTGGAGGTTTACCCATATTCATGGATGACAAAGAGCTTGGGAAAACGGGAATAGGTGTTAACCATTTTTCAACTGACAGCACAGCAGGTAGTGTTCCCATCTTATAGCTCCAGGGTCCCTGGTTTTATCCTGAGCTCGGGTTACTGTCCATGCAGAGTTTTGCATGTTCTGTCCATGTCTGTGAGGGTTTCGTCCCAGCACCTAAAAAAAACCATGCAGCTAGGTGTTTTGGATATGCTAAATTGGCCCTAGGCGTGAATGTGTGTGTGCATGGTGCCCTGCGATGGACTGGCATCCTATCCAGGGTGTATTCCAGCCTCACACTCAGCATTCCCAGGATAGGTTCCAGATCCACCATGACCCTGCGTAGGATAAAGCGTTATCTGAAGAATGAATGCATGTATTTGAACGTTATTCCAGTGAGAGAAACAATAAAGCAAAAGACAGACTAAAAAAATGCACTCTGTAATTTCAGTACACTGTGTGATAGACCGTGAACTGAAGATCACACACTTTGTTAATTCAGCTGATGAGATCTTACACATCATGCCTCTGTGGGCAGGGTAATAGTTGGCTCATCCAAAGTATTTTCACTCCTGAAGCCGAAGGTGTCATTAAACAAAACTGGAAAGTCTGACATATGTGACTTTCAACACGACTGTAAATCTATTGTGATTAGACAACTGAGTAAGACAGTGTGATTGAGCAATAAGCTATTTTGGTAAGTGTAAGAGTACATGATCTCATTCTCTATATATTTTTCCTCTCACATATAGGCCAACTTGCTGTCATCTTTCCTGATGTGTTATCGCCTCACCCGTTACATCACTGTCAAAAAGAACAGAGCTTTCTGCCAAACTTTCTGGCAGAAGTTGAAAAAACTTAAGGGAGCTAATTGAAAACAATAATTATAACTACTGACTGATAGTTCAGTACACTTGACAAATTAATTTTGAGCTTTATGGAAAACTTTGGATTACAACTCACAGTTGGTGTAAAGAATGACTCAACTTCTCTGTACACTGTGGGGGCTGCTGTGGCCGCAATACACATTCTGGAGAGCGGCTGGCTATTAATAACATCTCCTCTAGGCTGTTATCTCAGGTGCAGACTATGAATAACACCTTCCTATCTCATAGCACGTACATTATCCCCACACATTCTCCACCACCCTCACGCTGGTTACATTTTATTTTAAAAAGCGCATAAAGCATTATGATGGAAGTGTGGTGCTAAACGCTATTTGTCCATAATGGTATGATTTTAGATTTATGAAAATTAAGACAGGATCTCACAACCGAAGCAGCACAGTTACATTATTTGGTGGGGGGGAAAAGAAAGAAATTTCAAGGTTGAAGGCGTAAGTGAACCTGACAAAACAATAAAAGGAATCCAACATGACCAATTTAATGACTCCCCTGTCAAGGTGAGTGATGGCACTGAGCGAGGATGTGAGTGAGAAAAAAAAACACACACAGTGCTGATGGCTCTGAACACTCCCTCTCTCCAGAGATGATTCATTTGTCCTTTTCACATATCTGGGAAGCGAAAAGCAATTACCATCCCATTTGCAGCGGCCAAGCTCGCATTACAGACACTCCGTTAAAGTCTGCTACAAAAAAAAAGCACATTTTTGGATTAAATTACAAACCCTGCTCTGCTGAGATTTCCTATTTTTGTCAAATTGGACTCTTTTAGTCAGTGGGCCCCAGGAAGGACAGCTGCCTGTAGGAGGGCACAGGCGGTAGTGTGAGGAGGGAATAATTGGCTGGTGGAATTGAGCCCAGGCTGAGGCGTCTCCTGTGGGACTGCAGACACACTCCCTGACCTTTTAGCAGATTTTCCATCTCCATGACTCTGATTTGATCTGTCATAAGCCAAAAACATGATCTGTCTCAATGGATTTGAAATACAAAGCCTTTCATATGTATACTTTGAGTGAACAAAAACATTAACACCTACAATAACACATACAGATATGTTTTTATAGGAATTAGGAGCAGAGGTGGTAAAAGTATTTTAATCAAGGTAAAGTGCAATTACTCATCTAAATAAATACTTTGGTAAACAACGTTCAAGTGCAGGTTAAAATCTTTCATTCAAGTTAAAGTAGAAAAGTGTAAACTATTCAAATTTCTTAAAGTATTAAAGGAAATGTACAAGAAAATGTCTGCCTCAAATCACACACTGATTTTAATTACAGATGATGAATTAGTTCCCCTTTCAGCAAATGAACCAAGCAATGTGGGAAAACATTAACTAACACTAACTAACAACCTCTTCACTAACAACTTAATGTCTCAAATGCTAGCTAGCATGATAACTTATACAAAGATTTTAACTTGACTTAAAATCTTTAACTTAACCCTAAGGAATCGACAGACGCATCCCCACATACAAATCAGTCACGCCATTATGTGACTCGGGGAAAAATAAGGCATTCATGAGATTTACTTTATTTGTTCATTAGAATCAATTACTGCAGCACAGACAATATTAGATGAAATTAGAGAAATTAATTAGAGAAATTAGATGGTTTTTTTTTTTTGTTTTTTTTTTTTAAAAAAGGACAGTGATTGCCATGCAGCCAGGTCCTCATGTTATGCGTGACACTGACACAGTTCATTTACATTCCTTCATGTGCAAACGCTTTTATCCAAACTGTCTAACAAGTGAGGCACAGACAGAGCTTAAGCACTTAAGGGTTTTGTTTAAAGGCTCAAAAGTAGCTCTCTGGCAGTTCTGGGGTTTGAACTAACAACCTTCTGATCATTCACACAGAACCATAACCACTAGTCGTCATGAGTTTTAAATGCTAGCATACACAGTGTGCTGCATAAGTATTCACCCACCTTGAACTGAATTGGACCTAACTGGGATTATGTGTCATGAATCTACAGAGAAATAGCCCACAACACTGAATATTGAAGTTTCCAAAAATATTTACAAATAAAAACATTGAAGTTAAAAAATGTTTAAAATATGATCGAACAAGTATTCACCCCCTGTTGCTGTGAATCCCCTAAATTAGTTCTGGTGTAACCAGTTGCCATCAGAAATCACATCACTTAGTTGAATAGACATCACTTGTGTGTATTTAAAGTATCACATGATCTCAATATAAATACACTTGGACCAAGGAGCTATGGCAACATGTCTTGAGAAGTATCAGTGAGGTTTTGGATCTAAAAAAAATATCCCAAACTTTAAACAACCTGTGGTACACCATTACACCTGGGTAAAAAGAGAGCATTTGTCAGAGAAGCAGCTAAGTCCATTTCAGTTCCAGGTTGTAACACTACATAATGTGAAAAAGTTCACAGGGGGAATACTTATGCAAGGCAACGTAGTTATAAATGAATTTATGCAAGTTTATGCAAAACCTGCAGCACCTGCTGTGTGGTCAGATAGGTATTTCATTAAAGAAACCAACAGAGACCTACCTGATTTGCACAGAGTGCGAGACACTAAACAGCCAACGAGCTTCTGAGCACCACTGTGGTCTCAAAACAGGTGTATTACAAGCCACAAATCTGTGCAGTACACGGGATGGCAGCCTTCATGGCATAAAGAAGCCATTCCTAATGTTTAGTGGACTTTAATGCAATCTGCAGTCTCAGTCATTTCCAAATATAGAAGCTTATCATCGAGAGACTACTGATCCTCTACAAACGCTGCAGTCAGCATGAACAAATTGTTTCTGACCTTCTGATCATCCTCCACAAATCCACGGTTATATTAGCAACATGACATCATGCCTGAGCGACAGAATGACTACAGAACTTTGAGGGTTTTTTTTTTTGTGTGTTGGTTCCAGGGTTTGATCTTGCACCTTCCTTGGCTTATGAATAATTCTCCTTCTCTCTTTATATATATATATATATATATATATATATATATATATATATATAAATTTGTTATATATATATATATAAAATTATATATATATTTGTGTATGTTGAAATAGAGGCAGAGTAAAATGATATAAGAGTAAAGTGATATAAATAGAGGAAGAAGTAAAGTCAGTCACAGGCTCAAACAGCAGGCAAAATAAAATGCACTCTAGCTCTTTGTACTCTTTTGTGCCAGAGCTATTCTAGCTACTGGGGCAGAGGTCCTGTGCACACATGTGCGCACACACACACCCACACACACACACACACATACACACACACACACACTCTTCCACCATCAACCCCTCCTGCATGCTGCTAAGAGCAAAGCTCGTAGATCAATGGCCTAAAAATATAATTTGGGGTCTGGTGTGTGTTATGGACTGACCAGACATGTGCAGCATGTGCTTGGAGTGAACATCAGACAGATTGGGTTGACGGTAAGCACTTGAATATGAATGTATATTGATTTACCATTTCCGGATTAAGAGAGGATCAAGTGTGGATTCATAACAGCAGTTAGTGTCAACTGTTATTGACTGTTACCAGAACTGGAAGTGTGTGTTGAACTGAAATCTGGGAAAGTGCAACAAAATATGAATTTAATGCAAATGTTTGATCTATAGAATGGTGATTTCATGACTGGGATGCAATTTAGCCCTTGTAATTCATAAATAAACTTTTTTATTTTTCAGTATTGAATCTAAATGTATTAACCCACCTCAGGCAACAATATGTGGTTTATACAAGGTTTCTTTGTTGACAGTGGCTGCCTTTTTCCTCTAAAATGAGAAACAGGTTGAAAGCAACTGAGTGAAGGATTAGCAAATAGACAAAATGTGGTAACTAGAATCCATGCTATTGATTCATTAGTTTATCCACTTCACTCTGGTCAGGGTCACGGTAGATCTGGAGTCTATCCTGGGAACACTGGGTGTAAGGCAGAGACACACTCTGGATCAGATGCCACACATTTTTCACACAGTCATTCACACCTAGGGGCACTTTAGCTTAGCCAGTCCTGGCATGTTTTCCAGAGGTTGGATGAAACCAGAGAACCTGGAGGAAACCCATTGTGGTCAGGATTAAACACTTTATTGGAAGGGGTCTTTATAACACATTCATAAGCATTGCATAAATCTTTTATAAAGAAATGTTGGAGAATTCATGAAAGGCTTATGAGAGAGAATGTCCATTCATTATTAGTCAACTGATTGAGACACAGTGTTAATGTAATTCAGTGGTGGCTGCAACAAGCACTATTACACATCCATGTAGGCAAACTGTTTTCTGTCCTGTGCTCACTCTGTGAACATTTTCAATGGAGGAGGAATGGACACGACAGTTAATTGACTGAACAGGTTCAAAATACTACATGGCTGCCAATATCTTGTTATATAGCAAATAATCTGAATGAAACGTAATGAAGTTTCATAAAATGGCAGTGTAAGAGCAGACAATGAGTCTGAAATACAGATAGTATATACACTGATCAGCAATAACATTAAAACCACTGACAGGTGAAGTGAATAACATTGATTATTTTGTTACAGTGGCACCTGTCAAGGGGTAGGATGTATAACGCAGCAAGTGAACAGTCAGTTCTCGAAGTTGATGTGTTGGAAGCAGGAAAAATGAGCAAGCGTACAGATCTGAGCAACTGTGACAAGGGCCAAATTGTGATGTCTAGACGAAAACGACATGTCTTGTGGGGTGTTCCCGGTATGCAGTGGTTAGTGCCAAAAGACTGACAGAGGGAGAGGAGGATTAAGGGGTGAATAATGTCCATACATCAGAACTGTTTTTAAAATACTTGTTTCTCTCTCAATGGTTGATGAAAAAGAAGTAACATCTCCATTTTCCGATGCCCACATTTTTGGGCTAGTTTCAGGTATTTTGTGTGGTTTTTGAGATATAGTTGGGCTGGAAATTCTGCTGAAACCTTTTAACCCTGATTAATGATATTACCTTGAATGTTTAAACCCGCTCAAAACAAGCCGCTAGACTGTATGCTGGATGTCTGTGTATTGTCTACTCTCAACTGCCTAATACAGGGTTTCTCTGAAAATTCACTAGACAGCAGCCTATAGCATAGGTCAAGTGTGACAGCCTCTCGACTTAATACTGCTTGAAGCTATTAAGAATGTCAGTCTACCCAAAAAAACAAAAAACAAAAAAATCCACAAGCTGGCCACAAGCTACTGCTGCAATTTCTTTTATCTGTATCTTGCAAGTTATTAGTTTGTTCTTACTAGCAGCGCATTCAAGACACTGACAAAGTTGTAGAAGATACGGTGCTTCAGAACAGTGTTATAAATGTAAATTTGACTACCACTTGACTACCACTGCGAGGGCTTTAAAATCATTCGTCTGCCATATGGGTTTCATAAATAAGTTGTACTGGAATGGTGCTGTAAAATCATGTTAATGCAAATGGGTTAGAAAATTACAGATACAACAGCCTCAAAAAGCTGACCCATAATGATAGGGCAAGATACTTCATAAAAAAACCTTTTAAGTCACCTCAAGGGGTCTGACATATGCCTTACATAAACCCTCCCGTATTGCTTTATAAAATATTTATGCAACGCTTTTGCATGCGTTATGCCCAATGTAGGTACGTGTCGCATTGTGTTAAGCTTGAGACACTGCTACTGAGGGCAGCACAGCGGTGCAGCGGGTAGTGTTGCTGCCTCACAGCTCCAGGGTTTCCAGTTTCATTTGTAGCTTGGGTTTCTGACTGTACTTACCATGAGTTTCCTCCCACCTCCCAACAACATGCTGGATTGGCGACGTTAAATTGCCCTTAGGTGTGAAGGAGTGTATGAATGTGTATGGTGCCCTGCAATGGACACTAATCCTCAACCTCAGTGTTCCCAGGATAGGATCCGGAACCACCACGACAATGACCAAGTGGATACTGAAGATGAATGAACACTCCTACTTCAGAACATGCAGAGACTACTTGAATTCCTTGATGTATGTATATATGTATATATGTATATATATATATATATATATACACACTATATTACCAAAAGTATTCGGTCACCTGCCTTGACTCACATATGAACTTA
>CM075005.1:12146500-12166802 GCA_037576675.1 Pangasius sanitwongsei
CACCTGATTCTGATCATTTGGATGGGTGACCGAATACTTTTGGTAATATAGTGTGTATATATATATATATATATATAGATAGATAGAGAGAGAGAGAGATAAAAAAAATATTATCTAATTTCAAATTATATATTTGAGCGCCTGCCAAACCCCTCTTAACTTCTCTCCAAAGGCAATAACTCAAGCTTCTAGCTGATGAGCACTGAGTTTTCAAAAGAAGATGAAGTCTAACACTTCAAAACAGAGCCAAATCAAGAATACACAAAAGCCAGCACAGTGTGACCTAGACAGTGAGTACATCACCCCCGAGCTGTTTGAGCTGCAGAAACTCTTCTGGCAAGGCACAGGAGCAGCTTACACCCACGTCAACGAGGTCTGGCCCAGCGTCTACATTGGTGATGAGTAAGCAAGATGACTAAAAGAGCTGAGTTATTATTATTGTTGTTATTATTATTATTATTATTTTCTGCTTAATGAAATTCTGAACACTTGGGATGGATCCTAAGACTTGTTCAGGAGAGACAACAGTGTTATTAATCTCCATTTGATTCAGCATGTATTATTTGATAAAGGCTCATGAACCCTCATTTTCACCAAATAAAACCTTTAAATATTAGACATATGGTAATATTATTTCACAGAAAGACAGCGCTAGAGTGCCACAATTTGGAGAAGATGGGGATAACACACATCCTCAATGCAGCTGAGGGAAAATGGAACAATGTTGCTACAGGTCCAGACTACTACCATGGCATGAACATTTATTACTATGGAGTAGAGGCAGAAGACATTCCAACTTTCAACCTCGCACAGTTTTTCTACCCGGCAGCTCAATTTATTGACCGTGCACTTAGCAATCCAGAGAGTGAGTAGAGACCGACCAGCTGTGATAAATATATTTAGATAAGAGAGCTTCTCTCTCTCTCTCTCACACACACAGACAGACACAGACACACACAAAGAATTCAAACATTTTCTCTAGTTCTCATAGAGAGGTGGTTAAAAGATAAACATTGCCTTTATTACATTATAATTAGTTATGAGCTTTTGTAGTTTATCTTAGTTTTAACATCCATTTAACTCCCTGAATGCAATACTTCATTTAAATGTATGCATTTACCCCAGAGCAATCTTGTCAAATTGCAAATCAGCAAAAACCTGTCACTCATAAACCACCAAACAAATGAGCAGCACCTCATACAGTAATTTGTTTCTTGTTTCAGGTAAACTGCTGGTGCACTGCGTCATGGGAAGAAGTCGATCAGCTACTTTATTTTTAGCTTATTTAATGATCTACAAGAATATGACTGTTGTTGATGCGATTGAGCATGTAAAGAAGCTACGCTGCATTTTACCCAACAGAGGATTTCTAAAGCAACTCCGAGACCTGGATGTTCAGCTACAAGAGCAAAGGCACAAGACAAAAACTGAGAATCCAGACAGCATAGCCTGAGACTCGCATCTGGATTCATCATGTGGCACACAAGTTTGTGCCAAACGGAATTAAGTACAGAACATGGAAACAGGCTATTTTTGCCAGTAGCATACCTCAGGAGTTTTTGCCTAATTACATATTTAAAATCAAAAAGCTCATTTAAAAAGTTTGAATCCAATTGTGACTCCTACGACTGCTCTGTGTTTGGGAAAAGACTGAAATGATGCAAGCATGAAGTAACAGCACACAGGAAACAAACAGTCCAGAGCTGGGCTTAAGTCTGTCAGTGGCTCATCATAATTTATTTTCTGCTAAAATGTACAGCATTTAAGTGACTGACTAAAAAGGTAACTCATAAATACAGGACTGTTGCTCCATTAATTAGTATAGTCAGGATATCCCTCTTACATCAAACTGCCATTCTGTACAGGTACAAAGGCTACAAAATAAGCTATACAAACAGACACCAATACATTTTCTCTTTATACATGCCATCTGTTTTGTCTATTAACAAGGCTACTGTTCTACATTTCAGTAAAATATAAATCAGATGTTTTATAAAGATAAAAAAATTTACATGTGGAATGAAAATGCATGTTTAAAGGCATTTCATAAAAGACCAACTTTGGGAGTAAATTGACAATTTTCTGAACTGCCCTGTGAAAGGTTTTTTTTTTGTTGTCGTTTTTCTTCCTTTTTTTGCATTCCCTTCCATTGATTTAGAATTCTACATGTACAAATACTGACATTTACTTCTCTATTTTGTCTGAAATTGCTTTAGTTTGTATAAAAACAAAGCTGCCTCAGGTAAAGAAACTTGTTAAAAAGTAACAAATTATACACAATTAGCAATAGAACCTTCGAAGCTCAACACCCAAAAACATGACAACGTTTTAAAATCTTTTCAGTATTAGAAACAACAAAAATATAGTTTCATTTTTCCTTCCATAAGAGGGAAACCTAACCAAGGCCATACATTTAATATAAAATTGCTTGCTTTTAAGCACAACACTGTACAGTACTACTTTGATGCACTGTCACTAACAAAGACATTATAGCATGCTAAGTTTCACCTTACACTTAAAAAAATATATAAAAGTAGACTTACAATAATTTAAATAATATGAAGGCATGAGTACAGACTTGGAAACATAACCTTGCGATTGTTAAACAGGTACATTGAAAAGGCTTACAATGCAGGCACATTTAAAGGTTCCATGAAGCAAGTCCAAAAGAAAATAAAAGGGAAAAAAAAAAAATCAATGCAATCATAAACTGCAATGCAGTTTGAAGAGATTTACATTTAAATGTTACATTAAATTCTGATGATGTAAGGCTTCCCATAAAAAGGGAAAAAGCTAAAGATTAGCCATTAAACACAACTTTTTTGCATTCTTACCAAGTGCTGGTTTTTAAGAAAAAAAAAAAAATCCATAAAAGCGAACAATAATATTGAAAATTAATGCAAAAAACTACCTCAAGTCATCAAGCTGACTTTCATTTCCTGACCCTTAGCAGGACAGGGGTCATTAGCGATTATCGTCTCATGTAAGGCCCGTTTAAGGGTTGTTTGGACATACCAGTGTTCACGTAACTGTGGTGACCCGCTGGACTGTACATCATATTGCCGTGGGGAGGAGCCTGCATGGGCTGCTGTGGGTAAGGCTGAGTACCCATCATGCCCATCTGCATAGAGTACTGTGGAGATTGGTTCATGTACGTTGTGCTGCCATGGTAACTCCCATTCATCATGGGCTGGGTCACTCTGTACGTGTTCATTGCGTTAAGTGGCGCCATATTTACGTTCATCGAGTTGACGTTGTAACCTGGAGCGGGCATGAGGTTCACACCCATGTTCATGCGAGGTGCCATGGCTAGTGTCCTGCTTGGAGCCTGCATGGTAACGGCCTGTGGACTCCTGCCGTACATCTGCTGCTGGTGGTGAGGAGTCAGCGGCGCCGATTTAGAGCGAATTGACACTGGATGATGGTGGTGGTTCTTGGGTGCAATTTGTGTCTGCAGTCTTTGGGAGGGGGGCAAGTTCATGTTAGGCGTGCCCATGTTGCGCTGCACCATCATAGGCGGAGGAGTCATGTTAGGGGGTGGAGTCATGGTGGCCTGTGTCTGAGGGCCTCCGCCTGTGACTGTGTGTGGAGGCTGGGACAGAGGCACCAGCGTGGGGTTGTGAGGGCCAAGCTGCGAGGACAATGAACCGTTGTTGTTGGTGTAAGACGTGATGGGATGAGATGCAGAGTGGCTAAAAGGCAGAGGATGGTCCATGAGAGTATTGGTAAGCTGCTGGAGCTTAGCCAGGCTGAAAGTAGCCGAAGGCTGTGCATAGTGCCCGCCCCCATACTCACCCTGGCCCATCCTCTCATACAGCCCCAGATTGGTGGAGGGGTTGTTCGACTCAGGGAGGTCAGGGAGTTGCATGGGCGGAGGGAAGCTGCCAGGCATAGAGCAGTGAGACAGAGGCTGCTGGTGGTGCTGATGCTGATGGTGTTGGTGTGGGTGGTGATGGTGATGGTGGTTGTGGTGGTGGCCATGGCTGTGCACGTGCCCGTGCCCGTGCCCATGCCCAGGTCCATGTCCGTGTCCAGGCTGCCTCTCTGGTACACAGCCTTGCGGGGATTTGACGCTGCAACCCTGCGGCGAGCTCATGCTGTTCTGCTGGAGCATGCTGCAGGCGCCAGTATTGTTCACCACAGGGCCGGCCATCTGCTGGGACACGGCACAGCTGCTCTGTCCATGGCTGCCACCGGAGGAAAGGTTGCCATAGGAACAGCTGCTCTGGGAAGAGGCACCGGCGCTGGCTCCTGTGGCACAAATGCTGCCACCTAGTGTGGAGTCATAGCTACTGGGATTCTCATAGTTCTCTGTCGTGCTTTCAATGCTTCCAAGGTCACTGAAGCCACTGTCCACTACCTGCTGTGAGTGGTCAGACACAGAAGGGACATCCATCATTGGGCTTGTCTCCATGTTATTATGTAGAGAGTGCACAGAGATTGCGCCTTGGTCTGGGCTAATCTGAGTGTAACTGTTCTCTAGAATGGACACAGCCGGGCTATTGACGGACCGCACCGACTGGCTCGGGTGTGAGTGAACAGAGGACAGTGGACTGCTGTGGTCTGACTGCTGGCAGTCATCTACTGGAGTCATCTGGGGACTCTGGTCCACATGCACGTATCTCTGCAGGCTCCGGCAGGCCTCCTGGGTCTCTACACAGTCCTGAAAGTGCCTCTCTTGCTCAGCTTCCTGCGTTAGGGACTGAACCGCTTGGGCAGTTTCCATGTCAATCTCTGGACAAATACCGTGGTCCTCCTTTATTGCGGGTGTCAGAGGACCAGCATCTTTTTGGTCAACAATCTGACTGTTCTCCTCTTCTTCCTCTTCCTCCTCATCTGATTCAGTGTCAGGCTGATGGTCCGAGTCCACATGGTTGTCCTCTGTGTGTATGCTAACTAATCCGCTGTCTGAGACCAGCTCTCCTGAAGACTGCACAGGAAGATCCTGTTCCTTTTCATCATTACAAGAGTTTGGCTTGGGCTCAGAGTTATCTGGAGGCTCTTTCTCAAGCACTGGTGTAGGATCCTCCTTCCTCACCTCACCAGAATCCACATGGCCATCATCCTCGTCATCTGCGTCATGATCCTCCACATGAGAAGGTTCCAGTTCTTCATCCTCCTCTTCCTCATCATCACGCTCATCAGGGCCCTGGGGCTCACTACATTTATGCTCCTCATCTGGCTCCTGGCTTCTTTCGTGTTCTGTACTTTCAGGGGACTGTTCATCACAGTTCATAGAACCTGACATAGTTTCCTGGTTCACTGCATCACAAGGAGAAACAGCCACAGAATCAGGTTTATCCACAGGCTCATCGTCCTTGTGTTCTCCACTAGGTTCCAGTGGCTCTGTGATCAAGGTGTCCGAGTGCAGCTCTGGCTTCATAGACTCTGGTTCATTTAGAAACACAGACTCCGAGCCTTCAGGAACAGAAACAGGACTGTCCACCTGCTCCTCCTCTGGTTCCTGCTCCACACTGACCATTGGTGTCTCAGGTGGTGTGTAGAGGTTGAGCTTAAATCCCATCTTTCGTTCTTTCTTTAGCCTCCATTTAGGAGGCCCTCGCTTCACTCCTTTGGGCCAGCCTTTCTTCCGCTTAACAGGCCGAGGATTGTCCTTTTTCACAGCATCTGGGTTTGATAAGATAAGATATTTTATTAAGAGAGAGTTAGAGCATGCCCTGAATAATCTTCAAGAAAGTGTGCAATTATTTCAAACAAACCTAAAAATGCACAACAAATAATTACCTTCAACTTGCTCTCCTTCCTGTTGATTTGAATGATTGTCATCTTGTCTTTCCTTCTTCCTTGGTCTACCAGGCCTACGCACAACTGTTCTTAGGCTGCTCTCTTCCTCCTCCTCCTCCTCTTCTTCACTTCCTTCCCTCCTAACAGTATGGCCTAGCTGTGGCACAGGGCTCCCCACATCAGAGTTTTCAAATGGCTCATCCAGCACCTCTGTTCTCTCCAAGATGGTTTCTGTGGTGACACTGCTGTTGATGCGCACTCTCCTTCTGCCCCTTTTTCTCCGCAGCGGGCCTGCTCTCTGTGGAAAAAAAATAAATCCACTATGAGAGCTTTGTTTATTAAGTCACTGTTCAGACTTTGCACTAATATCTGTCTCAGGTGATTTGATCACAAGTGGACAGTGAGACAGATAGCCGTTCATCTGGTATTATCATGTGTCTCAAATGCACCTTCAGTGACTACTGGTAATAGCCGTCTCATTCGCTTCAACCCCAGCTCCCAAAAAACTAGTCCAATAGCAAAACTCAAATAATGTTTATATTTAGTAGGCGAGTTATTTCCTAATTAAACAGTCAGGCGCTTAGTCAATAAAAGGTTTACTCTCACTGTCAATGGCAGACTGCATGGCATTTGCTCTGCTTTCAACAACCACACAAATGAAAAGCCCTTGGCTGAAAGAGAAGGAAGTAAAAAACTGAAGTAAAACGCCAGTTGCAGACAAATTTAGTCACCGCTCAGCAGGAGCGTGGGCATGCACTGTCAGAGTTCAAGTTTAAAAACAGTCCTTCCTAATCCACACTAACGTTAGCATTGCAGGGAATTTTTAACATCCTAGAAATATTGGAACTTGTAGACACTGTTTATTTGTTTCGTATGAATCTTTCACTATTGCAGATACACCGTTCACTAACCTGTACATATATACATATTGACATATACAAGTTATATACATCACATTTATACAGCCTACAGCTAACAGTCAACAGTGTGTGTGCTTGTACTGTAGTTAAATTTTTTGCATTTCTTTAACATTTCCAACAGACATGCGTTTCTAAAGATTTATTTGTTGTGTTCCTTCTCACTATTTGACCCCACACCTTTAATAGCAAGTAATATCCAGTGGTATAATAATGTTGTCTTCAACCCTTTCACATGACGGCTGCCAATGTAAAATAAAAATAAATAAATAGCTCCTTCCAGATCAAATACTGTTCAACATCAAGACCACCTCTACAAAATGTACTGAAATATTCAAAATCATTCAATTTGTTAATGAAGCATTATTAATACCATGCTATTTCTTTAAGCATATTTTTCACCAAGGTCACAAAATGGTCTTGTATTTTTATTTAAATTTATATTGTTAAAAATAAAGAGAAATTATGAGAAACTATGAGAAAACTTGCACAAATACATTTATATAGTAATGACCAGAATGGTAAGAGGAAGCGGTCATAAGATAAGACTCTGAGTGGCTGAAACATCAGCGAATTAAAAAAAATAAAATAAAATAAATTAATAATAATAATAATAATAATAATAATAATAATAAAAACACACACACACACACACACACACACACACACACACACACACACCCTCTTTCTCATACAAAAGTGTGGCTTGGCAGTTCAAAACTAGCCTAGCTTTCCCACTCAAAAAGCATGAACTTGCAAACGCTAGTGACTAGGCAGTCTGTTGATGGTGCTGATGATGCACTGCCATTCAAAGCACAAATGTAATTTGGTCAACTAGTCTGAGAGATCAGATCCCAAGATACATTTGAACCCATTCACACCTGTATTTTGGCCTGTCTGTTTATAACACAATCACTGAAATACCATATCTGAATGAAGACTATGGGAGAATTCAGCATATATACAGAGTACAAGTTAAAGAGAGATGACGAAGCTTTTTAGACATAACAGTTCATAGATGGCATGGAGGCATGGAGATCCCCCCCCCAAATTGACCCCAGTGCACTCTAAACCAAAAAGCAGAGGTTTGGATGAGGAGGATGCAGTTAAGGATGATGCTAAACATAGGGAAATGTGACCACATTCTGAATGGCATGCCTCATGATCTAAATGCAAATCTCCATCATTCAGACCACAGTATCTGAGCCACAGGCCATTCAAATGGAAAGCTCTGCCAGCATGAAACCCCAAATGAGAGCAAGCAGGACCCAGCTGACCACACATCCCTCACAACATATTCTTTACTTGACTTGGCTGACTCTTAGGAGACATTCTGGGGTTTGCTAATCCTACTGCAAATATCTCAACATTGCACAAACACAGTGTTTTGTTTTAATGAGGACACGTTTACTTGAGTCACACACTGATCTAAAATTTAATATTGCCTAAACACAGCTGAATGGAAAACTAGACTAGCTCTTGTGAACTAAATAAATAAATGGCAAGACTATTTCCTAAATAAACAGACATGAATATTTCTCATTCCAAGGGTGTCTATTCACAGAAAATATTTATGCCTGAGCATTTGAGGCAATGGTGCCTAGTCAATGCTGCAGCTGGTGTATGCCATAAAAAGCAGTGTCTAGCGAAGCGCATCAGCCTGATGACATTAACAGGGATTCCCCACGGTTGAATGCTTACCTTTCGCTTGAGCGCTGGCATAGACTGGGATCGGACCAAAGTATCGTCATCACTGCTGCTATCCCCACTGACGTCCAAGTCCTTCTCAATGATGCTAGTCAGCATTTGCTCTGGGTTCCGTCTGGTGTAGTTGTTACTCTTGGTAAGAGGAGGTATTCTACTGCTCATCATTCGTGCTCGCTTCTCAGTGGTCGAGTCACTGCATACCGCAAGATTTGCTTTCTAATGATCAGAAGAAATACAAGCAGGGGTGTACATTAGCCCAGTTTGCTCTGATTGCAGTGATACTGAATAACGGAGCATTTCTGCAGTAAAGACTTTACCTCCTGATTAGTCAGTGATCTACAAGCATTTATTTTTAACTAACTGTGAAAAAAAATTTAATTTCATGGAACAGTTGTGTTAATAATGTAGAGATCTGATCTGGGTCACTCAGGAAGCTCAGTAGCAGTCATCTATGAACTCTGTTTGAACTCACAGAACTCCAGCTGGAAACTTAATGCAGAGCAGCATAGTGAGTGACCCAGAGTTATCAGCACAATTGTAATAATCATGATATTACACAGCTATATAACATGCATGGCTGGTTTGCACATCATGTAGCCATACCCTTATAATGCGTTTCAGGCAAGGTTAGTGGGCTATCAAAGAATATTGTCAAACAGTGCACAGACCACACAGTAACAGCTGACCACACTGGAAACAAGCAACAGTTTGTGGTTTGGGGGTATGGGCCAAAATAGGTCCCTCTATAAGTTTGGCTTGTTATAACAGGTAAATTTCATACTCTGGTTCAACATGGCTTGTTTAAATAAAAACGCTGTTAAGCCTAGCCAGACAAAACATAATCCAAACCACCACAGTATTGGTTCTTTGTGAAAAGCCACATTGCCAGCAGTTAATGCTACACCACCAATAACAACTGTGTTTAAAATAACAATAATTAAAAAAAAAAAAAAAATCATACAAATAAAATATAGAGGCAATGAGGCTATATCTACCTCTGCTCCTATTCCATGCTGGCTCTCTGAGGGCTTTCTGTACACTGATCTAGCAGGAGTCCAGACGAGACAGTCCGGGTCGACCTCATAAATACGTGGTTTCTCTCTAAGCCTAAACATGTGCTTCTGGATCGTCTGATGCTTTCGAATGATCACAAATCTACTAAAGAGAACAAATCAGTCAGAAACCAAGAGCAGAGAGAAAAATACAGTCAAACACATACACATGGGCAATAACAGCTAATAACAGTAAGCATAGGCCCCAGTTCATCCCAGTAGCTTAAAGGCTGGTGTTATGTGTTAAAAAGACTTGAGCTATGGACTAGAGAAAAGCCTGTCAAAAACTGTGTGTGAATAAGACAGCAAAGGAGGCAAACCTACCTGCCATCCTGCACATCAATCATGTTGAGCTGCTGGAGTGTGGTGGCAATGTCATGTGGACACATGCCTGTGGCTTTGCTCATTCCCTTGATGCTCACACTCTTATCCGGGTGATTGTGCAGGTACTCCAGTATGACACTTTTCCAATACGCCAAGTAGGACAGACGACCCAGATCTGATAGAGGCTTCTCTGGGGACCCGGCCTGGCCCTCCCTCCTGGAGAGTAAGTAACCTGGCAAGAAATTGGGGGGGGGGGGGGGGGATGTCAGGAAATCTGATGTCAAGACTAGTTTGACAGTGTAAACAAGACATGTTGCTTCTTCTGCAGGACCTCTCATAGGCATACAGAGATCTACATTTATTTACATTTTGCTGTGAGCTCCCCCGAATCAGGCTGTGGTGACTAAACAAAGAGAGATGGGCCTGATTAAAGAGCTGCTTTAGCCATGATTAGACAGAGAGCTGCCCTCACGTGGTACTCTTTCATTAGCAGCCATCAACTTCATTAATGCAGCCACCTGGGAGGAGCTCTCCGAAGATAGGCACAGAGCGCTCACACCCCAGTTTCATCCTTAGCCACCATGGAACGATTGCAAGGCACTAATAGATTAATAATAACCACTTACAGAAATTTACATTTTCATCTCTGAAATCTGAAGAGCAACAACCTGCACTACTAATCAAATGTTTGATGGGGAAAGACATTTATAATCTTTCAAATATTCAAATTCTGTATTCAAATACATGGCCTTTTGACTGCATCTGTTGCTGCTCTCTGCCCACGTTAGCTTACGATACCTCATGAAATACAGCAAGCAAGATTTCAAAACCAGCAAAAATAACTTACTGAAATCAATAAGGAACCTCCCAAATCCTTGCCTTTGGTACTGGGGCATGATCATTATGCAGGAGACATTGTACTTCTGCTGGCAAAGCTTTTCCTGAGGGAAGAAGAAATAGATAGTGTATGTCAGAGCACTGCCAACGCAGGCAATTCACTGCACCTGCCGCTGTCCTCAACTGAACCAAACTAAACATGCAGAGAGAATGCCACTGTTCTCAAGTACAGAAAAACATGGCTGTACAATATTGGTCAGGGCACAGCAAAAATGGGTTTGAAGCTCAGGGTCTCAGCAGTTATATCAGAGTTTTACAATTTTTATGTCAATAACTACAGCAACATTTTCATAATTAATGAACAGCATGTATTCTAGTACCTTTGAGAAGTATCCTATAAGGTGGCAACCTTTTTCATCATTTTGTGTTAAAACATAGAAAAGGAAAGGCTCCACATCATAGTACAGCGTCTTGTGGTCAAGAAAAAGCTTCGCAAGAAGACAGAGGTTTTGGCAGAAAATTTTGCTTACGTTTCCATCAACCTAAAGAAGAAATAAAAAGAGTGAACACATTAATGCGATATCTTTACATGTTGCAGCCCTTTTCAAGCAATAACGTCGAGTCAACATTGAAATTTCCTATTAGTTCTATTCAGAAAATAGACTCATCATATTTTGGGATCCAGACTTAACCTGTTGGATTAACATACTTCAGTTTTATTTAGCACCTCTGCAGACAAACCATTAACACGGTCTTAATATACATCAAACACCTTTCAATTTGATACCAAAATTAGATAAATATCTGAATTAAAAAGGCCTCTTATGCTTTTAGACACTTCAGAGATTTTTCATTCTCAACATCTGGAAAACAAGACAGCAAATACTACAGTGGTAAATTACAAATTCTAATTTATGTTGATTACAGACCCTGCAAGCATCTATGGATTTCGGTCCATATTTAAAAGAGCTTTCTAAGTGCTCCAAATGTGCTTGGTTGATTAATAGCAAATGTTAACCAGAATTAGTTAATGCACGCAGACCAAGTTGCCATCCAAGCTCTTGAAAAATAGGGAAGCCTGGCAGATCAATGCCCTTCATTTATGTATATAGTACTCTATGCAGCATTGCTAATGAAGACTTGATTAAATTAAGATGCACACACTTAAGAGACTGCACACAGAAGAGGCTCAACTGACCTCAAACACAGAAAGGTTATCTTTTCTGTAGATCTCGTTAGCTGGCGGGTGAAACCAGCCGCACTTCTTTGAATGTCTTTGCAGAATGTCCTGGCTTTTCATGTACTTCAGACAGAACTCACAGAGATACAGCTTCTGTAATCTGAGGAAAAGACAGAAACTATATTTAAGTACTGCAGATTCTTCTCTGTTGAATTGTTGTCCATGTAACAAGACAGAACAGGATAATTACCTTGAATATTCTGGAGGATAAGGTGAAGAGTACCATGTCTGTATTTCATATTTCCCAAACTCTATGAGTGATGGTCCGTGATCACCACTGCTTACAAGTTCAGTCCTCTGTTAGTGAAGTGAAATCATTAAGTAAGGAATTAAGCCAATAATTACAAATACGTCTAATGACATGTTTACAGAAAGACTCTACTCACCTTGGTGGTGAGCTCCTGGGTATGCTTGAACATCTTAATGTCCTCTTCGGTTACTTGGTCATTGGACGAAGGTAACCTTGTTTCCTGAACTTCTCTTTTTAGACATCTCAGGGAATTTAAGACTAAAAAAAAAAAAAAGAAAGATGTAAGAGAAACATTATAAAAAATAAAGAACAGCATGATGTTTTGTAAAACTCCCATGCAATATCAACCTCTCAGTGTTTTGGTGTACATTTTTGTAACTGACCTTAGAAACAACTACAAAAAGGCAATGTATTCCTCAAAGAACATGTACAGAAGGTTTTTGCATTTAAAAGAAAAAAACAAAACAAAAAAACAACCATCTTAAAGCTGATTAGCCAAGACCACCTGCTTACCATGATTTTGGTCAGACCATGTGCCATGGTTTCGCCCATGTGCCAGGCTGCTCCTCCCTGGCGTGGGGCTGCCCCTCTGCGGGGATGCCTTAAACCTAAACCTGCCTAACAGCCTGTGCTTCTTCAGGAAGGGGGCTCGCTTAAAATGAAGCGCTGTCTTAAAAGGCCTTCCTCTTTTAGGTGGCCAGCCAGAGTCTGGGCAGGATACAGACGCTAGTTTGCTACTGAACCCGTCAATGGGCTTATTACCATGGAGTTGCAAAGGCGTTGTGGGTGAGGAAGAAGCATCCCTTGTGCATTGGCCTCGTTTAGGTGGTGCATAGCTGGGCAGTCCCTTCTGACGGGACTGTCCCTGAGTTGCGTAGATGTGAGACAGTCCATCAAATAGTCCCTTCAGCTGGCTGCTGCTTGCAAGACTGCTGAGCGAGGGGCCACTCGACTGGGACGAGGAGCTCTGAGGAGAATCAGACTGACTGGGATTCAGTGATGTTGGGCTGTGTCCTGATAAAGAGCCGGTGGTAGGGAGTGCACTACACAGGGCAGTTATCCTTTGGCTGGTGCCTGTCGCCACTGGGATGGAATGAGGATCGCACAGGCGTTTCCGGTAAGTCCGTTTGTTAGGCCTGTGTGGTTCAGAAGACGTGGACGCGTCAGCACGCATGCGTCGGCCCAAGGGAGACGGCGTGAAAAATCTTGAGAGGCCATCGATGAGACTTTTGGTTTTCTTGTTGTACGGAGGCAGTGTGGGCGAGGAAGCGAGAGAAGCTGGGGTGGATGTAAGGGGAATGCCGAGGCTCAAGCAGCTCTGCATGTCTGTGCTGTATGAGACGGTGCTGGATGTGGGTGAAGTGCAGGCTGAACTCTTAGGACCCCGGCCATGTTCCCCTCTCTCACACAGCTCAAGGGTTCGCGCAGCACCACTGTCAGGCCTGCAAGAGAATACATATTGTAAACACAACACCAAACAGACCCGAACTTAAAAGTACAGCAAATAAATGCTGTTCAAAAACAGTAGCTATAAGAGACTTTTAAAAAAAAAAAATCCAAAACAGCTCATATCATCTTAGTAACACAACAAACCACATTCAGGATGTAATAACAGATGTACTGTCAGTAATCCTCAAACTATTTGTAGCTAGGGACCCCTTTAACTGCAAAATAAATTCCACAGACCCCCATGGTACAGATTTATTTCATAAACATTATTTAAAACCAATACAATAAAAAAACTTTGTCTATTTATTGGAGCCTGAGAGCTTTCTATTCCAAAACTTTTCACTGACATTTATGGGCTTACATCTTTTACTACTTTTCAGAACTGAAACTATAAAACACACACCACCCAGCTATGCTTCACAGACCCATGGGGTCCCTGGACCTCACTTTGAAAAACCATGGGTGTACGTAATACTGCTACCAAAAGCCTATTCACACTAGACGCTTCAAGTGCAACTGTTAGCATACCCTCTGAGGCTCAGTGCACACACCACAGTTAAAAATAGACCAGAATAAAATGCCCTTGGCTAAAAGTACACTGTTAACAACCTATAACTAAAGATGGTGTCCTAAGAGCGCTGGAGAAATGAACGTGGCTGAAAAGGCTTTTATCTACAAGAAAAAGGTCACAGATTAGCAAGATGGAAAACACAAGTGTTATAACCCTAAGCATCAAACTAAGAACAAAAGAAAAGCAAAGTGTGAGAAATATTTTATCATACATTATTTTATGCGTGAGATTCTTCCTTGGCCTTCCTGGCTTTGCATATCGCCTCCTGATCTGGGCTGCTGTTTTGTGCAGCAGTCGTTTTTCCTCCTGCTCCTTTGGCCTGCATACTTGGCAGATCCACATTCCTAGGGGAAAGCCAGAAGAAGGAGGAAGAAAAAAAAAAAAAGGAAAAAAAAACAGAGGAGGGAGAAAGACAAAGGAGAAAAATAAAAAGAGAACAGGCTTTTAGTTAAAGATCATAAAAATTACTGAAAAAATTCTTGAAAAAAAAAAAAAAAAAAAAAAAAAAAAAAAAAAAAAATGCACTGCTGACCCATGGATTAATTTCTTTTTCTATGAGGAAAAGTTAATAAGTAGTACAACAATAAAAATATTTTAATATTCCGCCAACTCGTCATTAATATGAAACAGTTGGTCCGAATCTACACAAGCAAAATTGTTGCCAGTTGAAAAGAGACTATGCTGGAATAAGAGAGGAAAACAGCTACATCAGGAAAAGCATATTTCCATCTTATTTAGCCACAAAGCTGTGTAAACTGGTACTTTTAAACAGCTTTAATGCATGAATGTTAAAGCACTCACTTAACAGAACAAGCCGTGGGAGTGCTGAACTCGTAAATGATCAGGCATGATTGGTGTTTTTTTTTTTTTTTTTTTGCTTTCGAGCAATTTGGAGAAAAGCCTCTCGTACCTTTTGGCATTCTGGAGAGTGGTGGGTCGCAACACTCCATATGAAACCCCCGGTCACAGGAGTCACAGAACAGCATCTCATCCTACAGATGATGACAGACAAGCTCAAGCTAGAACAACTGGCAATTTATTGACATAGAAGGAATACTAATAATTACACTTACACAACCGAGAACATAATTCACACTTACAGCATTTTTCCCCTGAACTTGACAGGAACTGCACGTTTTACATTCGATGCATTGCCATCGTAACGCCTTGACGTTTGCGGTCAAATCGGCTGAAAACTTCAGACAAGATGGATGGCCTTTGGGAAGAAAGACACAAGCACTTCAGTGTAAGTAGCCTACATTTAATAAAGTCTTATTTCATTAATTATGAGACTTGCTTTTGGCAGAAGACCTAAAAAAGTACTCAGTCATGCATTTCAATAGATTTAAAGTCTCCAAAAAGTCATGTCATTTATGTCAAAATTAATCTAGCCCAAACCTGAAACCCAGGTCAGTCTGAGACGGAAGATAACTTAACCTTAAATAGTTGCACATGAATAAACAATGCAGAGTTGTGTGTGAAGCCTTGGCAAGACTGGTGTGCAAATGCACAGTATTATCAAACACTTCTGAGTAGGTAATTAAAGATAATTTGATCTTAACGAGGCAGAAACATTGTGCACACACAACGTAATGGCAATCAATCCACTGCAGTCATGTAAAGGCATGTCTGCCTCGATCTCAAAGGACTGCAGGCCAGCTGTGTTTTACAGTGTGAACATATATTCTGTACTTTCATGAACACTTAGTGAAAATCCTCCCAGGCTGCTCAGTCAAACCCAGCGACACAAATGTCACAAGGAACATGAGTCCACAAGGCTTTACAATAACTGTTCAATGCAAATTACTACACAGAAAGAGCATGTAGTTTATCAGCCAGCAACCTGGTAATTCTGCTCATGAGAAAAGGCATGCTATCTACCACGGAAAAACATCTTATGTACCAAAATGTGTTTCCTTGATCCACCGGTAATGACAGTAAAAGATCACTTTCACTGCTTGTAGTCAAAAACCTATTAAAAGGTCTTACCGCTGCTCCCACAGTCTGCACAGGACAGCAGTTCTTCTGGTGTCTTATCTCGATTAGACTCCTTTGTGCCCAAACAGAAGCTGCATATAGGTATCGGGTCGGCGCGAGGCTAGAGACAAAAGACAAGGAGAAACACAGTTAACACTTATTTATTCAGGGTTCTTTTTCACATTTCAAAAAGCTTCAGGAAATTATCCAAGCTGTACATTTACACACACACACACACACACACACACACACACACACACATTTCAGAAAATGTACATCTGATAAAACATAATGCCAAATGAGCTCTGGGAGACGCTGAAAATGTCAAATGCCCAAGCTGAAGTGTAATTTAAATTCTCATGTAAAGCAGAGGCACATTCATGCTTCATAATAACAGTCAAAATGGAGACAATGAATAATAATAGTACGGTAATATTTATGCTACATTGAAAGGCAACACTGGAAAAAAAAAAAAAAAAAGAACCTGCGTGAGGCATCGCACATTTTGCGCACCTGCGTGAGGCATCGCACAGGGTGAGCATCTTTGGGATGATTTTCACTGTCGTCCTGACAGATCGAGTCACGTAGCATGAGCAGTAGTCAGGTGAAAAGATTTCTCTCATCGTACAGCGTTAAAAAGCTGCCATGGCTGCATTTGACCACTCGCTGGCTAGAACAGGTGTTTTGGGCCAGGGTTTGTATTTTAAACAAAACGGATTCTGCTCTCTGAAAGTCATGTCAGTCACAAATGGTTTCTTTGAGAACAGTTTCACCAATGTACTTTAGTTGGTATACTATTACTGTCCATTATAAAGGGTGCCACGTAACATTGCGCTGAAGGGTATAATACACGATTCGGGGGGGGGGGGTGGGTGGCGGCTAATGTTTTAACTTCATTGCTAGCTTCTTAAATTATAAACAGCACCTGCAAGGTATTACAGAACATTCACCTGGGTACTAAAACAAAACCACACCATTCACAAAGCCTCAAACCGTTTCTTCCCCAACCATCTTCTACACCAGTTAAAAGAATCATACAAGTTTACCCCAGCCTGAGGACCAACTGAGACAGACGGGGAGGAGGAAAAAAAATTAAAATCTCCTGAGACCCAGTGTCAGAAGTTGAGAGCAAACATTTAGTTCCATTTTCTCCCAGAAGTCTTTTCAGGAAGAGGCAGGCTTATCCATCAGGGGACTATAAATGAGATACTGATCAGGCATCAGAATTACACACCACCAAGTCCAACGCGGGGCTGCCATCTCTGGAGAACCAGGCAGCCTCAGCTTCCTGCTGTGCAGTATTTAGCCTATTAATATCAACTGTGTTCTGGTGAGAGATCTGTTGAGAGTAATGCAAGCCTAATTGTTTTATGCAACAGGCAACCAACCCCCTTAGAGATCTATTAATAAACCTGGCAGATCATCCATTTTCAGATGGGTTATGAATAACCAGGCTGGTTTTCATTCAAGTGACAGTTGAGGAGATGTAATCAATGCTCCCTCAATGGGACATGCCCTGCTTCAAGTGAAGAGTGTTTATTCGACAGAAATTAATCTATATTCATTGTTATAAAAGCTTAACCCTCCCCATGGGCTGGCATGATCAAATTACATACAAAATAAACCCACCATGCACATTATGCATAACCTCACCTACTTGCCTTTAATTTTAAACCATTAAAATGTTCAGCCAAAAATTATACTAGGGTTAAAAAAAAATAATAAGCTCTGATATTTCCTTTTACTTTAAGATAAATTACTATATCATATAGCATTTTCCAAAGCTTTTCAATTTCTAAAGATCTTTAAAAAATAAATAAATCAATCACTCAATCTCCAGGCTCTTCTGCAATACTCACCATGTTCAAACAGCACCAACGTCTTACAGTTTACAGTGAACTACACAGAGATTTGGACTGGAAATATCGAGTATGGCAACCCTAGAAGTCATGTTCTTCAACCTGCATCTTTTACTAGATTTGCACTGCACATTGTGCATCATTTAAACGCACACAGATTGTGTGTAAAAGCAGCCTTCTTTGGGTGGAAAAAAAGCATTTGTGCAATGAAAACCTTTCCTTACACAAAGCCCAGCACCAGTCATTGACGTGAGGATGAAAAGGCAAGGATGCTGAAAAAATAACCTCCAAACTAAGATGGCTATTCTTGGCCTAAAATGATAAACAGCTAGGATGGGATGGGATACTGAGAAGCGAGAATAAACTATACCAAAGACTATACACAAATAGTCGCACAACAGCCATCACAATCAATATGAATGAAGATACAAACAATTTAAAACCATTACAGTGTTTAAGCTGAAGAATGTGTATAAACATCCATTAGTGTCACAGCAGAATATCCACTCCAACCCGGCTGGGGCGTTGCACATGACCCCTTAATCCCATTTTATACCAGAACAGCTTACATGTGTCAAGAACCAACGGCTTGTGTGAAATCAAGTACTAGTTTAGGAAGTTATAATGTGTAAATACCGGTACAGGTATGTGAAATGTGAAATTAAACATCATAAAGTTATGTAATGCGGTAAGATTTCTATTTCTATCCTCCAGGACTGTATTTTACGCACCTGAGCACACGCTGCTACCGGCTGATCTATAGCTCTCACGCTGTTTAAACTCTTGGCATAAACTGCTGAATACAGCGTGAATGGAGTATTTTGTAGTGTTTCCAGCTAGAAACCACGTCAGCCGTGCTACCACACAAAAGGCAACACTGATTAATATGAGCCTTACTTCATACAATGCCCAAGACACAGTCTTCCCAGCAGAAATTATTTCAGCAGTAAATTATAAACGCTCTCTATAGCAAAATGATAGATGCTCTGAGGAGCGGTCTGAACAAGGCTGGCTACTTTTCCCTTCCATAGATTTATCATCTTCCTGGGTGTCTGAGAACTACAAGATTCTGAGAGAATATTATTTCAGATTTCTCCATTTTAGAGTGACTATACAAGAGGGAACATCTCTCAATATAGAGGTGCCAGTATACAAGTAGAAACGAGACACTGCTGAAAATATGAAATATTGTCTTAGACACAGCCAAATAAATAAATAAATAAATAAATAAATAAATAAATAAATAAATATTCTAATTAGGGCGGCAACAAGGGATTATTTTTTATAACTGAACAAACACATTTTTGATAATCAACTAATCTAATGATTCTTTTCCTGTTGCAAGAACAAAAAGCAATTTATATTACAAATTAGGTATTTTTTTTAATTATGGTAATTTTACATAATGGCGTAACATTTAAATGGATTCTCTCCCCCACCCCCCTTCCCAATCTCTTTATCTGATCTGTACTAAATCCATGGCCTACACACAGACATGTTCCCTAATCAACTAAACAAGCCAAAATTAAACAGGGTTAACTTAACCGATCTCCTTCAACTGTGACATTTCTACATCTCTTTCACTCGTTTTTAATCATGGTATGGTCAAAGGAGTAAAATATCAAGCTCCTCATCATGAAACATTTATGCAGTATCACACAAGCAAGACTGCAGTCCTGCTGAATATTCGGCTGTAGGCACACACCCGCGGAGCGAGTGCTGTAGGTAAATCACAGCCGAGCCAACATTCAGCAGAACCGCACATTTTGAGCGCCATATTGTTTTAATACAACAGTCCTTTAAACAAGAAATTAATATCAAGTGAGTGACATTTCGGACACAATGTAGTCAAATGTTCAGTTTATTTTTGCTCCGCTAGAAATAGATCAGAAATAGATCCTGAAGAAGCCACATTCACGTTATACCCCGCCAGCTATGTGGTTAGCACATTCCCGTTAAATGGTGCTTCCAGTGAAACTGGAGTACCTTCTTCTTTTTCTTTATCTGACGAGCTTTCGTATTTTAAGTCAAAAGTATCGTTTGCCGTGTCCGCTGATGATGTTGCTAATTTCTAATGAAGTAACTGTGTGTGGCAAACACAGCCAAATGGAGTGATAAACAGTGAGACATGCCACTGCAGTAAATATAAGCACTCTTGGAAAGCCACTTGTCCAATCACAAATGAGTGGACTGGAACTAACTGCTGTATAGCATGTAATATCTAATCTAGCACCAATAGCAGGGCCTGAATTCCGTTTTTTTAAACCGGGGGGGGGGGGGAATCAGGCTAAATTAATAATATTCATTTATTTATTTCTACAGATTTTAATGTATGGTGGTTTTCAAAACAGCTTAATAACAAAATTTGTCATGC
>CM075005.1:12166902-12215347 GCA_037576675.1 Pangasius sanitwongsei
TTATTTATGTCTACAGATTTTAATGTATGGTGGTTTTCAAAACAGCTTAATAACAAAATGTCATGCTCTCCTCCAAATTGACATTAAGAACTGTATTAAAACTACATATTAATGCCTTTCAGAATCAGTGCATTTCATATATTCCAGTTTCAGTTCAATTTCTTTGTTTTTGTTTATTTTTTTAAAAAAAACTTTATACAAAATATACCATGCTCTCTTTCAAACTGGCATTAAGAACTATAATTTAATAATTTAATAATAATTTAGTTTAAACTAAATATTAAAGTCTCTCAGTTTCAGTGTCTTTCATGTGTTTCAGTTCAATTTCAGTCACTTTTTTTCCATTGATTGGGACTTTTCCCCCCCTGTGGCTTATTCTAAGCCTGAATGAAGAAGGAATGTCTCAGCTTTCTAAGATATAGCCTAAATATTTTTTTCTAATATTTAAGCGTTGTGAATCTAGTCAGTGTCAGATTTTTTTATTTTAAGAAAAATTAAAGTTCTCAAAGATTAAAAACCATTTTAGTGAATTATGTTTATTTCAACATAAATTAAAAAACAGTTAAGGAAAAATCTATTGCATACCGAGCTGTTGGGTCTCCTCGCGGTTGAAACACGGGTCGTTAAGTGAGAGATGATGAATATCAGTAAGCAGGAGGCTATTTTGACATACTGTCTTATGTTCATTCATGTTAACTTTGGATAAAACGAGCATTTTAAGACAGGGAGATGATGATTAACTCGCGCTTCGTTGCTGCTGTGTTGAGTCGGCAGGCGCGCTCTATCCGCTCACACGCTATAAAGAGTAAACAGCATTTAATGTTTGAATTTCGGGAATAAAATAATATAATTTGAAAGCCGATATTATCTTCACAAGCAGCTCATTATGACGATGCGCTACAGGGCTCAACGCCAGTCAGAGATGGCCGCTGAAGTGCTGTTTGTGGAATTAAACTCTAAAATAAAGACAGACTGCGTGAACCGGTGATTTCTTTTTTCGAGTCTGTTGATGTATTTCATAATTTAATCTGAGATGAAGCAAATACATTTGTGCGGGAATTTCTTGCATTATAAAAGTCAAACTTGCGGGAATGGTTTAAAATCAGCACCCCCCATATATATACACACACACACACACACACACACGTATACAGTATATAGTTAATATAAATAAATAGTTTATAAATAATTTCAAGTTTTAATGACATTTTTGACAAGAATACACAGAACATTTTCTTCTCTCTATTTTCAGGTTATTTAGTGTAAAAGAGAATTGTTAATAATATTTTATATAAGAGATAATTGTTTTTGGACTGCCTTATTGTAAGCACATGATTTTTTAAAAACATACAAAAATATTTTTATATAAAGCTATTAGTGGAGCGGACCCCAGGTTGGGAACCACTGGTTTAAATTATGCGCAATCCCGCGCCGAAACTCAAGCCTTGAATAGTTTATTATTACTCACCTACTAAGTAAGAGCTCTGGTTTTAAATGTTAGTGCATCATCAAGGCCTTGGCACTGCATTTCACTTGTACTTTGAGTGGAAAAACTCCTAGAACTTGCCCTCTCATCACTCAAGATTTGTCTGTGTGATGTGATTACTTCATCAGGCATCAGGGTGCTTTACTCTTACGCAGGCGGTAAATGAAGATCGCAGAGCAAAGAGAATGAGAACACAGCTGATGTGATGACTACTTAATAACATTCCCTCATTTTACATATTTTCCCTGAAAGAAGGGAGCACAGCGCGATCATTTCTATCGGTCACACTTCCATGCGTCAAATTCACCTCGATTAACCTTTTTGTCTGCGTTTGATCTGGTCGCCTCTGGCTAGTTATAACGCGAGTGAGAAACCAATGCGACGCAAGTTAAATCGGATGGTCTGTTTCTTGAGTCTATTAAAAAGGAAAATAAGTCTTAACAGTGTTTAAAGACATACCTCTTTACATTTGTGATAATGGTCTTACGCACAGTGGTGTATGGTGCAAATAAACAACAGGAGAACTGTAGGAAATTTGCCAGTGATATAACTCCTAAAGTCTATTTCCTACATAATTCAAACCATACCAAAACATCAAATCTGAAAATTGTTTAAGAAATTCATACCCACATTTTTCATACACGTTGGCGTTTGTGCGACAGTTGCATGCCCCATGACTATGTAATGCCTCTGTTTTTCTCAAAGGCACAGAGACCTCAACAACTAAGTAATTTTTGGAGTCATATGCATTGTGAAATCGTGCTTGCACCTCCCACATGTTTCCACCCCCGCTTAAACAACAACCAATCAGCACCACTGAATGAGGAGGGGCAGGAACACTGACCTGCCTCATCACACCTCATCACAAAGAAACTCAAACATCTGTTAGATGGGCATTAGATTTTCATCCACCTGGATCTCTGATCATCTGGGTCATGTTTTCAACTCTTATTTCTGGCTGATCTCGCCTTGTCTCTACCGCTGCAAGACACAGCCACAGGAGAACTTCAGCCCTTTGTGACGCACTGTGCAACTGTGCTCACTGACTCACAAAAGGTCTTGTCCATGATCCCTGGAAAAGCTAACTAAACTAAGGTTGCAGTTGGACCTTGTGCATTATCCCCGCTGAAAGCTGCCCTACACAGAATCATAAGCCCTTCTCCACGATCCGTAGACAAGCAGACGCAACGCTGCAGCTAGAAGTTCAGCACGATCTCAGCTGAACTGTGCCGCACTGAGGACTCTCTCTCTCTGCGATCCTCCACTGACGCAACAGCTGACTAGGCTGAAGTCACTTCACAGATCAGAACCACCACCGAGACACCATCAGAGTGTAACTATAAAGCTTCCCTATGTACCTTCTTAAATATTGGCATGGCAGTTTAGTTGGAATTAGTATGTTAAGTAGATCCAGTCTTTTACCCATTTCACATAAGATACTAACAGCACTCGCTGTGTATATCTGCCTTTAAGCTTCATTCCACTCAGCATCCGATTGGTCCATCAATTACTTCCACTACATTTAAATACATTTTCAAATGTCATATTTTGTATAAGATTAATGCATACCTTTCTTATTAACAACTTTGTATGCTTTACATGTGCGTGGTTTTCTCTCTCGCCACAAAAAGAACACAAACTATTACTATTTCTTATCTTGGTGATGCAACCATCAAGTCATCTCATTCAAATAATATTCTGTCCATTGGACTGGTGCCCCATTTGACTGAATTATTATTATTATTATTATTATTATTATTATTATTATTATTATTATTATTATTATTTAAAATTAATAATCATTTCTAGTTATTCTAGTTATTAATAGTAATAATATTAATAACTTACCCACCTTACATATCTCATAGCACACGACCTGCAATAGCTTGAGCTATACATTGCACTCGACATATAAATGAAGTCCTGTGTGCTTTTACAGTATGTTTTTGTTGTTAGTTAAGTACATGATGCATTGACAAAAATCCACATCGATATTTTCATAAAATCAATATTGTCGTTTTGGTCAACTAAACATTGTAGCCCAAGTTTCTATCATTTAGTTTTAGCAAAACTAAAAAAAAGCAACTTTAGCATTTCAGATAGCGGCCTATTCAGTTTTAAGTCAAGTGGTAATCAGGCATCACATCCAACCAGCAATCTTACATCCATGCGACAATCAAAAAACTGAAGAGCTGTTTTGGGGGAAAAAAAAAAAAATGGTGCATCATTGGTTTATACATTGGTCTATTATTAAACCCACGCTTTTATAATGACACTTCAAAGAGGAGTAAGATTTCACAGCTGCTGCACTGAAGAGGGAATTAAAGCAGAGCTCTAAACACTCTGAATACAGAAGTCTGATAACTAATGACAGAGACACACACGCAGCCCCTGCTGCCAACGGCTCAGACTGCTGAACATTCATATTCAGTGCAAAGTTCACAAAAAGACCAAAAGAGGAAAGCAGTGAAGGAGCATGCTAAATGAATAGTAGCACTACATACTGCAGCTTTATCAGACACTGATGTGAGCCACTGATCTGGTGGAAAACAAACGCGTGAAGCGAGCTGCATGCTTATTCTTTGAGATGTACATGAAAGTCTTCATGGAAACCTTTTTTAAACCAAAAAAGGAAAACTTAAGTGACAGCAGGCTGCAGCAGGAAGTGACAATATTACGTAAAGAATTTTTTTTTTAAAAATTGATCTGGGGGCAGAAAACCTATTTTAATTTTGTCGCTTGCATTATGTTCTTGTCTATGGAAACTTGTGTGGTTTTTCCAGCCACCTCAGACTGTTTCTAACTGCCCTGGGCTCAGTTGGTAAGGGGCTGTGCAGCTCATACTGCTGAAATAGTTACTCCGTCATGAGAGCCATGATTTTGTGCTGCTATACGTGTTGGTTTAGATTTTTCCGCAGGATCTGTATGAACTTAGTTTGTGCCCATAAACTAGTAATGTGGCTTTGCCTCCACTCTAGAACAAATCAGAGGGAATGGCAATTTATTTCGCACAGATCCTTTACACCACAGACGTAATTAATTCTTATAGAATATACGTAAAAGTACATATGCACCCTCAGACCTCTGGGTCTGGGCCGATTCCCAGTCTTGCGCCTAAATCCCGACTTCCTCTTGGTAACCATGACGATTCCCTGCACACGTCTGTTGCTTAGTTATGCGAAACATCAAAAGCAAGATGGCAGCTTGCTTTAAGACAAGTTGTGTCCTGTCGTACTGCGTAACATCTGTACTGTCTCAGCCAACACCGAAGGCTTCCACAGCACAGTGTGCGTCAGTGGATCTGATCAGGACACACGTCAAATTCATCTCTATAGAGCAAAGCCTTTGTGACAGTAATACACAAGGAGCTTCCTGAGAATGAGTGAAGAACAAAAACCTGCTTAAAGACTTTTTAAATGCCATTTCAACAGTTGAGTCCATTTCAATAGCAGGTTGTTATGCCTTGTTGCTTAAATGTTTTAAAAGTAAACATTCACGAGCTCAGTCATGTCAAGCAACACTGTAAAGCACAGGTAAATACAACTTTCTATGCTGGCCATCATGTATATTCAAAAGTATGACAGGTGGGGGAATGAATGCGTTGGGACAAGCCATTTTTTGGTTTTGAATACACGATTCTACAGCGTGAATATTCTGCTTACATTTGCTCCTTACTCTTTATAAAAAAAAAAGAAATAAAAAAAAGAAAAAGACGTGACTAGTATTTGGATTTAGGAGTACAAGTGAATGACCAAATCAGTCTCTCTGCACTCCATGGATGAAAGGTCAGAGTTTTTGTGCAGTAAAGCTTTTCATACAACAAGTAGAAAAAGAAGCTGATATGCAAGATACAATACATTCATAATGGTGGTTAAATAAATGTCTGAGAAAGGCTACTCATCATACAATCATTTTTGCTTTTGTAGCAGCCAAATATGTCCACAAAAGTTAGCAGACATTAGAAACAGTGGGAACTTTTTTTTTTTTTTTTTTTTTTTTTTGGAGCAGTTGGGGGGTTGTTTGGAGGTTGTTTGGAGATTTGCTGCCATGCAGTCATGGGTGCAAAGATACATCAGGCCTTGTAAAGTCATTGCAAGATTCTGGCTGAACATTAGATTTTGCATTATTCAACAAACCAAGTGACCAGGTCTCTCTGCCATGTTAAGTAACTGCTTGGGGAAAAAAAGATGATTACAACTGCCATGACTTAAATAATCTACAAGTTACTACTACTAATGCAACATTGCACACAAGGTGAAAATAAAACAGTAGGGCAATCCGAAAATCTCAATCATTTATTAAACCCTTTATCCAGCTCAGCTAGCTGAAATTTTGTTTAGAGAGCATTTTAGGGCACTTAAGTTTCATGTGTTTGCGTTCACCGATTTGTGCGTGTGCTCCTTGGCAAAAAGCTTACCATACAACTCTGCAATATGTGAAATGCATGTAGGTTTGATTAATAAGGCTCAATAACAAACACACCCCAAACAGGTTACAGGAAGTACATACAGATGAACCACAGTTCTCTATACGGATGTCGCGTGAAAGCTATAGCCATAACACACCTTCAAGTTAGTGTCACTTGGTCCCACTGAAAGGGCAGAGCAAGAGATCCTTGGTGATCGACTGCTCATTAACAGAGGAGAAGTATTTGACATACACCTTGTACTGACAAATCTCAAGCATCAGTCAGTGCGGGTCAACAGGGCCAAAGTAAACTTACTTCATGTCCCACATAAAACTCGGTGTTGTTTTGCTTATCTTAATATAAATTCCAAGATTATAGTGCAGATAAAAGACTGGGACTGTGCCCAGATGATGTTCTGGCTCCGTCGCAGCTATAATACCAGCAATAAATGGTATCGACTGTATGAAGCATGGGAATGTCTCATGGCTGACTGTGAGAGAGGAATGTAGAGCAGATATGTTCTCTTCCTGACCCGGGTCTTGTCCCATTACATTTTCCAACAGCTCCATTAGCTCATCCAAGCCTCAACAGCACAAGAATTAACAAGGTCTGGAGGCCTATTACATTACCATTACTTGATCCAGGTTACTCTGCCTGAGGATAAAGCACACTATTGTATTAGATGCTCGAGCCAATTTAGTGACATTAACACTGATTCCACAACCTGTAACTGGGGTGGCGTTTCTCTTCAACACATTACAGCATGTTTACATTAGAATGGTAAAAAGAAATGCGATTACAGCACAGTGCTGACGCAGGACATAAAATACCTTCATTTACACAGACATTTTTCTTAATTAAACCTAAACGAGTGCCATCCTTATGATGCTCCTGCCACTCAACAAGCCTAAGCAGAAGAAAGTTCTCAGTCAGTGATCATCACAGGGAAAAGATAGAGTACTCCTTCATCAGAAATCATCACTGACCAACAAAGTAAATGGTTTGGGACACATTACCCTGGACTGAGTAGAGTATGAAAACCACTTCACTCCAAACCTGCTTATAATGGAAGTCTTAGAGCAGCTGATGAGGCAGTCAATAGGCATTACACTTACACATTTAAAATTCTTTACAGAAATGTGTAATGAGTGGAGGTATTTGTAAATCACGCTCTACACTTACAGAGATCTGACTAATTTGTGGTTGACCATTACCGACATAACCACAAAGTAGACAATGAAATGTCCAAGTTTCCACCTGATGGAGAGCATAAAATTAAGTAACAGGAATTGTTTAACTCTCACACTGCAGCGCTCCAAGTTCGTTTTACAAAACTATACAAGAACAACTTAGGATATTTCCCATCAGTCTCATCCTCAGACCTTTATTGTTAGAGTCTAATGTTTGTTTCATATTCAGTAAAACTGTGCATATTCAATGACAGAATTCAACACCTGCTGTTAGGCTTAAAATATAAAAGAGATCTGAATATTTCTGTTCTTGTTTAAATAAAGGGAAATGTCAAAAGTATTGTCTGTGATACATACATTACACATACACACTACAAATGTGACAGAGTTTAGGAGTGCATAAGAAAAGGGAACAAAACCTCCCGTTCAGGATATAATAGTTGATAGTTTATTCCACCACACGTAACTGCATGAACTACAAAGACGAAACACAAATGTCTGCCAAAAAAAAAAAATCCAGCTGCCTCCATCAGTAATCTGAGAAGTAAATGAACACCCGGCTCTACTGGCCTATATGACTTTAAACTCAGAAACTGGAAAAAAAAAAAAAAAAAATTGAAAATGACAGTCGAAGTGTGAAACTCATTGTCAAACAGCTTGTAGAGCCAAAGAGCCTGCAAATGAGGGGTTTAAAGCTATTTAAATAGAGAAACAGAATCGTTCAAATAAAAAGATGACATTGCATTCAGCAACTGTGCATTAAAGCCATGTACAACTCAAAACTATTCAACAACTCTTTCATTAGAGTTTCATAAAAGTTTTTTCCATCAACTTTTCCATTAGACCGTGCGGATCAGTTTGGGAAATTACCCATAATCCTCCCTGCTGTCATTATTTCCACCACTAAGCGAGCCGTACTAGTGCCATACTAAAGTACCTGAGCTAAATTTGGTTGGTAAAATTCATTACAGTTTGACTTCAAAGTCATCTATATGAAATTTGAGTAGTATTTCCTGCTTATCAAGTCACCATCAGATAACCTCCAGAGAAACACCTACTTTCATGGGTAGAGTTACGTAAAAGTGAGACACACACTCGGCCAGGAAACAGATAGTCCTGGGTTCACTTTTGTTGACGAGAGAGAGTAACAAAAACCACCAGTAATTGACTGATCACCTGCCCAGTAATAGTTCAATAATAAAGAAGGTGCTGAGCGGCTATTCCTAATTACCTCCATGTTTTTGCTGTTAGAAACCCTCATGTAAAACAGCACCGAGAGCAAATACACTCTTTCTGGTTTATTGTGCACACACTTTTGATAGGTCTGTGTAAAATGTGTGATTGTGTAAAAAGAAACACATCTGAAAAATTACTTCCATCCGAAATAAAACAATATGACTGGTGACTGACAATCTGAAATTATATCCATCCAATTAAACAGTGTGGAGAGTGGAAAGCACAATGATGCAGTGCTGCCAGAGCGTGAAACAAAACTGTCTTCACGTGCTGTTGTTTTGCATACTTATGTATACTCGGGAAAGATACATATGCTTTTGAGAGATTAAATAATTATGTAAGGACATGATATTCTACCAGACAGGCAGCTAGATACAAAAGTGATAAAGTGATACTACATAAAGAAAAACAGCTGATGTAATGAGCTGTACTGGGAATCGAGAAATGATCTTTTGTCACCATGATTCAGGTCTAGACGTCCGGTCTGCTCATGCTTGCCCGAAATCTGATTACTTGAGGCCTAAGCCTCAATAATGCATTGTGTAACAAGTAGAGCTATTATGGTAGCCACAGCTGCAAATCAGTGGTCCAGCATTCTACAAAAACACTTTCCCCCAAACTGATATAATCAGCTTTACTTTAACAGACCTTCATTCAATTACTGTGTTTCATGCAAGAGTTTTAAGAATGTCTAAAAGGAAACCAGCCAAGAGATCTAATATACCTTCATCACTACAAAATCTGATCCTGCCAGCAAATGGCACAAAAGAGGCCAGGTTTGGCCCCTCTCCTTTCTCAAATTTTAACCCCTAGCAGCATATGATAAAGAGGCCTGGAGCAGCTGCACACTGACCAGTCCCCAAGCACACAATTAACAACAAAAGAGCCCTTTTAACGCATTGAGCTAATCAGTGGCCGGCCCACCACTGCCGGCTCCCTAAACCATCTGCGAGATGGCAGACCTTCTCCCTGATTGTGAAAAAAAAAGAGGACTGGCACTATGCTATCATGTCCTAATGTCAATGAAAAACACATCGCTTAGCAACAGTCAAGCCCCCGCGCCTGGAAACCAAAAGCTTTTGCTTTCAACGAACAACTCAACAAGGAGCAGATGAGGGAATGTGCTCCAAGATTTGATTACCAAATGGCCTCCCATTGTTAGTAACCCATGGCAAAAAAATGAGCACTAAGAGCCAGGGCCAGGCTAAACATGACTTAAATGACCAGCAAGATCAGAACAACTTTAAATAACAATCCCTTGACATTCTGACCAGTTTGATATTCAGTTTAATCTAGAAGAAAATGACTACTTCTTTAACCACAGTTGGATGAAGCCATTCGACATATTAAAGCAATGTCAGACTGGTGAAGCTTTTCCTTACTATACTTGAGACCTGTCTAAATTAAGCACAAACAACTGAAATGATCACATTGGCAATATTAAATGAAAGAAAATTATAAGCCTAATAATTATGGCCTAATGAATAATGAAATTACTACAACTTCTAATTCCTCAGTAAAACAGCAGGCGGACCTCTAAAAACCTGGGTTAATCCAGACTCCCCTGTCCCATGGTGAGCTCTAGAAGCGAATATAATCGGCTCGCTTACAAGACCTCCCTCTCTCAACTATCTCAAAAAACTCAAAGAAAAATGATGGACCAAACATTGAGCATTCCATATGGGAATGGGAGGACCTTTATATACCAAGACAACACCCTTCTGGCACAATAATAGTATACGTACTGGGAACAAGCCTTTTGCTTTTAAAGCTTGGTCTGACTGCAGCATTCACACAGTGAAGGATATCATCTGTGATGAGGGCCTTAAATCATTTCAGAATTTGAGTGCAGCATTCTCCATACGTGGATTCTCTTTCTTCTTATACCTGAGACCGGGGTCAGCTCTAAAAGCTTATGGTGTTCCCTGGTCTACTAATGTATTGTCGCATCCACTATGGAAGTGGCTAGATTCCAGTACCGCTTCAAGAGACACAGCCTCCAGGGTCTATAACTCCATCCTGTTACAACAGTACTCCAGTTACAAGTATTCCAGTTAAGGGTTAAAACCTGACTGGGATGTGGTATGGGCCAGGCATTTTACTACCTCCAAGAACCCTGCACACCAACTGACCCACTATAAACTCATTAATAGGGCATACATTACTCCAAGTTTATTGCACAAAATAAAGGTTAGAGCTGATCCTTACTGTCATCTTTGCAATAAATCTACAGTAGGCTCTGATATGCACATGTATTGGTAATACATTTGTATGCACTGTTCTCTCAGACATTTTACACTTGGAGATGCCCAAGGACCCCTTGCTCTTCCTGCTACTGGATGACTCCACACTCAAGCTAAACACATATCAAAAAAGGACTTTAAGGGCAGCAGGTACCGCCGCCAAAAAGACCGTATTAAAGCTTTGTGTGGAACCATCCGCTCCTACAAATTCCATTTGGCTAACATACTTCAGGGACATTGCCTTGTTGGAGGGTACAACCGCTAAGCTCAGCAGTGCAAAGGATAAGACGATTCAAAGCTGGGCAGAAATCACTAAGGTGCTGTTGGACAAATTAAAGCCTTGATCTCTTAATTCTTTATTTTACTTACCCAGTCATTTCTATCTCAATGTGGGTAGCTTTCTTGGCATCTGTCTGTACAAAATTTAGTCAATATGTATATGTTTTTAAGTTCGGAATTAATAAAAATATTGATCAAAAATAAATAAATAAAATAGCAGGCAGACGTGACATGCACTGCTTTTAACTTTCCGATGAGAATTTGCTATGATTTCCAAAAGCTTAGTTTACATAAATCAAAACTCTGAGTATCATACAAACTGAATAACAATCCCGTACTGAGATACTCATAGTAATCAAACCAAATTCCCTACAGCTCTCTCTCAATTAACATCATGTGTTTCACATTAGAAAATATGGACTGGATCAGAATATGTCTAATCTGAGCCGTTCCAGATCTGTATCAGATAAATGCATCCTTGCTTTCATAGATCATCTTAGGAACTACACCCTGAGTAAATACTAAGATTTACACCCTGTTGGATTGGACCAAGCCAAGAATTCACATGAAATAAAACTCAAACAAAAATGTACACTTTTTAGTCATAATGCTTGCTTGTAGAGAGAACAAGCACACACTTGGTCAGAGACATGTAACCGTGCCCATAACATTAGTGTTCCTTGTCAAATAATTTTTGTTACATTTACAGTTAGTGTGCTTTGGAGGCACCAACAACATTGTGGATGTGAAGGTGCATCACAGTGCATGAAACAAATATAACCATCACCAACAGTGGTGTTCAATTCCAGCCTTGCAGACCACCTGCTCTGTACATTTCTAACTCCATACTCAAATCTTCAGCTAATTATTAACACACTATAAGCTAATTTAAGTGTCTTCAAGAAAGAAAAAAAAACACTACAGTGGAACAGAGACACTCGGGCACATGGACTATGCAATACTCCAATGCTCATCACACATGAAAAATGTAAGAAATAGCTTTCACTTCCTGAAGCTCGATGGACTACTAGATCTATAACTACAACTTGCTTTAGAGGCAAAAATGTTTTGCACAAAAACGTCTCATGCAACAAAACAGCCAACGCCATCTGCAATATCCATACCTGATCTTTCTCATGTGGTAGAAGCGTTACAGGTGGCAGATCCAGCACCAACCCAATGCTGCTCCTGAAGCCGGTCTTTCCACCTCCACTGCCATTTCTCATCCTGTAAAGCGGCCCATCCTTTAGCAGCCTCCCATTATTTACGGCACGCTTAGCAGCCAGCCTCAGCCTCTGCTGGAACCTGGGGTTAGCCACCACGTTGGCCAGGTCATCCTGGCTCCTTAAGAAGCGCTCTATGTTCCTCAGAGATGAGCCAGCAGGGACACCCAGGCCCTCGATAGCCCTCCTGAGGACCTTATTCCAATCCAGGTGCCGCAGATCTCCCGCAGGTACCACAGATCCCGCCGATGAGGGAACCGGGCCTCCAGGCCTGATCGCTGCAATCCTCCCTGGGTTATCCGGATCTTTGTATGAAGCGCAACCTTTGCTAGTGACCTTAAGGATGGACCCATCCTTTACAGCTAGCTCCAACTGCTGCAGTACGGTACTCTTGTCTAGTCCATGCAAAGTAGATACAGCATGGCAAATTCGCTCCTCCGAAGGCCGCTGCTTCTGCCTTTTGATCTTCTGAATAGCCTCAAGAATCCACTCTGTGTACAGGGGATTGGCCAGTTTCACCATGGTGAAATTATTTGTTGCATTAAGGCATAATCCATGAATACATTCCTTCTTTTTATAAGCAAACAATATGCATCCACAAGCAAAAGTCAGCCATCAGTACACCATGGTGTGTAAGATTACTGACAGAAATCCTTATGCCAGGCTGTGTCTACATTTCCTCAAAATTTCCTCAAGACACAGTCAAAAATACAACTTAGTAAATCCAGGCAAAGTTTTTCCTTGCAAAATCCTTGCAAACTTCACATGTGAGTGAAACCTGGAAGGGAGAGAGGGAAAAAAAAAAGATGCATTACAAACAAGCAAACATGTATGCATAGACCTAGTTAACAGTAGACATTTCTAAGTCTTCAGACCTGGTATGAACAAGTCTCAGGTGGACAGTGCTAAATACAAGTCTGAACATGGTTAAAGGCATCTTGTGACTCGATCACTCAGACCACTTGCACAAGTGGCCAGATTACAAGTGTACTATGAACAGCAATGTGTCCCAATGCGTCCTCAACATCAAGACCAAAGACAGAGTCACTAGTGTTTGGAACTGATTTAGTCTGAAAAGCAAAAGTGAATTCAAATCCCTGAGTAAAGACAGGTCAAAACACTAGCAGCTGAACTGGACCCCCAAGATGTACTACTACAATGGAGGAAATTGTACGTTTTAATTTTGACTTGATTAATAACAAGTATATATAGCCAATGTGTTATTGGTCTCACTCTTAACCAGCTACATTGAGCACTAACTGTACTAGGTACTTAAAAATTGGTCCTAACTGCCCAGGCACCTGAGACAAGCAGATTATGCATCCAGGCAACTGCAAATGAAAAGCAAATAGCCTGGAGGACTAGGGCTGCACGATACTGAAGAAAAACGCGATATGCGATAACTTGTTAAATAATGCGATATGCGGTACTATAATGCTATAAGTGTGTAAAATCAATTTACACACACACACACACACACACACACACACACACACATATATATATATATATATAAACTGAAAATGACATAACCACCATAAATGTTTCATGTTCTTGTGAGGAAAAGAAAGCAATCTCTGCTGTCTGCATCGCCCTAAAACTTTGAATTTTTCGTAACTTTCTGAAGTATTAAAATCATTCCGTTATCGCAAGCCGTTGCGATATGCATATCATGATATTTACATTTGCGATACTTCGATAATTTCGATATATTGTGCAGCCCTAGAATAAACCCTACTCCCTACTGACTTTTGCAAAGCTAAAGTTTTCATTTGGTGTGCGTGTTCAAACGTAATGAAGTTCACAGTGGTGAGATGCATCTCAATACTGTAACTACAGCATCAGCTACTTGTTCCAGGTCCTGATACCTGCTGCACTACACACATCAGCCGAGGATCTGCTTAATGGTAGAATGATGTGATAACAGAACACCACAGCTCATAGCCAAAATCCTGGCCAACAATTTACTGAACTTTTTTTTTTTGCCAAAGTTGCACACATTGCATAGAAGACAATACTGACATTGCTACACAGAGTCATCCTCTCCCTGGGTATTCATATAATCATTTATTTATTTACATTTTTTTCCCCATTTATTTTTTCCTTGGTCTACATTAATGCAAGTAGCTATCGTGCCATACCGAAACATGCATCAAAACTGGGCCCTGGGCAGCATATTGGAGCTGTTACTTGCTTGGTGGTCTAGCTAACAGATTTATCATTTGTCCACCCCCACTACATTATGAACAATGGAGCCTTAAACAGTTTGTTATTAGTAAGTTATACATGACATCTAATTGAGCTGAATATCACATTAAAAAGTCTAACATGCTCTAAAAGCCTCTTGGTACTATGGATCTTTATTTTAAACTGTCTATTCAAACTCCAATGGCTAAAATTAGATAAGAAATCAACTGAAAGTAGTTGCTGACAGTAAAGCGAAACATAATGGTAGCATGTTGTGACAAGAACAACACTAAGTGGAGAGAAGATCTGGACATTTTATATAAAAAAAAAAAAATAAAATAAAAAAATAAGTAAGTAAATAAATAAAAATAAGTCGCTTTTTTTTTTTTGGACGAGTTCCGAAAAGAAACAACGAGCTGCCCTGAAAGAGTGCACTTTAACTGTTTCTTTAACCTTTCTACTCAACTTCAGTAATTTGGCTACAAAAGACATGTAGTTAAAATGTCATGCTAAATATTTACATCACATATGGCACTGTCCAAGGCTGTGGTCACTACCAAACCCCATAACTTTCCTACAAGTTCCTATTCTAGTCAGTCACATATGTTCCAACTATTTGTGATTTTTGTGAACGGCTTTAACCAGGTGTTTTATGGGTAGAAGTAAAATGGTGTGCGATCTCAGATTTAAGGGGTGGTCTAGGGCACAGCCAAGCCAACTTCATAGAATCAAACGGCACAGCATGACAAACCCACAAGACCAATGAACAAAAAAAAAAAAAAAAAATGTGGCTGAAAATTAACGCACCAGACACTCTCAGACTTTGGGAACAAAAATCTACATACGAACAAAATGGACGTCAAATGCCTGTTAGGAGGCAATAAGATGAGCACAAGAGCAAAGTGCACACCACTGACTACTGATTGCATTATTTGATTCAGGAGCATGCTCGTTCCTCATAAAATCAATAAAATAATAAAATCAGACTTATGTGTCCTGGCAGGATGTCAGACTTTTTAGTTCAACTCTTTCCACGTCTAACATTTTAGTGACAATGACACAAACTTTCCTGTGTCACACACAGAAGTGGGTTAAGCAGTCTGACCGCATGATGTCCCTGCTCATATATCAAGAACTATTCAGTAGCTACTATCAGGTAGCTACAGTCTCTTGTGACTGACTCGGCTGACAGCACTACCTGGTCTGCAGCATCCTCGCCAGATGTTACACCTCCACTAACAGCCGTTACCATTAAACCGTTTTTTTTTTTTTTTTTTAGAAGTGTCAGGCAGATTTTCTCAATGTGTTCACTTACTCTTAGAAGGGCTGTATACATCACATCAAATTAAAAACACAGGCATCTCTTTTTATAGCACTTTATTTCAGAAACCTTAAGTCTAGATGCAAGTGCACTGGCAGTCTTGCTGACATTGATCTAACCTCCTGGTGCACAGGGAGCCAATAATAGGTGTATTAAAAGGTCGTTTCCACACATACTCAGAGATCCATAAAGAAAAGAAGAAACAAGACTAACCTAATACAAACACTAGAAAGGCTGCTTGGCTTTGTGGCATCACAACTGAAAAGCCTACGTCTGTGTTACTCCAAAGCAAGTAAAACCGAATATTACTCGTTACCGTATGAAAAGAGCCCAACAAAATCTCCGCCGAAATCTACAACAGCCTGTGTGAAGACGTGTTCTCCATGCCCGAGCATATGATGAAGATCCTCTAATGAGAGATCTGTGACTAAAAGAACATGACTATGTTCCGCCTACATCATCAATCAGCAAGATCTGGGCTCATGCAAAAACTGATATCACATCAACAGAAACATTCTTTAAACTGACCTTGATTTAAGAAAGATTTTTTGCCTGTGCATTAGCACCATGTTTGTAGCTGTCCTCTGACTTTTCAACATCTTATGCTGTCCTTTTATCTGCAGCTTTGTAATGGTCAGTATGATCCCAACTCACGACCAAAGAATACTTGTGTGATTTTTGTTTGTGACAAAATCGTACAGTGTAAAGCCATCTTAACTTTCTGTAAGGAATAAAACGCGATGGGGCGTGCTGCTATAGGAAAACAACCCCAGCCCAAAGTGGATTCGTTTCCTATACCAGCACGCCCCAGTGTTTTATTCCTCTTATACCACAGGGATTTGTCAATGATAACATTTCTTAAAATGTTTTAATGAACAAATCATACTTTTTAACCAGTTACAGCTACATTTAATGTTGTCGAACATCCACGAGACAAGTTACTGTTATTAGTTACATTACAGCAGCTATAACATATCTTTTCTCTCTCCCTTGAAGTTAATGAGACAAAAAAAAATAAAAAACCTCCGCCTTGAAGACTCTCCCGTGGAGGAAAACACACTGACCATTACAAAGCGCTGACTCCAGAGACTCCTTCCATAAACATTAAATAAACATCTCCTTACAGAAAACTCCTCCATGTCAATGATTAGGCCTATACGGTTTTCTTTGTTTTTTTTAATCTGCTTATTATTAGCCTCAGATTCTGCAGATTGTCCGCCATCCCTGTGAATGAGCTGTTACACGAGAAATGCTAACATGTTTTAATGAGCGTATCATTTTAAAGAAATTATAGTCCGAAATAATCTCCGAGCCATGCTGTTATGGAAAATTAATCACCACCTTCTGACCAATCAGATTCGAGAACTCAATCAAGAAAGTAAAATCAAGTCACATATCTTGTTTTAATTTGGCTGCAACTGATGAACCATTGCAATGGGTAAAACAACGCTGTCTTGATACTGCTTGCACACAGAAAAGGCGGCGGGAAAAAAAAAAAATCAGACCAGATAATGCTTGAAACTAGATGGACCAGTGCAACAGGGTTAAAGATGGACAGATTGAGAAATCATTTGGGCATGCACAACAAAAACCATGATGGACTGACAATACTGATGTCACATGCAGATTCAAAGAGACAAACGAGATTTACATTCAACAAAAATAGTTAGCATTATGCAGCAGATGAGCTATTAATGTGGGAGAAGTGACATTGTTAGAGAGGTAGAATGGCTAAGACGGTGAATAAGATGAAGGAGGAAGAACAGTGCAGCGAGCAGCCAGCAGGTGACACGCATTGTACAATTTCTCCAGAATTCCTCTGCTCTCAGCACTGACAGCGGCTCACACACACACACACACACACACACACCGACCGATCAGCGATCTAAAACAAGCAGAAGAGAAAAAGAGGACTAATTTAATCCTCCGACATCTATCGAAATCAGAAGCAGGCTCTGATCGTGCAAGATGGCAGGCATACCGGCAAAACACTCCGAGCAAGTAACATTAACATTCATGCGCCAGGTGGCGAGCAAAGTTCTTAACCAAACAAGTGTTAAGTGGGAGGTCAGAGCTATACATTTATAATAATAATAATAATAATAATAATAATAATAATAATACGTGCATCTCCATGAAACTGCACGTTATTAAACGCTCAGAAGGCGCTGCCAACACAACACAGCTTCACGTAAAGCAGTATTTTATAGCGAACTGCCAGTCAGCCAGCACGCCTGCGGTCACGGCAAAAGAATCCAGCGGTAAAACTACAGAGAAATAAACCCAAACGTCCAAAAAAAAGTGTCCAGCTATATATTTACCAAAGTATCACGCACACATTCATCATCCGAGACTTAACAAGCTTGGCTGCACTTTTGCAACGAGTTCAGTCTTCTGAAAAAAATCCCATCAACTACTGCAACCGCTTCGGGAATATAATACAAATTCCCGAGACTGTCCGTCTCAAAAAAGCTCAAGTTTTTTCAAGACAAGAACACAATATTAGCGAACGTGCTAATATGCTAAGTGCCATTAAACCAGCTAGCTTAGCAGCATCTCCCCATACAGAGCTAGGCAGCTGCTGGCTAGCCTTCACACACACACACACACACACCGCTAGTCAATAGTTTTAGTTCAACGCTAACGTTAGCCTGCTAGCAAAGAGGCGCTCGGGTTGCTAGCGGGCTAGCAGGCAACCTAGCTAGCAGGCTAGGTGGCTAAATTAGTCTGTGTTTTATGACTACTTCCGACAGATGACTATCGATAATTTATGATGAGAAGCAAAAGCTTCAATTAAGATAGCTCCGTGCACAGAGAGTAAAGTCAAAATACACACCTCGCTCGTCAACTCTACGCGCTCTTCAGAGGACAGGTGACTGCGCTGCTGCCCGGTCGCGTTACTAAACAGACGCCATTTTGTTACAATGTTGTAGTTTACATGAATCCGACATGACACTGATTACAACCCAATGGAGCCTCATTAAACCTCGCCTTCTTATCGACGGGTCCTCCCAAGAAACTTTAATATTGGTTAGAAAGGGCAAATGCCGATCTCTGGTTTGATAACAAAAGTGTCAATCAAACAGAAGGCGTCCAGCCCCTGGAGGAGTAGATTGGCTCCATGATCTGTCAATAATCACTTGACCCGCCTTTTAAGGTGACCACTGTTCCCTGTTCGCTGTCTGCGCGTGACATATCAAATGGCACACCTGCAATTCTCCACCGTGCGTGCACAAAATCGGATGTGAAAATAAAACTCGTGGTCACGTTATGTCTTTTTTTTAATCGACCCAATTAATCGATATTGAACTTAAATCACAACATGCTCACGTTCTACCTTTAGACAGTCCACTAATCAGAATTAAGCTGAAGGCATTAGCGCACATCACCAACAGCAAGACATATTTTATAAATGTAATGATCGTGTAATTATCAGAAGTGTAGCCTGTCTGGATGATTTGTGGCATGTCTCATCATGATATACAGCCCACAGCGTAGTCTAAACTCTGAAAGCCGAGTTTGCGTGTAGTGCGCGAGCACGCTGTTTAGGCGCTCTCCTTATGTACTATCTGGTTAAGGTTAGAAATTACATTTAAAATGCACAGTAAAGTCAAAGCCCTACACTGCAAGTCAGATGAGCGTTCAGATCGCGTCTAATGTTTTCCGATCGCCAAATCAAAGCGTTTAAAGTGCGCGGTGATGACTGCGCCCCGCATCCAGTCTTAAATCAAACCAGCACGAGCCTTAAGCTAACGTCCGCGCGCTCGACATCAAGCTGCTGAAAATCGGTGCGATCTGGAAAATTCCATTTACGCGTGTCGAGCACTTGATCGCCTCACTCCATCAAGTCACATCACTCACACAGCAAGTTGAACGAACTAAAACCTTTCGGAGTAATTAACAACTCTAAACACAGCTCGGGTATCGCTGAGCTTTAAAGCCAGAACGTTTCCGTTACCTCAAGTTGCTCGGCGCTCGCTCCGCTCCTGGCGGAAGCACTTAATAAACCGGTTTATTTGAAGCGGCGTAGAAAATCGCGTAAAGGGGTCAATTAAAATCCAGCGGGTCCCGTTTGATCCGGCGAATAAAAAGCGCGGCGGAGGCACAGGGAACCTGATATAACTACTAATTGAAAGGTTAATCTACATGAGAGTGTGTGGCAGAGTAGTACCTCCCCTTTCAGCACTTCCATCAGCCACAGAGGAGAGAGGACTCGCTGCGAGCGCCATGTGACATCACATCGGTCACTGTAAAAAACAATGTACATTACTGCACATCACACACGCCATGGCGCAGAGGAAAAAGAACAATCCATGTGGAGATAAGCGTGTGAAAGGAAACCATAAAACGAGGTTAACTTTCAAGGAAGATGTCCATAATTCAAATCACGACATTGCATTACACTATACACTGTAAAAACAACAAGAGCAACACACATTACATACTGAATGTCTGAGAGAATATGAGAAAACATGCATACGATTTGAGACAAATGTATAAAAGAATAAACTTTTAAGGAATATCCAAATTATGACTCTGTCACTCACATACTGTGTGCTCTCAGAAAAAATGGTACTAAACTGTACCCTTCCTTGTCCTCAAAGGTACACCTTTTGTACCTTTATTGTGTATCTTTGACCTGAAAAGTGCATGTAGTGTACCTTTAATGTATTACTCACTCTCTCATGGACTTTAAGTAACCGCCTTGTCCCGGTCAGGGTTGTGGTGAATCAGGAGTATATCCCGGGAACACCGGGTGTTATGGAAGGAATACGCCGTGGATGGGACAACAGTCCATTGCAGGACAGCATGCACACACACATTCACACACTCATTTAGGAGCAAGTCACCTAATAACATGTTCACCTACTAGCATGTTTTCGGGCGGTGGGAGGAAACCCGGAGGACCCAGAGGAAACCCGCACTGACACAAGGAAAACATTCACAGAAACTCCACACGGACAGTAATCCTGAGCTCGGGATCGAAATCAAACCCTGGACCCTGGAGCTGTGAGGCAGCAACATTACCAACTACACCACCACATCACTTAGTATATTACTCTCAAAGCTAATTAAAGGTACAAGAGTGATCCTTAAGGTCCAGTTGTGTACCTTAAATCATCTGAAAGGTAAACTTCAGTGAAGTTTAAAAAAAAAAAAAAAAAAAAGTATTTGCCCCTTCCTGATTTCTTCTTTTTTTCTTTGCATATTTACCACACTTAATTGTTACATATCTTCAAACAAAATTTAATACAAGACGAAGACAACCAAAGTAAACTCAAAATGCAGCTTTTAAATAAAATTTCACTTACTGAAGAAAAAAAGTTATGCAAAACAACCGGCTTTGTGTGAAAAAGTATGTAATGGCCCCTTGGTTAATCAGTTAACCAAATAACCAAATTTACAAGTAATTTACAATAGACGAGACACATCCAGCCGTGTGTACTGCCAGCCCTGTTGCATCTAAACACTACTTAAATAGAACCTTTCTATCAATGTGAAGTAGGCGAAAAGGTCTCAACAAACAGCACACCATGCCACAATCAAAATATATTCTGAAAGAGATGAGAAAGTTATTGAAATATATCAGTCTGGAAGGCTCTGGGACTCTGCAGTGAGAGACATTATCTCTGCATGGAGAAAATTTGGAACCATGGCGAATCTTCCCAGAAGTGGCCGGCCTACCAAAATTCCTGCATTCGGCGACTCATCGAAGAAGTCACAAAAGAGCGAAGATGAACATTTAAGGAACTGCAGACCTCGCTCGCCTCAGATAAGATCAGCATTCATGATCCTACCATAAAAAGAAGCTGGCCGTAAATGGTATCAATGGGAGGGTTATAAGGTTAAAACTGCTAACCAAGAGGGAGTTAAAGGCTCATCTCACATTTTCCAAAAAACACATTGATGACCTTAAAGCTTGTTCTATGGAATTCTGAGTCAAAAGTGGCTTAAATCCGACAATGCGTCTGGCATAAACCTAACACAGCACTGTACAATAAGAACATCATACAAACAGTCAAACATGGTGGTGGTAGTGTGATGGTGTGGGGATGCTTTGCAGGATCTGGGTGACTTGCCATAATTGATGGTACCATGAATTTTGCTCTCTACCAGAAAATCCTGAAGGAGAATGTTCGGTCTGTGATCTGAAGCTCAAGTGCAATTGGGTTACGCAGTAGGACAACCATCCAACACACAAGAGCAAGTCCACCTCTGAATGGCTCAAAAGAAACAAAATTAAGGTTTTTGAGGGGTTCCTGACTTGAACCCCATTGAAATGCTTTGACAAGACCTTAAACGGGCAGTTCATGCTCAAAAGCTCTCCAATGTGGCTGAAGTAACGCAATTCTATGAAGAAGAGTGGGTCAAAAATCCTCCAGAGCAATGTGAAAGACTGATCTCCAGTTATCACAAGTGTTTGGTTGAAGATGTTGTTGCTAAAGGTGGCAAAACCACTTTAGAGGCAATTACTTTTTCACATGGGTGGTATAGGTGTTGCATAACCTTTTAAAAACTGTGTTTCATGTTTCCTCATGTTGTCCTGGTTTTATATTACATTTGCTATGAGGATCTGAAACCATTTCGTGTGATAAATATGCAAAAATACAGGAAATCAGGGGGGTGGGGGTCACACTGTACACACTGATGGTACCACCCCATTGACAAGGAACAAAACAGTTTAGTACTTTTTTTTTTTCTGAGAATGTGGCTGAGAGAAGAAATGGATACATTTTGAGATAAACATAAAAATAAAAAAAATGAAAAAGGTCAAATTTTAAGGACGAGGTCAACATCCAGTCATGATATTGCTGTGCAGATTATAGACTAGAAACTACTGATACACTCACACTGTACATATTAATATCTTAAAGGAAAAATCCATTTCTTTCTTCAAACTTCTTTTTTTCACTTTGGTTACTGGTTTCTTACATTACCCACATTACCCACAATGCTGTTTGACTCCCTGCTGATAGTGGACTCTTTCCTCCTTATCTGTACACTCTGCTCAAACAGATTGAGTTCCAACGCTTCATGCCAACACCTCCATCAACACCATGGTGCTTGTCATCCCGAGTTTCTGCTATAAGTCAGTACGGCTGTGTTGTGTAGCTGCATTGCATTCTGGAACTTTGAGTCCAATGTTTGTTGTCTCCATTACTTCTATGGTGGATTTCTCATTGACATTGATAGAGAAAAGAAGCTCTTGCTTGAGATTGTTTACATTTTCTCTCCTATTAAATGCCATTGTAACTGTGCTAGCAATGTCCCTGTGTGAAGCCTGTATGCCACACACCTGCTAACTTCTCACACAAATAACAACAATACAGCATTGTCTAATGAATTAGCACCCGAATCGCTAAACACATCACAAATATATCAACATAAATATGTTTATTGTGTTTCAGGGTGGACTTTTCCTTTACGTTTGGAGCTGAATATCTGCATGATTTTACAACTCATACAAGTTTAGCTTCTTCCAGACTTTCAATCAATCAGACAGACTGCTTCTTGTCTTGATGATTCCAGCCATGACCTCATCATAGTGGCATTTGAAAATAATAATGCTGACATACCGCTATTTCCTCTGCCTTAATCAAAGATTAATGTACTACCAATTAAAACCTGAGGCATATGGAAAACAGTTACAGTTTGGCAGCAGCCTTCATTAGCTTTCAGCAAAACTCAATCAAGATGATCTCACACAACGTGTGTGTGTGTGTTCTAACTTGAACACTATTCACGTTTCAGCAAGTTTGATGTCAACTCTTTGTAGTGAACATTCTGGGCATACCTATACACACTTAATCATTTTCTTTTTTGCCAGTGAAAAAGCAATCAGAATTACTAGAAAGTTCTTTTCAGCAAGTGTGATTAAATATATTGACTGCTGTTGGATATTGCAATAAAACACAATTGTCTGTAATATTTATTGCTATATGGCACCACTGAATTAAAGCAATATTTCAATCAAATATGCTAAAACTGCTATGAATGAATGGAAGTCACTGCAGGGTTGAATTACGCTAACACGACCATGCTAACGTTCTAGCATTTATTCATTGTTAGCCACACTCATTCAAGACATGGTTTAGAATTCTCCTTTTTTTTAAAAATAGAGCATTTAATCTTCACTGATTTGAAACACGTTCTCCAATATGAATCTGTAACCTAACAGTCAAACGTTTAACATGTATTTATTGATGTTATACTGCTCATGGACCAGCTGTTTCTCATTCATTTATAAAAAAAAAAAAAAAAGAAAAAAAAAAAAAGGATAGAAATCCGAGCTCTTGCTGAGCATGAGTCAGAGAATCTGGATTAAAATTAGACAACAATTTTTGCTGTATGTGTGTTTTCACTTGTACACAGTTGAAGATTAGAGCAAATAAACACTTTCAAAGGAAGTAATCAGCAACACGGTGGTGTAATGGATACGGTGGAAAGTTGAGCAACTTCACCAGCCTGACAAATTATAACAATGAAAATGTATATGCAACATCTTCTAAATATGAGGGCGCCGATTCAAGGTCACTGTTGTAACATGCAGGCAACACTACTGCCTGGAAATGAAGAAAGATTTGTGTATTAATTGTACAAAGTCATATATATATATATATATATATATTTTTTTTTTTAACATACTCTTATTCTTCAGCAACAGCAGTATAACAGAACTCTCATCTTTTACTTCTAGGATGTGCTGTGCATGGTTTTTACATTTGACCTGGAGTTATAGGCTCTGTCTGCACATGATGAAAAGTCGTCCAAATACTTGGAATTTGTCTTAAAAAATGAACTATACTTCACAGACAACTTTCTTAGATCTTGAGAAGACCCAGCTGCATTGTAAAACAGGCAGACAGCTGGAGAAAAAAAACAACAAAAAAAATAATAAACTCCAAAAAAAAAACCCACTGAAACAGTGCGTGAGTGGGTGGAGGACGTGTGTGCAGATGTGTGAATGAATTTTAAACAACTTTGCCTTCGTTGTGGGTCAGAGTATGTCGATAATATCACAGGGTTTGTTTAAACACGTGAACAGTGAGATCAGACGCTATGCCATGTTGTGTACCTGGATTTGCAGTGAATGGAGTCACCAACTACATCCAGAGAGGGACAAAGGGACAGCTGTATTTTCAGTTCTCCCTAATGATGGCCATGAATAGCTGCTACTAATCCCATAACAGAGACGACCTCTTGTAGTGTTGCCACTATAATCAGGGGACAAAGGTTCCAACTGCACTATTAGCAGCTAAGAATGTGTAAAAAGCATGCTCAGGAAAGCAAATGTGGAACACAAGACTCCCTATCAGATGACTTGTGTGACATGAGAGGCGCTATAAAATGTAAAGGGAAAAAGTTCATCTCTATAGGGGATTTCTTAAAGGTCCTGTGCAAAACCCTTTCCTTATCAGAGTAAGTTAAAAACTACACAAAAAAAATCTCCCCCCCCCCCCCATAAGTATGTTTAGCCAACCTAATATGAATGCTGACAATATGATCAGTTGTGTAAATGTATCTAACTACATTTGATAGCATACTGCTGTGGCTCCTCTCACTCTCTGGACCTGCCTGATTCATCCCAATACTACTACTCTTCTCAGAGCTTTATGCACCCATCCTACAGTTTAGTGCCCAAGCCTCACCCATTCTTCATTGGATAATATCCATTGCATACTGTAGACTTGTACCAAAGAACTGCTGCTATAATCATTAAGATTTGCTTGTGCTCATTTCAAGGCTCTTCTTCACAATGCTCATACTGATCATCCTTTCAATACACATAGTACTGTTTGATTTTATAGTATACAACTGTGGAACAGTAAAGATTTATAATTCCACTATCTGGTGTTACCCAGATGAGAATGGGTTCCTTTTAAATCCGGTTCCTCTCAAGGTTTCTTCCTCATGTCATCTCAGCAAGTTTTCCTCTGCCACTGAGACCTCATTAGGGATCTAGTGCTAAATCCAGATTTCTAGAAAAAAAGATTAAAAAGCCCTATACAAAGAAAACTGAAATTTGAAAGACATTTTATACAAAGTATATACAAAGAGAAAAGCTGACTTCTAAATCTTATAATGTGCATCAATTCATAGCAGAAAACATAAGCAGACAAGAACGTTGCTTGTGACGAAGGCAATGCATTTTAATTTTGTCAGTTTGTCAGTCAGAGAGACTGTGTAGATGTATCACCACATATATATACACACATCACATATACACATGCATGCATATTCTTTCGTCATTATTACAAGATTAAAAGTGAGCTCAAAATAGCTCGAGACTGGCCTTTAAAAACACTTGATGAAATGAACTAAAATAACCCACAACCGTTCAAAACAAGACATTAAGGCTCTGTTTCTCTGGCAGGTGTTTAAAAAAAACTACACAATGCCTTGCTCAGATAGAGACAAAGTGGTCATCATTGCACATGACTTCTGTGCATGCCTGAAGTACAGGGAACAGAAATAAAAAAAAAATAGTAAAAATTTTTCTATTTATAGAAACGGTCTGTTGCTTCTGTTGTAAACATTAGATTGTTATTAAGTAAAAGGTCTGCATGATTGCATCATGCTATGGGACTGGCTGCTGTGAGGCAAAGGCACAGAAGTCTGAATGTGAGAAGGGAAAGAGAGAACACGGGACCAAAGGAAGAGGAAAAAAGTCAATTAAACACTGAGAGGAAGGCATCAGTCCCATAACACTGGGGTGGCAAAGTTCACTCGTCTCTCAGTGGAAGTCAGGCTTCTCTGGAAATGTGCAGCCTGAGTGTCTAATGATGACGTTAGCAGCATAGTGTCCAGCTCGGATACACTGCTCCAGAGACTTATCCTGCACCAGCTCAGACAGGAAACCTGCACGCACGCATGCACACACACACACAGAGAGAGAGAGAGAGAGAGAGAAAGGAGAGTGTGAGTGTGTCAGTGAGCTTTATACCATAAAACTGCTTTCTGAAAAAGAAACAATCTGCTACAAGTGGGTGGACAACATTAAACTTGATTACACATGTCTTTCAATGCTTACACACACACAGTGTGTGTGTGTGTGTGTGTGTGTGTGTGTGTGTGTGTGTGTGTGTGTGTTATAATGTAACTAATCTGATATTGTGCACAGAAATGTCAAATATGTACAAACGCACAAACATACATGACCCGGTGCAAGTACATCTAGGGAAGTAGTGGTCTGGTATTGACCTTTTTAACCATGTGTACTTTTGTGTGTGAAGATTAAATAAATCAGGGGGGAAGTAGGGGGGAAGAAAGGTGCTGGGAGAGCCGTCCTCAGTGATGTACAGGAGTGAACTCCTCCAGCAGCCCTCAGGCTCTGAGCCCTCCCACCTAGATCTCTGCAACACCACCGAAGCACACTGAAAAACAGCTGGCAAATTCATTTTCCAGCATGGTAGAGCAATGGCCTCCAACCTCTTGTTGGTATGGATAAACGAGTTTGAAAAAAAAAGAAAAATCAATAGGACATTTGTGCAAAGAAGCTCATAGCTCTATCAGTGTCAGAATTGTACTGGCTGAGCTACAGGAAAGACAGAGAGACAATAAAGGCTTTCTGTTTATTTATATAAAACTACAGGGACTACAGTTTGATTTTGAGCTAGATGGGTGGGCTGATGGATCGATTTGTGGGTGTGTTTCTGGATAGGTGGGTGTATGGATGTATGGCTGGCAGGCTGGGTGGGTGGCTGGGTGGGTAGATGGAAGGATTGGTGGGTGCATGGATGAATGGGTGGATGAAAGTGTGGGTTGGCTGGATGGCTAGCTGGCTGGATGGGTGGGTAGATGGATGGATTGGTGGGTGGGTGGGTGGATAAATAAATGGGTGGGTAGATGGATGGATTGGTGTGTGGGTGGATAGATGGGTGGGTAGATGGATGGATTGGTGGGTGGGTGGATAGATAGGTGGGTAATAATAATAATAATAAACTTTATTTTATATAGAGCCTTTAAAAGGCCTCTCAAGGCACTTTACATAAGAGTATATAACAATAATAGTAATAAAAATAATTGAATAAAACATGGGTGAGTAGATGGATGGATTGGTGTGTGGGTGGATAGATGGGTGGGTAGACGGATGGCCTGGTGGGTGGGTAGGTAGGTGGATGAATGGATCCATCCACAATGAATGAACGAATAAATTCAGAGACCTAAAAGTGCTGGAGAACCAGAATTCCAGTCAGCAGTACTTCTGGTTTTGCATGAAGACTAAAACGAGCGTGAGGGGTGACTTCAGAGCCCAGCTCAGGTGTAGACATGCACACCGGCTGTTTGAAGTCTGAACAGTACACGGTTATTAAGAGAAGCCCACAATGAGTTGAGAAGCTCTATTAGTTGTCTTTGAAAGAAGATCCTTTTTATCCCATAAACAAGGCAGTCTACTGTACTGTTACTGTAGTCTGTATATACAGTGGAATCAAAGACTTATAGAACATTGGCATTATGCTGAAAAAAACACTTGGAGCAGAAAACCCTTGAATTCTCTATAAAAATAATACAAAACTATTTTACAACATAAACTATTTCTCTGACAAAATATCAACTGACTGGTCTGTCGAGATCATCATTTATAGTTTTCAGTGATAAAAGACTGAATGCATGTTTGTTCCAGGGTGAAAACAGCTAACTAGCTAATATTAGGCTCTGCATTAGCCTATGTAATAAAACCAAGTACTAACAAGCACTTTTGAGATTTTGTAGTCAAAAAGAGAAGTTCTTCATAAATGAAAACTTATAACAAGCTGTATAGCTAACAGTCCACTGTCTTTATTGTATAAACCAGGATCCAAGATTGCTAGTGAGCTAGCTAACGTTAATGTAACTGAAAAGCGCTATATAAAGAAAGGCTATTATCGTTATTATTAACAAGCTTGCTACCATTATGCTATCATATTGTGTAAACCAGCAGCAAGGGTTGCTAGCAAGCTATTAGGCTAACTACTGTGTAATTAAAACTGCTAGCCAGATTCACTTGCAATTTAACTAACACAAGTCTAACTATTTTATTGTGTAAATAAAATGAAAAGCCTGGTTCACTAATAAGTTAATCAACATCAGGCTAACAGTTTTATTGTGTTAAGAATAATACATATTGTGTGAATAATACACATTTCTGTTCGGTCCATTTCGAAGCCTTTGGTACCGTACCTCCTACAAACGCATCTCCAGCTCCATTGGTGTCCACAATATCTTTCTGGTCAATCTCTATGACAGGGAACATCTCCAGCTTTTCGCCTGGGAGCAAAAAGATTCAGGTTAGGTAGTGTTTACACACAAGCACACAAAACCGATAATAAATTGCTAACATTAATACAGTGCCACTAATACTTGTAGCACCTATATGACAATATCATACAGATATCGTGATAAATTATCACAATACACTTTCCTGAGATGTTGCAGGCACTGTGATATTTGTGACACGTTTATGTTTTTCTTTTAAAAATACAAACTTTGGGAGCAACGGATTTGATGTTTTTTGTATTGTAAAAGGGTAAGATTTCTCATTTCAGGAGATGTTTATTCATTCTCTATAACAGCAGGGCTCTGACAGGAGTTCTGACAATAATAAATGATAGGTTTATATTTATTGCACTCGTTCTAATACATTATTATTCTAATACATTATTGTTTCTATAGCAACAGCTCATATAGTGGAAACTGCAAATAATAATAAAAGGATTAAGAAAATGTGTAGTTATTAAAAATATAATCGTTGATATGGTGAAATTTTCTATTAGGAGACATTTATTGAACACAGACGGAAGGAACTTTGGGTGTCAGAGCTTTGTAATGGTCAGTAAGCGTTCCTACAGAGGAATTTCTGCTTTACCGTTTCTTGCTAACATGACAAGCTGTGTTTTTTTGTATTATTAACTTAAAGGTGGAGAGAAAAGAGAGGCGTGGTGAGGGAATGACTGTTTATAGCTGCTATAATGCAAGTGATAACAGGAACTAACTTGTCTTGCAAACATTCAATAACAGTACATGTAACAATAAATGGTTAAAAAGTGCAATGTGTAACTCATTTATAAATTAAGAATTGTAACTGGTGGCCAATTGCTGTGGTATAAAAGGAACAACACACTCCAGGCTGTGCTGTTATAGGAAAATAATCCACTTCAGGGTGGTAATGGCCCACACCACACTACAGTATCACATCACCTCGGCGTGGATTATTTTCCTGTAACAGCACGGCCCGCCGTGTGTTATGCCTAACAAATTACCCAGCACCAGTAGCACCTAATGTGTTTAATGCATTGCAAATAACTTCTCAGTCATTTATAGCAATCCACATACTTGCATGTAACCAGACCTCGTCAGTCAGTTGGTGGCATTAGATCTGAGATTAGTTTACACACAAAAATACAGTGCGCATGCTAATAATCAGGGGCACAGCAGAGGCACAGACAAGCTTGAGCTCCAGAGCTAATGAGAAATCTGTGGGGACAGTCTGAATGATAGACAATGAGAAACAGAGGAACAGGCCATTTGCATGAGCCAGAGCCTTGTACTCAAGGAGAGGCAATAGTTTCATTTGGCAATGCACAAAGCAGAGAGCTTGTAAGCTTAAAATAACATTTAGCACAATCCATCTTAGCTCCACATTCAGTTTTAAAGATCTTCCAGGTGCTCTGATTTGGACTAAAACCAGTGTGTCTGCAGTTTTTATTACTTCCCCTCTATAGACTTCTTTCTTCTTCTGTTCCCTCTCAGTGGCTCTTCGCGCACATCCATGGATCTGAACACTGCTGTTTTATTTATGGCATTATCAGCCATTAGAGTGAAATGAGCCTCACTGAGTCAGAGGATATTGCTGTAACTTTGAGGGCTTTGCAGTAAGAGAACACTTCAGCGAGCCTAATCTTTGATGCTGCCTGCCATTTTTGAGTACACTCTGAAAACACCATTTACTGCAAGGCTGGAAGCCAGCGCCAGTGACGTGACTGATTTACCTTCGGAAATGTATCTGTATACTCCCACGTCTTCAATGACACCTCAAAAGGTGACAAGCTTCCTGGCACAGTGACATGAAATTATAAAAAAAAAAAAAAAAAAAAAAAATTATATATATATATATATATATATAAACACAGAAAGCAAAATGAGCCAGTGTTAGATTAGGCTTATGAGCTTATGTTTATTCAGCTGATAATAAGCTCAGTATTTTTCAACAACGCAACACTGAGCTGTAACTATACACCTAATTGTTCATAGTAGGAGTCAAAGACCACCCCTTTGTGTGGAAAACTGTACTGCAAACCTTGCAAACAAACAGCAAGGGAGGACAAGGCTTTAAAACATGATGCAATGACAGGCATTCGAGATATGTCTGCTCTGCGTGCGCGAGCAGTTTTTCCCTAAACGAGGCAGCCGATTGTGTCTTTGATAATTAATTACACAAAAAAGCAGATCCTTTTAGAATCAGCTAATTAGCAGCAAAACGACTTTGCCTAATTAATGCAGGCGATGAAGCATGCTCACCCGCCTCTCTCCTGAAATGATTAACTAAAGGATCTTACATGTGAATTATGTTCGATGTAACTCATGATCTGTCTGTAATTTTGCAATTAAAGCTTAAAATAATTGCTGTGTAGGTAAAATAGGTAAGGCCCCTCCAATTAAAACAGCAAGACAGAGAGTGCATTTCGACTTTACTTGTGTTATTCTGTGGTTTGCCTTAAGGAAGCGTGTGTGTGTGACCAGACAGTGAGTGTATGCTACATGAAACTGTATGTGGTTCTTTCCTCTGTACTTGATCTGACCTGATTCTACTTCCTTCTATGACTCAAAAACAAGGCTGAAAAACGAAAGGAAAAAAAAGGCCACCACGCAGTCTCACAACATCCGAGGATTACTGAATAACAAACCTTAGCAGAAGCTGCACATCCTGGGATTTCTACACAAGTTGACACAATTGTTCCTATTTTAATATTTCAGGAGGAAAAAAAAAAAAAAATGTGAGATTGACAGCAGAACAACCGGGCAGTCTGAACCCACACACATACAAACACACACACCATTAATAATGAATACAGCTAATTAATGAGATGCTACACCTAAATCTAACTCTAAATTGAACTTAAATAAAAATTTATAAGAAAACAAAAACAAAACAAAAACAAAAACCCAAAAATGTCAAACAAGGTCAAACCGTCAGATTTTCCTATCCTTGTGGGAATATTTGGTCCCCAGCAAGATATAAAAACATGCCCACACACACAAGAGGCATGCTGGAACATGCCTTGTGGAGGTGACTCATCAAGAATAAGAATGATTCTAAGAACCAAAACATTACAACACACCGGCTAACAGCTAACACCCACAGCAGTCGGCATTCACAATAAAAACAGATTAGACTCGCAACTCTTGCACAACACAGCAGTACCTTTACAAGTCAAAACTGTGCTGAATTCATGCAAGCGATTGCCAAACGCAAAGACACCTTTTTTTTAAAAAAAAAAGAAAAAAGAAAAACACACACAAAACACAGACAATAAAACCTCAGTGACTAAGGAGGCATCTGAAGTTAATTTGGGGTGCACTGTGAAGCCTGTAAGCTATAGGGGGAATGAGCTACACGCATTGCCCCTCTTCCATCTTGGTAAACAAGGCTGAACTTGCACATGTGCACGTCCCCCCCGCATTGATGTTTAATGGTGCATGGCGCTCTAGGTGGTTCCCATAACCTCACTTTGTCTTCTACAAGCTGCACCAATTGATATGATAATGGGAGGAGGACATGAGAAACTAGAGGGGCTGAGCTGAAGGACATGCCGCACTCTTTCCGTGGCGTCCATCCACTTGGGTGCCAAATGGTGTCCAGAAGCCTTTCTCCCCTCTCAATGGAGACAATGGCAAGAGTTTCAGCAAATGGAGGCAAGAAGCAGATGCTTTCTGGGGGGGGGAGCTACCCCTTTCCCCAAATCCAGGCCACTAATTGGTCCAGGAGGATGTATTCAAACCAGAACCTCATGTTCAGTCAACAGGCGTATGAGCAAAAAATAATATAGGATACTTAATACCTTGTCTGTGTATGTCATATTGTTCTTAGAGATACCTCAGCATCTAATCCAAGTCCTAGTTTGTTATAAATGTGCAAAACAATATGCCAGTTGTGGCCTTGAGGGGATATAGAGTTCACCACAGGGAAATAAAATGATTATATTGTGAAGATGAATCACTTCTGCACTGTGGGTCTACACAAGTCGTGGCTCAATGTGAATGAGAGCAATTTATTTACGCACGCGAAAGATAGAGCAAAACTAGGCCAAATACAAACAGAGAGGAGAATTCAGGAAAAAAAAAACTGTGCTGTAAACACCCCACTGCCTCACACTGCTCTGATTTTCCTCTAACCACCAGTGATGGACATCCTCCTTCATTTCATCAGGCTGGAGGCTACACATCGCATCTTTATTCAAAACAGATTATTGAACTTGGCCATGAGCATGCTGCTTTGGTTAGCCTGGGAGAGTTCCAGGACCAATTTCATGTTAATGTATAACACAAAAGAGGCCATTGGCAGGGCTCTTTAATAGGCATGGCAATTAAAACTTTGCTGCCAAAAGTTGTCTTTGTTGTTCCTGGCTTGTGGTGTGCCCTGTAAACATCGTCTTGTTCACAGGGAGTTCCACAGCTTTTGCGGTTTTGCCATTCCTCCTTTTTACAAGCCCAGGCAAAAAGTGGAAATAAAAAAAAATAAATAAAAAAAAAAAAAAAAAAACTTTTAGTGACTAATCAAGGAACTGAAAAGGGGCAACAAAATTACACCTCAGTGGCTGTGAAGTTGTATTAATAGCTCTTCCTTACAGCTGTTTCTTGATAACAGGAGCATGCGTCTGGGTTGTGTGTGCATGCTTGTGTGTTTGGTGTGGACCTATTTGGGTCAGGATGAACCCAACACCCTTCTTCCATAACGGCTCCTGGAACCTGCTCTATAAATGTGTGGGACCGCCTCAACATAAAAAAAAAAAAGATAGCAATGACAAGCAGCATGAGTAGTTCTGTTTATGGCTATTTATAGAACCCGAATAGCAAACGTGGTCATCAAAATATTTACAACATTGTTGAGATACAGCAATTTAATGCAATAAAGATTCTGTTATCGTGTGATAAGGCTTGTAACGCAGAAAAGCAAATCCACACCCAAGGTCATGTGACAATTATATTTCTATATCTTAAGAACGTATCAGATTTAAGTGCTTTGAAGATTTACATATGAAGAGACATATGAATAAAGGTTTGGTACCACTGAGAGCCAAGCAGAAATGTTCAGTGGGTCCAATATAAACCTAAGCCACTGAAAAACTGAGAGAGAAATAAAGCCCTGTGCTCTGCTGAAATCCATCCCTCACCTACTCCTCCATCAACAAACACTCACAGGAGTAGTCCTGCAACAAACCTGAGGAAGCCAGAGTCCACTTCCTTTTCACGAGCTCCAAACAGGGGTGAGAAAACGATGAGCGTGACCAACACATTTACCAGCTAATAAACAGCCGCACCATGCAGAGAGAGACAGGAAATAACTGGCACAAACAATCGGAGGTGTGGGCTGGACGGAGCTTTAAGAGGCCGCTTTGCGCTTTTCAAAGCGAGACATTGATTACTTCCTCTCACTTCCTGGCCATGCTAATCAGTTTGAAGCCAGAGGTGATGTCATGATCAATAGTGGGGAGTGATAGCCCCCCCGTGTCCATCCTTTCACACATAACAGGCAACCTGAAGAAACACACAAAGTATAAATTGTGTGCACGTGGGGTTAACTATCAGCATTCAGAGGCTAGAGTGCAGGAACTGGCCAGTCAACATCACAGTAAATGAACACTTAATAAATCAAATATTTTCAGGCAATCAAAGTCAAAATTTTATCAATAAAAATGGCTTAGTCAAAGCAAGCCATTCATGCTGTGTATCACATCTTGTTTCTTAACCTCTCTCCCACGCTGTAGGCATATGAAACCCAGACCTCACTTGCTGCTTTAAAAATTCCCTGCTCTTGCTCAGTCGAGTGTGTGTTTATGAGTGCAAAATGACCTTTGCTGAAGGCTTACAGAGGGAGAAAAACAGAGAATAAAACCAAAAGGCTTCTCTGGGGACTTCATTAGGAGCAGGTAAATCATAGCAAACAACTGAGTATTAGACAGATTCCCTAAGAGCAAGTCCAATTCCAAGGTGAGCAACTCTTTAAATGCAGCACGGAATCAATAAAGGAAGGCAAATTAGATTTATATTCTCAGGCATGGTCTAAGTAAGAAAAAAAAAAAACATGATGGGGTGTGCTGTTATAGGAAAATAATCAACAACAGTGGTGTGACTCAACCCAATGCAAAGCAATACTGAATCTGATTAGATGTTTTATTACTTTCGTTATTCCTTTAGGAATGGCATGTTGTACTTTTTATTCACCTATAGTTACGTTTAATGCTGTGGAATGTCTGCGAGACAAGTTAGCTCCTGTTATCTATTATATTATAGCATCTATAAACAGTTGTTCTCTCAACAGCCTCTCTTCTTTCTCTCGTAGTTAACAAGGCAGAAAAATGTAGCTTGTCATGTTACGAGGAAATTGTAAAGCCCTCCATTCTGGAGACTTTCCTCTGACGAAAAACTTTACCTCTGACACTGGAGACTCCTTCCAAAAAAAACAAAAAACAAAAAAAACAACACAACTAAATAACATCAATTACACACTCTTAAATTCTGTTTATGTGAAGTTGTCACTATAGAAACGACAACATATTGAAATGAGGGCATTAAAATAATCCTTGGAGCTATACAGAAATACTTCAGCTATACTGAATACCTTCAGACCAATCGAAATCGAGAATTCCACAGTGCGGTTGTGTAAAAATGTTTATACAATCACAGTGGAAACTACCATGACTTCATATTCTCTTTTACAGTCCTCGTATCAGGCTGTCAGTTGCACTGGCGGTGATATAAAATGTGTGTGAGCGGCTGTCGTCATACATCAACATGACACACTATTATTGATAAATCCTGGATTATTGATAAATCAGTGTCAAAAACTACAGAGTTCCAGAGAAGCCTGGACTCGGTGTTTACACTCCAGTGAGCCGGTACCTTATCAGGCCAGGTTCAACCCTCTGCCTCAGCCAGTTAGCTTCCCACTACCTGATTAATGTGTGTGCCGTCTCTGATGCTTGTTTGCTCATGAAAGGGGAAGCAAAATACTACTGTAATATACCACAGGCTCCCTCCAGCACCATGACACAGCTAAGCCCTTTATCGCTGCAGCAGCCGCTGGATGACCTTGCACACTCAGTCATCATTAGATCAAAGACTGTGGGCACGGCTGTGTTAATTTGAGCCTGTAATAGGTGCGTCAGCAGGGCAAGGCCATGTTCAACAGTGTCACTGTGCTGCTTCATTAAGGGCTCTGCCCTGGCAGCTTTTATTAAGGCAACTAATGTGGAAGAGCGAGAATGGGTCACATTTATGCCAGGAGAGAATGTAGGACAGAACTTAAAAGAACCACAACTACACTGAATTTTCTAATCAGAAGGTGCGGATTAATTTTCGATAACCGCATGGCTCTGACAGTAGTTCCAGCTGTAATGTAAACGATATGTTTTCACTAACGCGCTAGTTTTAATACATTAGCATTCCTATAGTAACAGCTCATACACTGGGACTTGTATGATGGATGCCCCAGGCCAATAATAAACGAATAATAATAATAACAACGTTTTGTTGTTTAAGAAAGAAAACTGACAAAGGGTATTACTTAGTAACAAAAGAAGCTAACTTGTCTTGTGGGCATTATTCATTAATAAATATAAAATTGCAATTATTAGAAAATGGCTGTGGTTATAAGAGGAATTATAAGAGGAATGTTTTCCTACAAACAGCACGGTACGTATGGAATAACACAACGGAAGTCTGCATCTCTTTTTGAGCATCACCTCCAGGGGCCCATCATCTGCAGCCTTCATCATCATTAGAACAACTTCGTTGTGACATTCAGAGGCCACAGAATGATCACATCCCTGCGCTGAGAACAAATTGCAAATGAAATGTGGGGATCAGACGGCATCTGAGTGCAGCCTCTGGGAGGCTGAGCAAATCTTTAATTCTCTTTTATATTGATGTTTATTGGCGGGGGGCTACGGGGAGCAATAACAATATCCTGCTCTCTTTCTGTCGCCCCGGCTATTTGAACCCACTTATTCTGGGCCCACACCTCAGCTGACATTTATCAAGTTTGCCATTTTTTTTTATGAGCAACACCTTCGTACATGCACTCGCCGTGCTCCTAACATTCATCACACGTTTCATATCGGGTTCACCAGGGGCTGCCACTAACCCCACAGCTTCATATGAAAGGGCTGGGAGAGGCTAGCCCAGGCAACCATTCATCAGCTGTGTGAAAACTGCCTCCAGGAGGGTCTTTTCTCTAAAGCTCAAACTTAGCTGGAGTCTTTTTCCAGAACAGAAGGGAGAACTGGCAGTTCTGCAGAAGAAAAAAGCGGAGGATTGTCTTGTAGCACTTTCCTCTGATGAGACTTTACAGGAGTAGCAATTGCTTGAGCACCCTTATCAGCCCAGAGGGACTAATGCTATTAGCGTTAGTGTGATAAAGGCAGCATGGTGGAACCGATACAGACGGCTTTGCAACTTGACTGTGGTAGCATCTTGTGGAAGTGTTAGAAGGCAAGAGCTGCGTTTTCAGCTGCGTTTCAACACCACTTTGATCCTGTAAGGTGGAATTTGGAACGAGATCTGGCCCGGAGGAAAACAGCAGCGAGCACAGACATGGCACAAGTTCTGAACTCTCTGGCAAAACTGGCATCTCTGGTGGTGTCTCACTGTCAATCAGCAGCATCCGGGTGTGTGAAGATGATACAGTATGGTTAAAATTGATCAGTATTAGATTTTTGGCAGGTGGACACAGAAAGGAAGGTTGCATTGGTCAGGGAGAATAAAAACCATTGATCAAACAGGTGATGTGAAACAGCTTTTCCTCTTTACACGTTGCAGTATGATAATACAATTACATTTTGGATACAACATTCATTTACTGTATATATCCCACTGGAATCTTTATAACACCCAATCCCACTGTCAACACAGCTCAGGCACTCAATGAATCAAACGACAAAAGGGCAATATAATGAAATTGTGCTGAACAAATAGGATTCATATAAATCAGGGCTGGTGAGAAAGAGCAGTCGGTGTGCCAGGTGCAGAAGGAGAACAGCAGAAAGTGCTCCACCACTCACCCCCCCCTCCCCCAACCACCACCACCAAACCCACCACCTTGCTTTGAACCATAAACCCTGCTGGCTTAATCAGCTACAACTGTGATGCTTTCTCTACTATTCAGTTAAACTTATCAACCCAGCTGAAACCAACCCCCACCACTCAGTTACCATAGCAATGTCCCAGACTGCTCCAACCCTCCGGATTCAAAATTCTGCATCTGAGAGATAGGAGGTCATTGCCAAGGGTGAATTCATTTCACACAGCGCAACAGCGAAGGCCGCCAGAGAGAATGGTGCACTATTCTGAAGATGACCTTGTTTGGGGCTATTCACAAATGTTTACAGAGGAAATCTATCAACATCATGACTACTGTAAATGAGTAAATGGGTGAAAAAGCATATGCTGCTTGTCCCCCACCAATCCACCCACTCTGAGGGCTCAATTCAAGGCATTTTTTTTAATCAATTCTGATCCAAGGATTCTTGAATAAGTAGTAGTAAGTTTAGTCATGGCTCAATACCCGAGTCCATGGAGGTTAACTGTACATACCATTGGCCATTATGGTGCCCTCCTTGCCCTGGGTAAACACCACGATTCTCTGCCTTTTCTTGTTTGACTTGGGTAAGCTTTGGACCTTCTTGGCAATCTCTTTAATGTCCTCTGTCTGGAAAAAAAGCATTTTCTTCATTTCAGAGCACATTATTTACAGCAAAGGACCATCAAAAACACATCAATAAGCAACTAAATTTGAAAATGCAAAATTAAGAAATATATATGGACAAAGATACAACAATTTCAGTAGCACATTTCCTCACAAATTACTTTGTACACACTGTTGTATTACTTATATTGAAATTATTATTAGGAACGTTTGTAATTATTAATTTAATAATGGGACTGTTAGATGAGTGGTTAAGGTGATGACTGTGATTGGCATGGCATGGGTTTGAAATGTGGTAACCGTCCCTCATTGGACATTTCCCAAACTTAATCCATACTTCAGGTCAGAACAATATTCCAGGATTAACTCAATAAATAAATAAATAACTCCTCTAAATGAGATGATGAAGGGAATGAAGGACCTTTAAAAAGGTCTCTCTCTCTCTGTGTGTGTGTGTGTGTGTGTGTGTGTGTGTGTGTGTGTGTGTGTGTGTGTGAGAGTGTGTGTGTGTGTGTGTGTGTGTGTGTGTGAGAGAGAGAGAGAGAGAAAGAGAGAGAGAGAGAGAGAGAGACGTTTAGAGAACTGGTGAGATCATCTGCATTTCCTAATCCTCACACCTCCCAGCTGGCACTGGACAGAAGGAGCTGGGGGGAGCTGAGAGAAGGTGGAGGGGGCTTTGAGAGCTGGTGGCTTTCATACTCTTCTCTCTCTCTTTCACACGCACGCACACACACGGACACACGCGCACACACACACACACACACACACAAAGCCCCAGTCAGAGGGTCTGAAGCAGTAAGGCCTTGCCAAAGCTCAGAGTCTGTCACATGTCCACTCATGCCCGTGCCAGGAGCAGAGAGGAGAAGCTGCTTGGCCATGGCGGCCAGCAGGCCCTGACAGTTTTGTTAAATGGAGGAGTGTGTGCAGTTTCCCAGGCAGAACCAGCTGCTTCCACACCTCTACAGCCCCCTCTTGCACCTACGAAAAAACACTCAGCTTTCTGCAAAGCCTGGCCAACATTAATTAGCATGCTAAAGACCAGACTCAATCAACCTACTGCGGCGCTGCTGAACCCATCAACGCTCACGCTGGATATTGCCACTACACAAACAAATAACAGTTATTGAATTCAGTATGGGTTCACCAAGGGGGTAGTTTTTGTTTCAGAAGTGTGGGGGGGAATATAATATGAAGTGGGAAAATGGGGAAAACCCTGGATTTTGATTCTGACATGTCTCTCCTGTCCCCTGGAGACAATTATGCTTATGAGGTCCGCTTGGATAATTAATAATATTTCACTCTTTGATCTTGCCAGCCGAGGTAAGCAACTAAAGGTAAAGTGGTTTTAATGGCAACTAATCCAACATAAATGATTTAATGAACTGTCAAACATGGGCCTCGGTGTAAGTGACAAACCGCATTAATTGAAAAGCTGCAAAAAGATTTTCCTCGGTGTAAAGTGGCTTCATAAATATGGATGTAATCATTAACAGAGGCTGCTTTGGGGAAGGTTAACGCGGTGCTCCGATTAGGACTGGCAACCCTGTATAGAGCATCTGAAACTGAGTAGATGATCATAACGGCTGTAGAAACGTTCACACTAAACAGAACAGACCAAAGGCAAGAGCCAGGCTGCAGAGTTTAATTTGGTGGGATTTTTTTTTTTTTTAGTTCCATGGGCTCAATAAAAAAGTTCTAGTTTTACAGTATCAGCTGACTGTATACAATAAATATGTCACTAGCTGTAGGTCTACAGGGTTCTGCTGACAGGAGGGACACAAGGTGGACAGGTACAATCTCACACTGGGAAATAATAGCTCCATCAAAATGTGATATCAAGTGAAAGCTATAGGTACAAACACACACCCACCCCAGTGGAGTGGTAAATGCTGGCGACTTATTCAGGCGGAGACTTTAAACTGCTACTATTCAACACAAGCTTCGAACTTCGTCGGCTGCACAGGGCTGGCAAGCACAGATTAAATGTCCGACATGCCTGGATAAGATTACTCATTCATTTTTCACTCCCTTTTCTTGGCCCCCCAACACAATGCAAATCAGAAATGCAACTCTATGTCCAACAGCTCTTTGCTGAAGAGAGAGAAAAGACCAGGGGTGTTTCATTACACACACAGGGGAGTCTGCGTGAGAGAGTGCAAGGGATTTGATCGGAGAGCCACTCACTGAGCTTGTAAAAGCAGAGAGGTCTGTTATATGTATTCAGGCTGAGGCGAGAGCACACTGAAAAACAGATGTTTTGTAAGAATCGCTAGCCTGAGCTGCATAAAGCCGTCCCTCAGAGTTCCCTGCTACCACCACTTTTTATGTGCATTCATCCAAATGTCTTTTCTTTTCCCCACTATTTGTCTTTAACACTACTTGATGAATGTGCGAGTGTTATTGGACACGCAAGGCTTTAATTAGCAGAACAGACACACCTCGGTCACGCTCTTGATCAACCCCGTCTAAAGATCTCAATTCATTTAGTGAGCAGCACGTTTTTAATGGGAGGGAGGAGCAGAGATGTTGTAGGTGATGACTGTTTGCGTTTTCCTTCCCACCTTGCCTTCAGACACTTATCTCTGCGCAGTGCCGGCGTGAATGCGCAGCATACGCCCGAGGGACTGAGAAAAGCTCCGACGTCTGTTCACTTTGATCTGAGTATCAGCTGTCAGAGCTCCTCTCCTAATTAACCCATCAATGCGCAGTGCAAACCGGATCCTCCAGACCAGCGTGAGAAAAGGCGAGAGCTCTTCCGGGAGTGGAGAGCTTCCACCTTGCTCCGAAGACAGGTGCTGGTGGATATGCTATGGGAATATGGATTGGCTGCTTGGGGAAAGAGGACCCCCCATGCTGCTGTTTCCCTACTGATACAGACACGCTCAGATTAAATATGGTGTGGGTTTATAAATTATTTCTCCATTCACAGGCAGTAATCACCCCTGAAGAGGTTTAAGGTTCCAGAGCTGGGGAGGAAGAGTAGGTGGGCGGCTGTAATGTGGCGCTAAGGAAGACTGCAACAGATTGCAGGATTTTGCCAAGCCAATTTGTCACTGAGGCTGAATTTAAAACTAGCCAGTGTCACATCCAGGGCCCAAGAGTGCAGTAACAACCACACACTGATCAAGACTACACTCATCAGCTCGCCCTGTTTCTGTATTGTTCCGACATGGGGAGATTAGCCAGGGCTTTCGTGCTTCTCTACATTTCAGTGCGGTGCAGCAATTTCCTCGACACATGGCCAGATTCGAGCAGCCTATCTACACTCCCTATCCACACAGCCTTGGCAAGGTCTCACATATATTATGGTATTCATTTCACTTTCTACTTCTGGCTACTCAATAGGTTTCTACTCATTAAATCAAGGAGGTGGCTGGGCAAAACTTTGACCACAAAAACATTCAGCATGACTTAATTATGCTTATCCATATCCATAATAAGCCACTATTCAGAGGTTTCTCTCAGTTAATAAAAACCCTTAAGGATGTGGTCAGTGATAATCACCTCATTTAATAACCATGAAAGGAATGATAATAAAAATTAGGGGGGGAAAATATCCACCCTTATTAGGGAACCCAATTCTGTATCCATATTAAAGCTAATAAAACGACTCTTCCACTGTAATCTGTCGGAGGAACAGCATCCAACAGAACATTCAATTAGCCTGCGGCGGATTCAACATCTAATGCTATTTAAGCACAACAGATGAGGATCGGATCACAGTGCACGCCTGGTCTAATGATGGTTCAATACAGGAGAAAAATAACATGCTCTTATCTACCTTCTTGAGATGTAAATTGATTTATTAACAAGCCTCCATCTCTGAGCAACAGGGATTAGATAGAAGCAGAACAGATGTGTTTGATTTTTCACTTGTTTTAGACTCTGGGATTTCATACTCATTTCTCACAATTGACCTGACCACCGTGGAGGATGGTGAAAACACCTCCGGGAAGAATTAGATCTTGCAGAGGCAAATGCAGATCTGTGGAAAGGCTGTATTTTCAATGTACTGTAGCACTGCAGCTGATGGTACAAGGACACAAAGCTGTAACTATTTATAAAAATAAAGTAATAAAAAAACAAACCAAAAAAAAAAAAAACCACCACAAGATATAGTGAGCTATAGGCGGCACTTTGTGCTGCGGTTTAAGAGAAGAAGGGAAATGCACTGGGAACTGAAGCACAAAGAGTCAATCTGGTGGTGTCATTGTGAACGCTCCTTAGCCATTTGCCTGACTAGCTGCTGTGGAAAAGCAACTGATGTGTGGAGATGTCTCAGAGTGCAGAAATTCATTTGGGGGGGAAAAGAAATACTAGTTGAGAGAAATTTAGCCTACGTACATGTATTTCACCTTGTCTGATTTCTGATGTGGGTTTGCAAGAAAAAAAGTAGCTTGTGAGTTTTTTTTCCCCCCTCTCATGAGCCCTAAATCAAATTGACGTGCATGACATCAGTGAAGAGGTACTCACAGTGTGTGACAGTGCTTGCCATTTATATATTTACTGTGTGCAATGCGAGCCCTCGCCCCCTCCTCTCTTCTTCCCTCGCTCTGGCTCACCAACCCTTCCTCGCCTCTTTCTCTCTCCATCTCCCCTCCGCACTTACTCTCCATCTCTCCCGCCCTCACCCTTTTCCCTGTATCTCCCTCTCTCTCCCTCGCTAACTGACTCTGCTGCTCTGCATTCCAGTCACGTCGATCGCACCTTGAGTGATCCTGGTGAAGACAATTATTCATACCGAGAAGAAACACATTCAGGCGGATAGCTCTGCGCTTGAAAAAAAGATAAGCCACTTCAATTATTTAAGCATATCGTTCCTAAACTCACATTTACTTTCCTTATGAATTTGCATTTTACGAGCACAGGACAGGGCCAACACGCCCCCCCCCCCCCCCCCCCAAACACACACACCCCTCCCCCCCATGTGAATCCAGTAGTACATTAGCATTATCTGCTCTCACCTATTCACTCTCTCATAACTCCTAATATTCTGACATGTAATGCATTAACACAACCAATCACTCTGTTTACAAATTTGGAGGAGAGGTGATCCAGTATTTATGAGGGAGGGGAGAAGGGGGGGGGGGTGTATGATGGGATGACAGCGCTGCATAATTGAGGATAATACCACAGCTGAGCAGTGAATCCTCATAGCCTAATGAAGCTAACAAGGTGGGCTCCTTAACAAAGCCACCTGCCAATCGCAGCCTGCGCTCAGCCTGCCCCTCAGGACTTCTCTCTCTCTTCCCAAGAGCCTTCTCAAAATTCAATAAATAACATCTGTAGGCGATGTTGGGTGCAGGCCTGGGAGGAATGCGTCATAACAGAAAAGGAGAGAGAGGGGAGAGGTGTGTGTGTGTGTGTGTGTGTGTGTGTGTGTGTGAGAGAGAGAGAGAGAGCGGTGGAGGGAATGTGTATGTGTGTGTCTCTGAGAGAGGGAGCAGAGGAGAGAATGTGTGTGTGTGTGAGGGAATAGAGGAGTGTGTGTATGTATGTGTGTGTGTGTGTGAGAGAGAGAGAGAGAGAGAGCGGCAGCGCTGGCTGAACAAAGAAACCATGACGACTGCCAGGTTGCTATGGCGACTGCTGCGAGGGGGCCAAGGGAGTATAATAGCGCATCAATCACTGTCCGAAAAAGAACTTCATTATCAGCTGAAAAATAATCCTTTAGGATGTGTTTAGTGCGTGCGAGCTGATGTCCACTCACCTTGAAGCCCTGCTCGCGCGCGAACGTGGCAGCCTCCTGCAAAACAAGACACACACACACACACACACACACACACACACACGCTTAATTACACACCGCCGCAGTGATAGCATTTCACTTAGCCCACACACTCCCGTCTCCAAAGCCCGCTTGCCTCGTCACATTGCCTCGATACGCTGTTCACATTTTCCACCCTCATAAGAAAAGAAAGACACGTCGAATGAAGATCCAATTTCAAAATGCTCTGCTGTCTTTACATAAGCAGCGCTACCATTACGTTAAAAAGAAAAAAGCAGCGCAGTGGACACACACACAAACACAAAACATTCTGCAACCAACACTGCTAGATGTAGAACCTGGGTAAAAGCGCCTGCCAAATGAATAAATGAAAATCTAATTAAGCGTTCAAGATATCACAAGTGGCATCTAAAAGAAGGATATTCGCACTTGATCCCGAACAATAAAAGCAATAAACCAGTGCCGTGACGTGATAGAGAAATAAAGCCAATTATGTGTGTGCTAGGTCATGCCCTTTGCTTGGCAGTATGACCCCAGGGAGCAGTTGGAACATCGTGGCTCTTTAAAGGATGGAGAGGAGGGGGATCCAGCTACATGGCTGGAAGGGCAGAGGGTCCCAGCAGGGCTACACACAGTCTGTCTGTCACCAATGCTGGATAATAAACACAAGACGGGTCCATTAATCTACTCCGCACACACACACACACACACACACATCTGACACATGTATAGAGAATAAGGAAAGACTGCACGACAAGAACAAAATCCTCCGAGCGCTACGTAAACAATATCCTTGTGTGACATTTAGTTGTTTGTGTTTGGTTCCAGTCCCAGGCTTCCAGAGTCTTTTCAGGGTTATGAAGCTGCACATGTGTGCATATTTACGTGTGTCTGAACGCGTATGTGTGTGTGGCTCAGAGGTTAAGCGCATCAAGGTTAGGCATACAATTTGCACCATAAATTTGCGAAAATCCTCAATCCCTGCAGAAAAGCTTCCAGGTTTCATGGCACCAATTACAGCTCAATGATCTGATACAACAGCTAACAGGCAGCCAAGGTGAACCACACTTTTATTAAGAGTGATTAAACAATATTATTTCAAGATTAACTCCTGGAATTAGCAGCAATTCAGCCACCTTTTGGAAAATTGAAACAGACACTCTTCACTGGTCAAGATCGTCAAAGAGCTAGACAGGAAACCGTCGTGCAATTAACGCTCGACACGTGCCCATGCCACACTACACGTGCATTAAGCATTATGAGGCCCATAATTATTTAACTACAAGGACAAAAGAACAAATCAGTGATGAAACAGTGAGAACATTCCTCATGCACAGCTTCACTGAGAGTTTCATTAGTGGAAAAAAGAATGTTTCTTTCCCCCATTCAGAAAGCCATGCTGATTATTTGCATCCACAATGACTCAGAGTTCAAGCATGAAAATCAACACTGCGCATTCATCACGGCTTCTCGAAATTTTCCTTATTTCCTTTTAAATGAATTGCACAAGTCGCATGCAGCGGTGAAAAAGCTTACTAGACCTTCTCCACCCTCTGTAATTTATGGCTCATGGGAAAGGTCTGGAGAGAAGAGAAAGAACAAAGACGTGCAGAGCCAGAGCCAGAGTGAGACAGAGTGGTTTAATGAGGAATGATAGCTAAGGGAGTGCGTCTGTAGCCACTGAACAGGATAAACTAGCATTAAGCGGACAGGGTTAGGCCACTTTGACAACTGGCCAGGCCTGACATAGGGCTCTGAAAGTGCCAGACAGTTGAAGAGACCCAGATACCCGTCGCTTTCACTCCATCAGGTGCTCTGCTTAAAACAAACAAACAAAAATGACATGTCTGAAATGGTTTACATGAAAGAGTTTTTAGCCAGGCACGTTTGCGGTTTAGGGTTAGCTAGAGCATTTAGACTTGGCAAGACCTGAGTGCAAGTGCAAGCCAGTTCAACCAAACCCAGGATTTTCAGAGCCAAAGGGAGAGACTCATCTCTCAAATCATCAGCTAGCTGCAAAACAACTAGCTGAGAGGGGCACGGTCTGACAAACACAGTCGTGAGCTGTTATTTCTCACTCTGTTACGTGCTGGATTAGGACTGCTGGGATACGGCAAACACTGATGCAGCAGCCAAACAAAGGTGACATTGTAGGTTACAGATGAGGGCGATTGAGGCGTAATTTCATAATCGCAGCCTGCAAGTCGCACACACATCGATACGAGTCAGTGAAGGGCCACGGGCCTTTAGAGGAGGCCGGCAGATGGATATCGATACAGTAATCTGGGCAGGGGAAAAGAAAGATTAGGGGAAGAAAGCGAGCACTGCTGAGGTGTTAAGGTACTCCCCTGAGAATGCAGCAGGCCAAGTGGAGCGTGACGGGCGACAAACAACAGAGTGTGAGAGAAAGAGAGAAAGAGAGAGAGAGAGAGGGAGGGAGAGAGAGAGAAAGAAAGAGCAAGAGAGATGTTTGCTGCAAAGAGCCTTTCAAGAGAAATTTATTTAAACCCACTAATCCTTTATTTACCACTGCCTCCTGCAATTACCACTTAAGATTAGCTCGCTAGTGGACACTGTACTCCATGTCTTATGTAAATCATGACGTAAAATAAGAACATGGCCGCTAACAAAGCGTTAAATGGGACCAGATCAATGGCTAATCAAATGAACAGAACCCACCGTGACAACCTGAAACCACTAACGGTGCATTCTGTCTCATTTCCACACAAGAGCCTCTTTCATTAGAGGTGCTTAATGTACTATACTGTACACCCCGAAGGCACTCGAGTGTTTGTTAACGCTCATTTGGGATTGGCTCCTGATGGATGTTGTATTTTGATGTGGTTATAAATGGCAGGTAGCCAGTTAGACTGTAAGCTGCAGTGAGAAACTGCTCTTGATTTTGCTGTGGTTCTCCATGGCTAACCGCTCCACTCCCTCCACCGTGTGCACAACTAGCGTGTGACACAGTTAGAAGAGAAAGAAAATATCCACAGGGCAAGCTCTTAAAGGAAACGCTCTGTACAGCGCGGCAGCCGCAATAATGAGGTCATCAAAACATCCTGGCTGTATGAAATGTGTGCGAAGAGGGGAGTGTCCACTTTATATAAAAAAAACAAAAACAAAAAAACAACAACAAAAAAAAAAAACCCCTTGGCCTTTTACACCTTTTACCTAGCTGTCATTTTGAGATGTTAATTCTACTTTCTATTATTTAGGGATAAAAAGAGTGGAGAGCTCATGAAAAAAGGTGTTTCCCCTTGATCTCCTTCCCCTCATTTTGGTTCCACTTGCAGTCTACTGGCAGCATGTGAAAGCTCAGTCTGGGGTTTGAGCGGAGCACTTCAAACGTGCCTTTGTTAAACAATGCATGAGAAGCAATTGCTCGCCGTAATGATATCATTACCAGAATCACGGGCGCTGACTGCTGTCTCTTCTGTCCTGTATGGAAGAGAGGAGATGAGAGTGCGAGAGAAAACATTTCCACTTCAGCACGTGTGACATCGCTCTCAATGACAGCCTTACTACTGCACCAAAGTATGTTCTGATCACTTTCAAAGCCTGCCATTGTCCCTGAGCCCATCGCTGAAATGTACGTTTGCATGTAAACAAGTTTGTGGGCTCCAGACTCCAGCTGCGGCTCTGGCATGATAAATAAACCGGCTAATGGCTGTGTGTAAATATAGTGGAGCTAAATGCACATATTCACAGGCAAGCGTGCTGAGCTGCAGGCCAGTCCAACACACACATGCACACACAGCTAGGCAAGATGCAACACATTGTGCTGTTTAGAGTCAGTTAAACATTCATGTATAAATGTGTAATATCTTGTATGTATTATGCTTGAACAAGCACACTGCAACTTGCTATGATTACATGAAAAAGGTGAAAGCTAGGATATCTTTTTTAAGGGTAGCTACTGGAAGGTTATAGAGCATTATATTGATAAAAAGTGAAAACTATGTTCACATGCTCAAGTCAGCTAACACAGCACAGGCTAAGGCTCTCAGCATAACGACTGACCGCTGCATAAGAGTTCTCCAGTACCGTAGGTGGCACTAGTAAAATTTCACGACAATTTCCACAACTAGAGGAAGAAGATTGCAGAAGAAATACACTATATTACCAAAAGTATTCGGTCACCCATCCAAATGATCAGAATCGGGTGTCCTAATCACTTGGCCTGGCCACAGGTGTATAAAATCAAGCACTTAGGCATGCAGACTGTTTTTACAAACATT
>CM075005.1:12232725-12262224 GCA_037576675.1 Pangasius sanitwongsei
ACAGCAGGTTAGCCCCGCCCATTCACTTTACAGCAGGTTAGCCCCGCCCATTCACTTTACAGCAGGTTAGCCCCGCCTATTCACTTTACAGCAGGTTAGCTCCACCCACACAATTTACAGCAGGTTAGCGCCACCCATTCACTTTACAGCAGGTTAGTGCCACCCATTCACATTGAAGTCTATAGCAGTTATCGGAGTAAAAGGTGCAGCAAGCAGTTAAGCGCTGCGCTGTTCCTCATAGAGAGGAAACAATGTGTCTCTGCATAGGCTCCCAAAGGACCCAAACATTCAAAACTAGTAGATATAGTTTTCCAACATTCTAGTTAACATTCACCTAATAGTTTTGAACTAGCTATCTATGCTAGAAATGAAAACTCATTTTTGTAGCATTAGTTTAGAGTTGAGACGAACCTGCTAGAGTTCGAGCCTGTTTAAATCTAAGCGATGAAAAGAGGATGGAAGAGAGTGAGGTGAAAATGTACTCTTATTATTTTTATTTGTACATAAAGCCACACAAACGTTATAAACAGAGTTCAGGGGGAAAGATACAATAAAAAACAAAGTGGCGTATGGGACCTTTACGTTTTTTTCTGTTGTATCTGTGTTTGGTAGCCATGGCACTCATATCTGAGTAACAAGAGAGGAGATATCCTGAAGATTTTTCTTTCTGAGAATTTTTTTCTAATGAACAGAATGACACATGCCACAGCATGTTACACAGCACTCCACTGACAGCTGCCCGCACCACTCTGAATATTAAAATAGGGCCTAGCGGTAAGAAAAAAAAAAAATACCTGTCCTCCTCTGGCCCAGTAATGACTTTCAATGGGAGTAAGAGCACTTAAAAGAGGAATATTTCCTCTTGATTTTGGAGGACAGGCATGCTGAAGCAGGCAGTGAGTTTTCTGGGGTGATAAGGGCTTAGCCACTGTAATCCTTACAGGCACCTGGCCTTATCACTTCATGAAGGAAGAGAGGAACTTCTCACCATTTTCTAAAGGCAACACAGGTCCAAACAGGGGCTTTAACTGGCATGGCTTTCCTCTTATTGCAGGACAGGAGTGCTTACAATAAAATCTCTCTCAACTTATGTGCAAACACACAAATTACTGAGTAAATTTGGAGCACATAATAGAAGTACATATTCCAAAACTAATACGGGCATTTCGGCGATACTGTGATCCGCTGAAGTAACCATAACTCCATATTACTGCCTGCTGTTGGACACGTGGCTCAATCGGCTCTGAGGAATGAGGAGATTCATATTCACCGGGATAACCTTTTCCATTAAATATTGTGCCAATATTGTGACACATAGTTGACAGGTTAGAAAATGCTGTAAAAAGCAATGTGAGTAGGAGGCTGAGTTCCCCCCCCCCATGCTTTATATCAACACACTGTTATGGGACCACTGTGTGCTGAGCTTAGTGCATCACTAACGCCGGTGACACATTCCATTTTCAGGCACCAGCATCTTTGTTTTGTAAATTGAATTGCATCACTAGCAGGAAAATAAGTTAGATCAACACAACTGTGTTAGCCAAATGATGTGCAAATTGTATTTGTTCAGCCCTTGCACAGTGCGAAAAGAGCATTATGCATGGACCGTAGAGGCAACCAAGCTCAAGGCTCAAACACCTAATCTAAGTGCTTCCCATAGCTATTATTATCTGGACCACATACTCTCAAAAAGGATACCAACCTGTACCTTCTCTGGCTGATGGGCTGGTACCCTCAAGTATACACCTTTTGGATCTTTTATCTAGAAAGGTGCATGTAGTTTACTAAAATATAATCATGGTCCAATAATGTACCTTAAATGATTTTTTTAAAGATTCACTTTTCTAGGTGAAAGACACAAGGTACAAAATACAAGAGTGAGATAAGAGGACGAAAGATATAGCCTTGAGTGTGCCAAGGAAAGGTATAGTTTAGTATAATTTTTTATGAGAGTATATGGCAATGTCAGACGCACAACTACACGCCCCCACAACCATACTTTTCCATCGTTCTCTACTGATTTTGCCTTATCTTCTTGTCTGCTGATTCTGTGTTATATCTACCACCACGATTCACGGAGAACTACATTTCGAAGGAATGACAAACCTCGACTTGACTTGATCCTCTCTCCTACTTTCCTCTGCCATCTCCTGCTATAATATCTGTAGCACGTTCCCTGAGGAGGTGTGTCAAGTCCGAGCTCACATATCTGGAGCCCAGCCAGCTACATTAAACATGCATGCCATCCACAACATGCTTTCCAGGGCAAACACAAAGCACATCTGTGTTTCTGTTGCTTCAAGGGCAGATAGTTTGCTTGTACAGTATTTGAGATGCCCGTTTTGACTGTAGTAGTGGATCAAAGGGACTGAACTTGTGGTTAAATCTTGAAGATGTTTCATCACAATCCCAATAGGCTTCATTGGTTCATCATTCGAACTGTCAAACCTTCATAGACGTCGGTGCTTGATGTTTTTAAGACCTTCCCATTGCTCATTTTTTAAAGCACCAGGCTAAGGCTTTGCTTTAAATCTATACCTCATCCACTTGTAAGTCAGCATTTTATATAGCAGCGCTTATAATAGCTAACAGCCCACAGTAGACTGAGCACACGCTCTTCTATGGATGTATGTGCCTACTGTGTAATGGGAGTTGTAGGTGCAGTTGTTTAATCCACACCGGTCCCTCGGCCAATTTGTTAGCATTTAGCGGAGTGTTACAGACTGAAGCCATTGTATAAAAGGCTGCTTCCCTCAGGGCCAGTTCACATCTCTGAATCTGAGTTAGCTACATCCACTTGTATACAATACATCTCAAATTGCTCTAGTTTATTTATGAATGGATAAGAATGTGTATCTTTCATACTGAGGCCTAATCTCAAGGCAGGGTTAATGTCCTCGATTAAAGGTCTATAGGTGATGAATAGGGTTCAGCAGATATCAGGGCCTCACCAATCTCCATTATGTCATGCTCGTTTCAATAAAGGCTTCATCAAGGACGCGTCATACTGATTTCAGAGCCCCACACTGATTTCAGCTTCCTTTCTCTAATCTAATTGTGCTGCAAAATGGGATTCATCAGAGCCAATTTAGCAGCGAAAGCTCAGAGAACAAGCACATGTATCCGTTTCCCTTTCATTCATCCATCGCCGTACATCTGCCTGCTTCACACTCCTCAACTCAAAGGGTTACTAATTAGAGCCTGAATCCTACGATGGGGATGCTTTTTACTGCACATGAGAGATGGAGAGGGTGGGAGGGAGAGGAGGAAGGAGGGAGAAGAGGGCTAAATTGGTAAGGATGGGACACACAGACAAGCACTTCCTGCTTGAGAGGGCAAGATGTGGCATTTATGTACGAATGGTGAGCATCTGTCCAGTTTATTTCAGAAGGGAGACACAATGTATCAGTCTCTGAAAAGGAGCCACCAAATTTAGAGGAACTGTCAATCATCAACAAATCACTCTTGATAAAATGGGCTAATTCACTGTTAACCTAAAATTATGTTCATCACCCATGCCAAAATTACAAATGAAGGTCAAACCGTGCCTTATTTGAGAGCAGGCTTACACCACTCGCTGATAGGCTGCCAAATTCTGGCAGTCGGTATGAGCAGCAAGGTGTAAGAGTACAGGATAGTACCAAGAGCGATGGTGTTTATTACTGCGTAAATGTGTTTTATAAGCACTCAAGCACACAAAATGATGTGTGAGCCCTCAGTTTGCATCTAACACCATGTTATTGCTCCCCGGTTATATATAGAGGCGAGCATTTTATGTGAAGGTTATCCCGAGATCAAGGGAACAATTAATGTAAGCAGTGACATCCCTGATTTGCCGTGAAATTTAATATGGTTTTAAATGGTAGCGTCGAGCTGGAATTTGCTGCTGATTAATTCCAATGCTGTGATATGTAAATATGAAACAGAATCAAATGCAATTTCCTCTGTTATTTATCAGTCAATAATGTCGGAGGCACAGTTGGCTCATTAACCGAACATGACATGCTGATGGGAAACAAAGCTCCCACGTTTCAGACTGCCATGAATTGAAACAAACAGGCGATTTATTATGAGGGCAGAAATTGATTGTTTTTTGAGCGAGGCTCACTGCATCAATCCAGCAGTGATATTTTCTATGGGGGAAAGAGAGCGATGGAGAGAATGTCTCCTGCTGCTACTCCCCAGTGCTCTGTAGCGCCGCTAAGCTGCTTAATCATGATAACACAGAGTAAATGTTTTTGCTTTTCCAGACACATTATCTACTTTACAGATGAGAAATCTGGTTTCATGGATTAAGAGCGATGCCATAACAGGAAATACTTGTGGGGCTAACCTCGCCTGATGGCTTCAAAGCCAGCCTGTTAATTCAAACTACTTCCTGAGCTCAGAAGATAAGAAACGCAGAAAAGACAGGCAGAGAGAGAGAGAGAGAGAGGGAGAAAAGTTAAATGATCCTGGTTTAAAAAAAAAAAAAAAAAAGTATTGCTGCTTGAGAGAGTATCTATCTTGTGGTTTTCAAGGAGCCCAACATCTGTCTCTTGGAAATACAGAGACTCAGACTGTGGTGTAAGAAAGTGGCAAAAGGAGGAATATACAAGCCATCAACAGATGTTTAAATAAATATCCATTAACATTTAATAACCATTAAAAATGTATAGGCAGGTTTTTGCTTATAAAATATGCTTATTAAAATAAATGAATAATAGATGTAAGATTATTTCTCATGGCAGTATGTGAATTCCCCCCCCCCCAGTACCTCTAAGTATGAAACATATGGAATAATCTGAAATGCTGTGTCTGCTTTGACATCAATGAGGTCACACAATTTTCAGATATAATCTTATAATTCCATTCAACAGTAATCTGAGGCTACAGTGAGCACATGCTCACCAAAACTGGGCGGCTGAAGGTTTTTTTCCAATCTTCAACTCAAGTTTTAGTGAGTTTATGCCCACTGTAGCCTCAGATTACTGATAGGAGCAGAACGCGATGTGGTCTTCTGCTGCTGTAGCCCATCCACCTCAAGGTTCAGCACGTTGTGCATTCTGACATGATTTTCTGCTCACCACGTTCAGTTGTTATATGCAAGTATTATATATATATATATACATACACACACATATACACATATACATACATACACATACATATACACATACATATATATACACACACACACACACACACACACACACACATATACACACACAAAAAAGACCTACCATAATCATTTTACAAACTGATCATTTATATACTGGCTTCTGAATTGTCAAATCAGACCAAAAGCTTGTAAAACCCAGTCTATAAAACATTCTCATTTTAAAAGCTGCCTGTGAAGACTTTTCATTAAAATGTTAATTAGTAATGGAGATCTGAGGATGCTGAGTGTTCGAGCTGCTGCTCTTTTGTGCTCTGTTGTCAATGTGTTTGTGTTCTCTACTTATGTCAATTCCATTTCCAACAGATGGAATTTCACAGCTTTCCTTCTGAAAAAGGAAAAAAAAAAAAAATCACTTCTGTGAATAATTTCAGGGCAGAAATACCCATACATCACATCCTGGTGCGTGCATAGCCACCAGCTGTGTGGTTCATATCCCTTTTTTGAGAGTGTCAGTGCCGGCAACCTTCTTCCAGCCAGGCTCTCATTAGTGGGGATGTTTGAATATTCATGTAGCAGTGATTCAGCAACAGTAGAGCCAACTACAGCACCCAAAACTGCAGGGAATTCACCACTTACCATTAACAGGCCTAATAGCGGCACCACGCCTCCATGATTGTTATGGGTAATTGTAAACGCTCATTAGGATTTCCATGTAGAAAGTGGGGAAACCACTCATTTATTAATAGCATGATTTAATTTCTTTATCGTAAATGTGCAGAGCAAGGTATACTAGACAGCCAGCAAGACACAAGTGGCAATAAAACACTGCAAATTAACATCACTTAATTTACAGGACATGGCATGGTCAGTATATCTTATATCAGAGCTATGATAGACACACTGTTGTTTTGTTTTCCTGCTAGGAAATAGTTTGACTTTTTCAGCTAAAACAGAGATTTAAAAGGTTGAGCTTGACGTACTGGCCATGTTGTGAGTAAGCCAACCCAAGCAATTGGTCACTGTACTCACCTTTACGTTCTAATTTGCCTCTTTTCTACAACCTGATGGAGAAATGAGCTCATCCTGCCTGATGACTCACATCTTCCAGCAATTCAGAGATAATGACTGCGTCACTGTGTGCTCCACAACGTCACTGAGTTATGTCACCAGCTAATAGCCCTGCTCCAGTTCCTCTACGCAGCGGTATTTACAAGCACACTGCATGACCACAGCAGTCACCCACACCACACTTTGAGATGTTAACGGTCGCAGACACTTTGTTTTCCGACTTTGAGATTGATGCGTGTTAAATAATCTTTAGTTTCATTTCATGAATAAAGTTTCTGTTTTAGACTTTATTTGAAAGAGTAGGCAGGTGAATGCTGTGAGAATGTATAAACCTGCTTTTCATTTAATCCAAAGGAAGACGCTGGGTGATTGGAGGAAGTCAGTCACTGCCAAAACAAAACAGGACTTGAGTAAAAGGAGAGACTTCTTAGACATCTTGTTAATTAGTGCCCACACAAATGAGTGCTCTTACAGTCTTACAGAGTCTTTCTCTGGTCCAATCAAAGACAACGCAGTCCAATCTGACTATACACTGCTTCCATTATAAAAAGTGTACGTGAAACAGAAGGCAGCTCGCTTGATGCATATGCTGTCTCATAAGTCAGTTGTCTTAAGGCAGAGTTTCAATATCTGAGAAGGTCCCTTTAAGAAAATGGCTTGAGATGGGCTTTAAAGACAGCATGCGTCACTACTTTGCCAGATTACCGACAAACGCTAATGGTTGTAAACGCTGAAATCCATTAGGCGAAATGCAATCAAGTATCTGTATTTCTTGTTAGAAATAAAATCTTGAAGACAGCCTTAGTAGTGCGTGTTATCAGATTAAAATGCATTTCTGTCTATTACTCTTTATACGTTCATTTTTTTTTTTTGACTCAAGTTCTTTATTCCAGCGGTTCTCATCCCTCATGTGTCTGACTGAGATTCCCCCCAAAAATTTCTAAATCATACTACAGCAGTATGGACATAAAAGCAATAAATGTATTACCTCTGTGAATTACACTGAACCAAACACAAAACTAATTTTAACCAAACAATATCAATGTGTGACAGACATTTATATCTAAACTTGACCACTTAAGTCTGCAGCTTCCTTGTAGCTTTGTCATGACTACACTATCAGAAAAAAAAGGGTTTCTCAGTGGTTCTTTGGATAGGTAAGAATTCTTGGCTTCCTAAAAGATTTGCACTTCCCAAAAATAGTTTCTGGCCAAATCTCACCTTTTCCTCCATAGATAATTTCACCTGGATAATGCAGACTTAAGAACTGTACCCAAGTACCTAATCATACCTACTTTAAACATAAAGACTACAACACTCATAATAAACCTCCTTTCAACACACTTAGCACTGTTTGACTTTATAGTATACAACTGCACAAGAGTAATGATTTAAAAATCCCACGATCTGATGACACCCAGAAGAGCGTGGTGACTTCCGAGTCTGGTTCCTCTCAAGTTTTCTTCCTCATGTTATCTCAGGGAGATGTTACTTGTCACAGTTGCCTCTGGCTTGCACATTAGTGATCTAAATCTAAATGGTTTCTGTTAAGATGCTTGGTGACAATGTATATTGTTAAAAGTGTTATAAAAAATAAAGTTGAACTGAATTAAAGTGACTCTCAAGAAAAAAACATCTGTTACTTTCTACTTTGGAGAGCGTGGAGAGATGAACACAGTTCTTAGAGTTGAATGCCTCTATGTGAAACTGTGTGTGTAAATACAGCTGCATCAATGCTCTTGCTCTGCTCCTGTTCCTCAGAGTCTATGTGGTGTGGCTTCAGCCAGGTGTGTGGGGTTACAGCCAAAACCAGGCCTGATTAGAAAGTAATATACAAATAAATCACAGGCAGCCTGTTAACAGCAGAGTCAAGGGAAAAGGCAAGAGCAAAACAATATAACTCAGGGTTAGGACATTTCTTGTTCCAATGAGCATGCTCACATCCCAAAGGGGAACAAGATGTTTGCTCCGCTGCTATACTTCCATCCTCATTACTTACATGCTGAGTTTTATGTGAGATCTCAGAGAAAGACAGATCTAGTGCTCGGACCTAATAAAAAAACAAAACTAAGCTCAAAAGAAGAATCGGTGACGATTCCTTTGAATTTGGCCAAAGCCAGTGTTCTACGCTTCACCATGCCGTAAAGTTCATCATCTTGTTTTCTGTGGTACAGAAGAAGGAAAAAGTCTTTGTAACCACAAAGAAGGTAAAATAACCCTCGTGGTTTCTAAAGGCCATGCATGCAGGTCTGTGTGTGCTGGGTGTGGCCCAGCGCCCATCTTGCACATATGAGTGTGTATGAAAACGTTCAAATCATTACCCATCAACAATCACAGGGGAGGCAAATGGAGCAGTCTTTGCCATAAAGAGATGTGTGATTCTTATCTCACCGGGGCCCTCCGCTCAACAGCTGCCGCACACAGCCTCAACATCTGCACAGTGTTAATGCGGTTCCCTCAGAACGAGCGGCAGCTCCGAACTGAGCCCCGCCCCACCACCGCCACATTTAATATACGATGAAGGGAGCTGTGGCTTTGAAGGGAATTCCAGCACTCCCGGTTAGAAGCCCGGTAAGTGATCATGAATCAAAGGTAGGGATAGTATTAAGACACACCACAGGCCATGCCTAAGGCCATAGAGCTGGGTGATGAAAAGTTCAGAGCTGTGCTTTCTGTAGGTAGCCCCTTCATGAAGCTCACTTTTCTCTCAAACTTTGGAGATAAGAGATGCTTCCACAAATCCTTTTGTGGCAGAAGCACTAGGGATTGGCAATGAATGATCAGTGAACATCTTTTACTATATAAATCTTTCAAAAACACCACGGTTCAATCATTCAGTCAGAACTCAAATCTACACGTGCTGCAGTTGGTGCTTCACACCCCGAGATGTTTTATTGATTCTGTCCTATTAGCACGCTTGTACGCCCTCATCTGCCGACCCATGTAAAAATGTGTTAGCTTCAATCCTCAGCGCATTAAGAAACAATCAAGCACATCTTGATGTCTCTCACTGTCGATTCGCTTCATCGGCTGAGGCGATTTCATGGCCCCAGCGCATCAATGTTTCAATGGGAGAGCTCGCTTGAGCGCTGCTCCTGTGGCTGAGGTGAAGGAGGAGGGTTGTAAAGCAGGATGATAATAGCATCTGCGTTGTGATCGAAGGAGGCTGCTGACTCACACTCAGCAGTAATAGACATCCAGCATCTGTAAATATTAGACTGACCTCTCAGACTTGGGCTTCCTCCCCAAGGCGGAGCAAGAAGAAGGGCTCTCATCAGCCACTTTACTGGAACAAATATTCATGTTACTAGGCATTAATTAATTAAGACTCTGAACAATGATGCTGGTTGAGAACATGTCTGGCATAGATTTACAACGAAGAAAGAATGCATTTTTCTACCAGACAGATTGTTGTACAGATCCAGTTCAAACAAAGAACTATCGGAATCCTGGGTAGACCTGGGTCTGTTTCCCGTCATGTACAATCTCAGAAAAAAAAAAACGGTACTAAACTGTAGTTCTTCTCATCACTGGTGGTACCCTCAGTGGTACATGTTTTGTACCTTTAGTGTGAATCTATTACCTGGAAATGTGAATTTATTGTACCACTAAAGTAGTACTCTAAAGATACAAAAGATATACACCCTTGAGGGTACCACCCCAGTGGTACCAAGTGTAACAATGCCAACGAATGTAGGAGAAGGTTGTGGTGTGGTGACATCAATCTTCCATCATCTACTTTGGCTATGTCCCAAACCACATACTATTCTAAACAGTTCATTAGTATATAAAGTAGTAATTAGACATGCAATTTGGTCTGGAACTCTACATTTTTTTTCCTGAATCACAGTTTTCTAAGCTGAGAGACAATCCATGATGTCTGAATTTTGACCAGTCAGTGTTGTGCTATTTCTAGTGCCACCCACATGTCTAGGTTTCTTGCTACCGTGGGCCAGAAGGTTAACCATTTTCAGCACAAGTACTTAGTTACAGTGTGGCTCCCTTGCCAATGGAAATTATGACAAAATGTCGAATCACTGATTTGTCATCATTACCAATCCAAATCTAGCAGTTTTCCACCACTGCTTGGTGGAAAAGAGCTAAAATTATAACGTGAACTTGTAAACCGGTCCACGCAAAGTACACGTATTTCTCTCTCTCTCTTCCTCCCTCCGTCACTTTCTCACAGTTCTGTAACCTGTACAGCTATGAAGCTGCCTGAGCCTGAGAGCTGCAGGGGGGAGCGATTACCCATGGTGCCTCAGCCCAGCATCCCACTGCCTCGGAGCTGCACATTAACACACTTGGCCCACGTGACTGCGCTCGTGTCAGCTAATGATGGTTCAATTATGCCTGCAAACATCACTCTGCTAAGTAAACGGCCACCTAGCTCAACCCCGTGCAAATGCCTCTCTGATTCACAGCAAATTAGACACAGACAGCGAGATGTCAAATAAATCCTAACTGGCTGCTGTTGTGTGTTTGCACTACAGATACATAAGTGAAATTAGCACAGGAGGTGGAGGGAGAAGGGGCTAATGGTTAAACATGCAACATGCATATTATTGTATAATTAGGCGCTTGTCATCACGTTGAATTTTAGCATGACTGCTATTAGCGTAAAATTGCTCAGCATGAAAAAAAAAAAAACATTTAAACGGAGAACAGAATCTATTCATTTCTCTCCCAACAGAAAACGTTTTTGAAAACGAAGCATTTCATTCTCGGTACACGCCGTCATTAGGTGATTAAACAGGGGCCATTTCAGAGCTAATGTAACTGGAGGGGATTTTGAAATGCTCGGCTTATTCACAGAATTCTGAAAAAAAAACACTTAATTCTTAGTGACACTTTTAGTAACACGTTTTCAAACTAATTGTTCATACAAAACACAGGACACAAATGCAGTGATGTAGAAATACAATGTACTTGAACATGTAAACATGAACATCATGTAGAGGATCGCAGATGGCTGACTACAGCAAGACATTTTAATCAATTTCTTATAAAAATCAAAAACAAAATAGTAAACAGATTTCTACGCTGCAATATTATCAGTGCTGTGGGGAATAAATGAATGCTGATAGCGAACGGAGATTATGAGGTTCATGTGATTTAATAAAGACTGATGTTTTTTCAAGGCTATAATCATTTCCTGCAGTGGCCAGCACTGTTCCCTGAGAATGTGAGGATGTTAGCATAACAAACCCAGTACTTGCCTGGGGCATAGTAGGGGAGATTTGACAAGGCAGGTACACCAATGATCAATGTGGCACCTGGGCAATTTTTTTTTTAGCTGCCACATGATTCAAGTGGCCTGATCGCTTTAAGTGTGTCCGACGAGGAAAAGGAGGCGTAGTGGGGGCCGCTCTGAGGCATGAACTCTAATCAAGATGAAGTGCGTTTACAAATGCATTTAATAGGGCTTGCCAAGAGTGAAACTCTGCATGTAAATATGGTAAGATTAAATTTCATCAGAGCAGAGCAACACTGTGACCAATTGCCTACAGTCACACAGAGCCTGCCAACTGCGCACCCCTCCTCCCTCCACCCTTACCACCACCACACATCTCAACTCTCTCTCTATCTCTCTCTCTCTCAATTTGCATTGTGTGATCTTTCTCAGCGGAGGGAGGTGGGGGTGGGGGAGAGATGGTGTGTAGGGCAGCTGATGCCAGATTCAGCTCAAGGTCAGCATGAGGGCTGCCTGAATGTGTGCACATGTGTGTGTGTGTGAGAGAGAGAAAACGAGGGGGGAGAGAGAGAGAGAGAGAGAGAGAGAGAGAGAGAGAGAGAGAGAGAGAGGTGGCGATGGGGGGGTACGCGTGGAAGCAAAAGCACTGTGAGTCACCTTACAGAAATCATCACTAGAGCCCTTGTGAATTAGGTGTCATTATGAGTATGAAACCCCCAGCACACACACACATTCTTGTTACCAGGGAACGCTGAGGTCAGACAGGAAGAGAAAAAGCGAGAGAGCGAGAGAGAGAGCTTGCATATGCCACTTCAGGGTGCAGGCTGGCATGCCACTTACTGTACCAGTTAATGGTGTGTTTTCTGGCTGGCTGTCACTCTGTGCTGACATTAGTCCTGATGAGACGCAACCTGCTTTGTGTCGCAGTAAAGCACTTAGAGCTCTGAAAGCCTGCCGTTTGCCAATGTGCAATGTGAAACGTAAGCTATATACACGCTGAAAACCTGACAAGTTAGAGTGAGAGTGAGAGAGAAAGGGAGAATTTTTCATTTTCACAGGTGACACTTTCACAGCTTCCTCCCCACACAAACTCATCATCCCCACACTGGATGAAGCATCCATTCAGTGGAACTGGCACACGCCTGCCTGCAAGGGCGCCTCTCTCACATCCCCAGGCTGTTCTAGAACCATCTGCAGCTGGGGCCTCCGAGGCCCGCATGACTCCTCCTTTAATTATTTTCATCTCTCACCCTTACACACTCCTACCCACTCTCACTCTCTCACTTACTCACCATGACACTGTGCACACATTTCCCTCTGGAATTAGTGCTGCGGTCTCTTTAAGAGAACGAGGTTCTGTGCCAGTGGCTTCAGAGACTCTGCGTTTAGTAGTAGAACCGACAACTGGCACTGTAAGGTTAATGCCCTGGCATAATGCGCAATGCATGTTCCAAGGCAGATCAAATTAGAGGGCATGCCAAAAAGAAGCACTGCAGCACTTATGGGTTGTGCAGAAATGATGTCATTTTGGCATATACTTCAACTGTACAGTACACAGCTACCAACCAAATATTGGTTTGTTTGTTTTTTTTTTTAAACAGAACACTGCACCATTATTTCCTCATATATATATATATATATATATATATATATATATATATATATATATTCAGTGTGATTTTCTTTCTGTAGCCTTATTCCTGTCCCTCATTACAGCTCAGTGTGCGCCACTCTGCCTCAGGATCCTCACTTCCTAGCAACAGCCTGCCACCAAACATTTGGCACAAGTTCAACAACACCCCCTCCCCTCTCCTCTCCTCTCCCTCCCTCCCTCTCCCTCTCTCTCTCCCCTTGCCGCCCTCCGTCTGTGAAAGATGGCTGCCCTGGCTATGTGCTCTCTCCAGCTCAGGCTGGATGGCAGTGCCCCGTGCTGCCTGCCCCGGTGCGAGACTCCATTAACTCGCTTTGCATCCAGTCCCACCCCTTCAGCAGCAGGGCACTCGGCGAGCTTGTGCCAGGCTTCATTAATCAGCGCTTTAGCACACAAACTCTCCTCCGCCAATCTGACTCACAGACGAACGAATAAAAAAGGTTCAGGAACAAAATCACTTAACAGCCTTCAAATGAAAAGGCATTAAGGTAAATCATTTCGGGTGGCTGAAATAGATTGCAAAAGTGGCATAAGTTTTAAAACAAGGTCATCGTCTACTTAGACACAGCACCTTTGGAGATTAGGCCTGTCAGGATTATTAAATTTTCACTGACAATTAATTGTCTCAGAAACTATTGCGATGAAATATTTAATAACTGCAATAACAAAGCTAATTTTATAATATGAGCATAAATGTACATATATTAAAACTAACCCCAGCCCTAAAACACATTAAATATGTTCACTCATTCTCAGTAACATTCAGTAACTGCTTTAGCACGGTCAGGGTTGCAGTGGATTCGAAGCCTATCCCAAAAACACTGGGTGAGAGTCGGAAGTACTCCCTGGCTGGTATGTCAGTCAATCACAGCATGTTTATATTCACACATTTGTGACGCGTTTCGCGGTTGTGGTGCTAATTTTCTAGTTGACACTGTATTTTTGGGTTTGCTAGCACACTTACAATGGCGATCAATAGGAGAACAACTTCTACAATCTGAAACCTAAGGGATGACTGTCGGTTTTCGCTTTTGGCTCCTAAACACAAACGAGCAAGTGCTTCTTTTCTCACTTGCCATCTTCAAACAACATTCAATTTTATATTAATGAGAAATCCAACATAGAAATAAAATAAGAAAAGCGGTCACCCTATGGTCTGGAGATTGCAAGTTCGAAATCTTGATGATCCAACAGGCATCTGTGGCCAGGCGTACAAGAAAGCAAAACTGGACGTGCTCTCTGGGTGGGAGGGGTGGCATACCCTCTCTCCCCTGTCAATCACAGCGGCACTAGCCAAGGCGTCTAGCCTTGTGGGCGTCGGTGAGCTCATGCATGCGAAAGGGGGCAGATAGCATTTTCCTCAGTGCGTTACGTTGACCTGTGACGCAGCATGAGCAGCAGTTCGAATAGATGCAGGTTGGCTGGCTTCACACGACTCGAAGGAAGCACACGATAGCCTTCTTCCTGCCGAGTTGGAAGTTGGAAGGAATTTCATTACAAAATAAATCTTGAATGCCATGAAGGCTATGTTAGTTATAAAGATTAATATGCAAGCTGTTCAGAGTGGAATTGTCCTTTAAATACTAGGTTACTGGACAATAAACAATGCATTATGGCATAAATGTTGAAAATTAATACTATACTATTCTGTACTAAATCTTATTATCTAAAGCACACTTTAGAAAATAAGCTACAGCTCCATCAAATATTACTAAATCTCATCATCTAAATGACTGAGAATAATTATTGATACATAAGGGTTCAGTAATTAGATTTTTTTTTTCCAAGGAACTAACTTCCTACTGATTATAGGATCCAACAATTGTGCTCACCTCAAATAATCCGGATCAGCCCCGATAACTAGCGATTAGGCAGTAATGCAATGATTATTACATACTAATTGTGACAGGGTGAATGGATTGAATTACTGCTTACTTGAATTACTGTTCAAGTAGGCATTCCTTCACTAAAAAACAGCAACATTACATACGAATGACACAGGGAGCATTCAGATGTTTAAAAAAAAAAAACAACAAAAACTCAGCAAAATGTTCAGTTAAGGGCCATCAGACTGGCCTCTCCACTCCACAGTCACAAATTACCCTTGTTTACCATTAAACAAGTTAATCTGTGTGTCTGCTGGGAGGCATGTGAGAGGAAAAAAACTGCACAGCGCTGAGCTTTAGCTGCGTTTTTCTAAGGCTGTGACTCAGTAAATCTGACGAAAGCTTTTGTCTGTCAGTGGACAGAGAAGGCCATCAGCAATCTGTCCCACAGGACTGGCGAGGATATGAGGAAATCTGCACAAATCTCTGATAGTTCTGCGCTGGGGATCTCTGAGGGGACAGATACTACACCAGAGCTGATCCGTCTTTGCTATATAGTGCAAACATCCATCATCATAAATCACCTCAGACTTGATATTATTCATGAAAAACATGAATCTCAAAAATTTGCAAAGACAAAAAAACGTGCAAATAACATTACTAGTATTAATGACTTGCTAGATCAGTTATTATGAGCAGATTAGCTTTACAAAGTGCTGCAGGTGGCACACAATCTAGTGCTGATCCTCCATAAGGCAGGGGCTATGTAAGGGCAATGTTCACCTAGGGTTCAATTTCTCATTGACTGAGACTTCTTTTGGCTGCGGCCCATCTTTCATTAAAAATATTCTCAATTCCTTATGAAAAGCTCCACTCACACTCACAATCTCTATACTGCTTCTCAAAGGTGCCGTGCTCTTCAATCTGTGCAACAGCGTAGACACTTGACACTTGTTAAACGATTAGCCAAATCCACAGTTTTGCACTATAAACTGTTCCTTTTTTCTGGATAGTTTTAAAACTATACCTACTGTGGTATGAATAAGGCTACACACCAACCAAAGTATATGCTTTATCAACTGCATGTGCATTTCTGTTATCACTACAACACTGCTACAGTATGGGTCACAGCTTTGTTACACATTTAATATCAAAGTATTCCTGCAGAATTCGATTACCTCCTTGTTAGGGTAAAAAGAGTACCAATTTTAAAATTCACATTTTCCCCACAAAAAAAAAAAAAAAAAAAAAAAAACCCTAAGCATCTAAATTCAAACAGATGTTCACAAATGACTGACTTTGGAAAAATACAAGCAAGTCAAAGACAAATGAGCCTGGAATGAGAGACTGGCACTGATTAGCTAGATATTAATTCATTGTGCTCCTGCCGTGACTGCCTTTGCCTATCACTGAGTAGCCGGGATGCTTAACTTGTAGTTTTTTTTAAGTGAATTTTGCCAACTGAATCTGATTAGCTGAATCTGAGCACTGGAATGAGCAACCTGAATAGTTTTTTTCTTTTAATATCTGAAAACTATATCATTGTATTTGAGTTTGTTAACACTGAAGACACCTATTTGAATATAGACGAGAATATAAACACAATTTCAAGGAAGTTAAATCAAAACGTGTGAAAATGTCTGGTTTTTAAACTACTATATTTCAATGCTATTAATTCAATGGTGTTTAAGTTTCAAATTTTTGTGTGTTCTTTGGGCTTCCATACCAACTAAGCACATATGGATGGATGAGTCAGTAAAACGCGCCGATCACTGATTGGTCAAACACAATCTTCTTAAGCTCTTGACATCTCTTCAGATGAAACATGTGAAGGTGCTTAGTAATAGGTTCTTCAAATGGCAAGTGAAAGATAAAAATCACACCATGAAGCTCACCTGTTACTTCTACTGTTATTATTAGCGATGGGTGGGAAATTATCACCATTTACAACCACCAGCTAACCCCTCCTACCTTTACAGGTATCAATATTTTAACAGAAACACATATTTTACAGCTACTTGACCACGATACAGTTCTGAGACAGTTCTCACACACTGCCTGAAAACTGGTACTGTATCTTCTCTTAGGCTCAACATAGATTAAAACAACAAAATATGAGAGTACAGCCCAGCGCTTCTAATTTATGATAATAACAATTTTCAGTCATGTGAAAATGTTTTTTTTTAAAAAAAAACAAAAAAACTATTTTACAATGAAGAGCTTTAACTCATTAGATTCATACAACATAATTAACTATTGGGTAAAAGTCAGCACTGGAGTATTTTTTCTAACAGTCATTAAGAGACAAGATGAAGGCGGAATGATGCAGAGTGCAAGTGAAGGTCAATACGGCTAACAGCTAGACATTAGCGAGAGGCAGAGTGAGAAAGAAAGAGAGAGAGAGAGAGAGAGAGAGAGAGAGAGCGCAAATGTCGACAGACAGGCTGGTGCCAGGCTCTGGGACAGCTACACGCAAGAGGAAATCACTTACATAACCCCGCTTCAGAATAACCCACACAGTCTCAGAGAGACACTCCGGACTTCTGACAGGACAGACCCTGTTTATTTGTCCAGCCTGCTCCGCTCTCATTCTCCATTAAACCGACAGGGATTTAAGCCTGACCCCCAGACCTCACGCGGGAATCCATTTCCAAAATGGAGGTGGAGAGGGAAAAGGGGCTAAAGCAGAACATAGGCAGCAGATCAGAAGTGGGGAACATGACGCTGAGGTGAATACTGACTGATGCTACTGTGGTTAAAGGTTGTGAGTAATGATAGAAGAGGTGAGGAGGTGACTTTGCCGCTGAGGGAAGAGGATGTGCTTCACTAATGAAAACTCTGACTGGATAATCAATTCACAGCCTTGCCTCTGATTAAGGGACAGAGGGAGAGACTAACAACAGGAGAGAGAGAGAAAGGGAAAGCCTACAGCTCAGCCAAATGCATTAAACATGCCTATAGAGTAGAGACCTGCAGTGCACCTGGAGAAGCTGCTATCACAGCTTTGTTTGGGCCTGTGGAAGAAAAACAGGCAGGCCCACTGGGACGCTCGGCGCTCCAATCTTAGCTGAAATTTGAGCTGTGGACAAACTGAGCTGGGCATTGGTAGCACAAACTATTCCCCCTCCCTCAAGAGCCCTGTCTAACAAGCCCAATGGAAAGCCAGGGCAGACTAAACAGGGACAACGCTTTCAATAAACATTGGAATGTGTCTGTTCCCTCTCTTCTTCTCTCCCTCCCACTTTATTGTCAGAGGGAAGACTGTCTTATTCCTCACAGGACAGCACTACTGTGCATCTTTTTTCACACTAGATACCCCAGACATTATCAGCATACTGTACCTTTGCCAGACTTTGTGTCCTTCATACCAGGATGCACCCATTCACGTGTGCATTGAAAGTCCTGTTGGCAATGATTTGGTTGAATTTAGGTTTCTGTTTCTTTTCCCTGTTCATGCCACATTCTTGGAGAACATTTGACAAAAACATTTCTATTTTGGCAAGAATGGTAAGCAGCACTATTATTTCCAAATTGCACCAACTTCCAGATATTTCTCCTGTTCTTCCTCCTTGTCGACTTTCCTTCTATTGTCATATTACTATAGAAGGTGTCAGAACATTGTAGGATAAATATAATCAAGGTGCCATCCGCTTTTCCACTAAAGTGTAAGCTTCTGTTCTCATTCCGGTCAATGGCCTTTAATGTTTGCATGGCCTTTAATGTTTGATTTCGTCTCCGAAATGCATTCACACACAGCCCTTTCCTGTTTAATTACCATTCCTGTGTATAGGCTTCACCTTTGCCCTTTGGCTTGGACAACGACACAGGACCCACACAGAAGCAAAAGGAGACAAACCCAGACAGCGTCATCAGGACACTTTCTCATGGTTACCACCACCATGAGTTTCTCAAAGCAGAAAACACAAAAGAGACCAATGCAGCTTCACTTCTCTTTATTCATTGTAGCCTCCGGCTCTATTCGGTAAGCAGCACCGTGATGAAAGTCAGTTAATCAGGGTTGAAAATGATTAGAGTGTCACATTACAATGGTTGCCAAATTGACTGATTCCTGCGTCGAGGTTAATCACATGCCTTTATTAGAGGTATCCACAAATGGATGTCCAACGGGGCGCAGATGGAACTCTCTTGGCGAATAAAGCCGAGAGCAAGTACTGACCTGCATGCCGAGCCGTCCCAATCACGTTTGTAATGGCTCATTAACTGACAGGTCGGAGTGTAATGGGGTCGCGCGCTTCACACCAACCTTGATTACGGATGATTACAAGCAACAGTTTGCACCACGTCTGCCAGTTAACTCTTCAATCAGGAGTGAAACAGCATGGCTGACTGGTGGAGCTGATGCTGCTTGATAAGTTGCCTCCAATACCACACACACATTGCTCTTATGGGGCATGAGGAGAGCATGGCCTGTAAATGAAAACGCTCAAACTAGTCAGCAGCCTTCGCGGAGACCGAGTCATCTTGCACCCGAATGACCCCTCAGTCGAACCCCATCACTCACATGGGTCAGCGAGCTGAATTTCTTCAGCCAAGCCAATTGCACTTTTGGAAACTCATATCTCCCACCCTTCAGGGCAGCACACAGCCTATCAGCATCACACAGATTCGCAGAGTGCTCTTTTAAGGGCATGAAATGAAGAAGCATATCTGCTTGCCGAGGTGAGATCAGTGGAAGCTATTTGGCACAGAAGCGCTGGCATAACACCTAGCATGTCCATTGTCTGGGCCATTATCTCTCAACTTATGCACAATCTCTGTTGCTTTCTCTCTCAGTGTGTGTGTCACCATCATAGATAAACCGTGTCAAGAAGGACTAGTTAATTATTATTTTAAAATGACTCCTCTTTGTGTAGTACAATGATTCATTCAGTAATTCAAAAGATATAGGAATGTAAGCTTACATACAGCAATATAGTAGACTTTTGCTTTTTCTACCAGCTTCCAGTTCTCCTCCAGGTCCAGATGTTTGTCTTTCTTATAGCAGTTGGCAGCTGCCAGATTAGCAACAAGAGACCTGCAAGAAGTAGAGAAAATAAATTCAACCCAGCATCATTTCATTTTAGTCCAAAAACAGTTACACACTAAAGCACTCCATATCAATAAATAGCATTCATTATAATTACCATCACTGTCCATCAAACAAGTGTAATATATATATATATATATATATATATATATATATATATAAAATTAGCCTTCAAGTTACTACTCCACATTTTAGGTTAGCAGACCTGCAACGACACATTTAAAAGATTTTATTTCTTCCTAATAGTCACGTTTGCCTACTTAAGCGAATAACCATTCTATACAGCCAAAGGCTGAACGGGGCTGACATATGGAAGCTGCTTTAGAAAACAGCTGCTCAGTGTCAACCATGCCAGAATTAAATATCAACACACCACTTTTTCCCCCCTCTGCAAATGTTTTACAAGACCTTTTCCCGTAAATAAATGAAAAAACAAATCAATAATGCAGAGAAAGTGTATGGGTCCTTCGGGACCACTGTTTCTCCATTAACCTCCTGGTGGTCCTCGCATCAACAAAAACAACTAATTCCAGTTTGAAAAGCCACCTCTCTCATTATTCACTTGTTAGTGGGAGGAAGCAGTCCCCAGGGGCTAGCTACTATTCTGAAGTTTCATTACCACTAGAAAAGTGCCAGTACTATCCACAAACAAGAGTCAATAGAACAGTAGTCTTGCACTTGAAAGAGGTACTTCCTTACAAATAAAGGTGCTAGAAATGGTTCTTCAGAACAAAGCCATAAAAGATCCATTTCTGGTTTTTCTGAAGAGCCAAATCAAGATATTTTCCACCAAAAAGATCCTTGCACATAATGATCAAATTTATAATGGGAATTCAGTTGTTTGGTGCACCAACACAAATCCATCAATCAAAAGGATCTGAAGGAAACCAAAAATGGCTTTAAAACAAATCTAGAAACATTAATGGTTCTTTGATTGCCCCTTTGGGGGAACCATTCTATGTAAGGTTCTATGTACATTGCTAGCAGAAATAGTTCTAGGTTGGAACCATTTGTATATTAAGAACTCTTAATATACAGAGAAACCCTTGAAGAACCTATTACTAAGCATGTTTGGCATCACTTTAAACCCAGGTTGTCCAATCTTATCCACAAAGAGGCAGGAGCCACATCTGATAGTAGACTGAAGACCAAGATCGTCTGATTAAAGAGGAGGAATCAGGAGTGGTTCCTGCTTGATTGGAATGAAAATCTGCAGCCACAGCGGCCCTTTGCAGTGAAGCCAACCTGAAACCCTGAACATCCCTTATAACCCAAATTCCAGCCAGCTCTGTTCTCTGAATGTACTTCTGCAACACTCAGGTGCGCTACACTTTATTGATAAAAGCTAAAATGTCCTCTCGTCTTTAAGCTGCAGGAGTGCGTGTGTGTATGTGGACAGGTGCGTGTATGTGTGTGGTGACCTCTGCAGCCTCCTGTAATGAAAGAGACTGCTCTGACAGGTGAGGCGGTAATGAGTAGTCTCATAAGGCTATAGCTGACAGCTCTATAAGTCTGCAGACTTCAAACTAGCTCCCATTAAGAGCAGCTCTGGCTGATTCACACCATGATGGCTGAAAAACAAAGAGGATCCCCCCCCCTCCTCTTTTTCCGCCTCCTCCTCCTCCTCGTCTGCTCTGAAGCCTGAGCCTCGGGCCTACAGCACTGCCCAGCACTACATGCGTCCACTCATCACAGCTAGTGTTAACAGGTCATACACTTCCAGAATTATCCAGCACCACATTCAACCACATGGAAGAGAGCCATAGCTACGCTAAGCCATAAGCTACAGACAATCATAACATGAGACTTACATTTTCGGAAATAGCAAACAGCTGGGAATAACACTGCTATATGACTATAACACACAAAAAAAATTCAAATATTCTACAAGGGCAGCACACAATCAACAGTTCAATAATAACATCAGTGGCAAAGGTATATACAGGGCAAAAACTTGTAGATCACTTATTAGGTAACAGCTGAGCCTTCTATCCAAACGTCTAATCACATTTAAATAAGCTATATTTCCTGGCTGCATTTGTCTCTAAAACACTTTAACCACAGGAAGTATGGGCTGAGAGCCCATGTCTGTTTCAGTTTGTCTTGGGTTTCATCTTGTGACTACATTCGTGGTGTCTGTAGATAAAAAAAAAAAGAATCGATTTTTAGGTATGTCAGAACTTCCCTAGGAAAGATTCTGCAATGATGCACAAAATTTCATGATTAGATTTTTTATATACACTTGCATATAAATGTTTAGTTAAAATTAAAATGGCACCTAAATATTATTAAAAAAACAAAAAAAAAAAACAACAAAAAAAAAAACTATACACATATAGGACAGGTCTAGTCCGGGAAGACAGAACTCTAGTTCAGACTTTGCCCAGAGCCTGTTGGCAAACTTGTGAGAGTATCATGTTTACTTGCTACAAACAAACAAACTCTTAACTTTTAAAGACGAGATGCCAAGTTGTTTCCAAACCAGTAACTCTACCTTGCAAAAAGCTCACTGGGGAAACTGGCACATGTATGTCTGCATACACAGGAATGTGCAGAGCCAATTAAATTGCAACCTTCTAGATTCTGAAGTCCGAGGCCAGAAAAGTGGACAAGAAGAATCCATCACTCTGTGAGCTATAAGTGGAGCCCTAGTTTAGCTCTGACAAATTTCATTAAACAGTGAATACAACCTGCAATCATCTTAAATATTTAACATTCAAAAATATGATATAATTTCATACAGCCGCAGACAGAATTAACATTACTAGATTACTAGATTAACATTACATTACTATTATTCAGACTCTGCCCGAGAGATAACATGACTGTGCTATTCATGTTGAAAATTAATTAATTACACGTAGCCCAATCTCCCTTTCAGGACACATTTGATTTGATGTTTCTCCCATAGCCTTTAATTTTCCTTCTGATTTTGCATTAACACACATGGAATACAAGCACGGCTTTTGGCAGTAGATGAAAAATCATCTCAAGCTAGTGAGGGAGCATGTATTATTTATCTTATGTCAGTGACACTGTTGTCTCTGAAAAGGTATCCATTTTTTATCTGCTTTATTTGGTCCTTGTTCTCTCATAGTACGGAAAGAATTAACAGCAGCATCAGTCATGAGCACTTGTTTATCTTCGAGTTGATCATATCTGCACTTCTCCAGGGAATAGAAGCCTGAGGGAGATGCCACAGTCGGCTGTAAATGTTTATCCAATTTTATAGCCTTTAAAAGTTGGAAACAACCTGCCAATATCAAATGCTTAGGTGGCACGTAATGTGTTCTGCCTGCCTCATGCATCAGGCCAGTCATGGAATCTGGCACCCTTCAGTGCCAAGTCTAGCAGTCAATCAAAATAGCTTGGTGCTGATCTAACCCCGCTAGATAAATAAATAAGGAGCTCTACAGGAAAGGAGTAGAACAGGCAGTAAGAGAACAGTGAGTTCTAGTGCTCAGTGAGGCATGTGAGTATGTGTGTACGAGTGTGTTATCCTTAGGAAGCGATAAAGGCTTTCTCCTGAGGAAAGAGGGTAACTGACCTGTTGTCTCCAGTGATGCAGACTGCACAGGTCCCTGTCGGTTCCTCGCTCTGCTCGTAGTAATGGGCGTCCACATCGCACTCTTCTGCCTTCTGCTTCAGAATCTTTCCAAACCCGTCTTTGCCGATGCAGCCGAAGAAGGTGGCCACTTTGTGAGGCTTCTGAATCATCCACTAAACCAAAATAAATAAATAAATAAATAAATAAAAGATAAAAAGGGACAACAAAAACAGACAGCATTGTTAATATTGAGCAATGTCCAAATTCTCTCAAATTCTGAACATGAAAAGATTTTGATGGTGCAGGGCTGGAATGATGTTAGGGCTAGAAATAGCACTGCATAGCTTTCCATGCAGGAGAGAACAATTCCTGGAAAATGAATGGCACTGCACTAGAGAGATTACCACTAAAGGACTATATGTACAAAAGGGCGAATAAGCAACACAAATAGGAAATAATAACAGCCCGAGAAGGAGAAAAGACTGAAAAAAGACCGAGCTGCTTTTAAAAAGACCTTAAAAAGCTCCTTAGGACAGAACGTGACTGAATGAGTCATTGCTATCATCATAATTTTGATTTTATCCCAAGAGACCTGGTGTATTTAAGGCTCATGCCATCTTTGGAAACAAGCTTGTTTATTGAAATGACAGGTGTTCTTCGAGGAAAGGCTGTGTGAGTGGGCATGTGCTTTTAAAAAAAAAAAAAAAAAAAACCAAAAAAAAACACACGGCTGCTTCAGAGAAAGATATTATGACTGACAGAGAGCAGGTACACAAAGGAAAATGAAGGAGTTGACAGCTGTGTAGAAGCCAGAAGCACATGCCTGTGCAAAACTATATTAATTTAGAACTGCCTAAACAGACACACACTGTGACTGCCATTTTTATAGAGATAGTATACCAGACTTTCTACAGTTTTAGTGCTCTGGGCTTTACGTGTAGATGATTTATTGCCATACACAATGCTACGCTTGCTTGTTTAACTGCAACCTTGCGATGGTTGTTGATGGGGGTTGTTGGGGCCCCTTGTGAATGAGACTCCCGCTGGCTCGGATGACCTGCATACATGAGAAATTCATCATTCACACTAGATAACCGTATTCAGTGGGAGAAGCCTACACCTCTAATCACCAACACAGTGTTTAGTCACTGCACAAATAAATACAGCAAAACAAGAAATAGAACCAGTGGCATATTCACAGGTTATAAAACATGACAAATAATGTAGCAAGCAATGGGACTAACCTTTGCTTCATTGGTTTTCTAGTGTTTTTTTCTACCTTCATAACACCAAAAATGTAACATGCGCAACAGCACGCTCCAGCATATGTGCAACTGCCTGCAGTCAATTTTTTTAATTTCTAAAACAAGCGCACAGCTCGACTTGATGCATAACGAACATCCCTGCAGTAGTTCTCATGCCCCAAGGTCACCTCAATTGTTCATTGCTGTCACTGGAAGTGCAGCCACCAAACACTTCCAGACTGTAGGACTCATTTACCTACAAGATGATGAATTTTAAATGTGTATGTGATATAAATTGCACACACACCAATGTTTTTCCTCATTTTGTCCTTTTACGTATTCTCATGCCTTAAAGCAGGGGTATGCATTTGAGATCTGTGAAGGCACAACTACATAAAATTCCATGTTTACAAAGGTCTGGGTGAGCAATTAAAATGACTGCATGGTGACATCAGCGACCTTCTAATGCTTAACTATTAGTGTTTAGTTCATATCTATAAATAAGACATATCAAGTCGATATGTCACTTCATGTTACCACTTCTGACTAGCGCAATGGACAGATGAGAAGTCTATTTTGAACTTGAAATTAAGAATAAGTACACACTCCTTTGTCCAACGGTCTTTAAACATTTTGTTTTCACTTCATTATGTCAACTTTGTTTTAACAAGCTGCAGTTATGCTGCAGTATTTTTCAAGCGCACAGTTCGAACCCATTGAAATACTTTTCTGGGTGCACATCCAGACGGTGGTCCACCAGTTGAAGACTTCTGCCTTAAAGGATTCACGAAAAAAAAAAAAAAGACAACAACTGCCCACCACACTACAATTTTGGTGCCAGTAATCCTAAAGAAAATCATCCTGCATGCCCCATGCTTACTCCAGTCTAGCTAACTGAACCCCCATCCAATCACACATTCAGAGAACACAAAACAGAGATCACAGTGTGGTCATAAACTGGTGAGACTGCCAGATACATAGATCATAGAAAAAAGAAAAAACCAAAAAAAACACCCCAACACTTATACACACAGTAATGGTCAATCAAATGAGGCCATCTACAACAGAGCTGACGGTCTATTAATCTCCATCTCTGTTAACAAACCCCTCCTGCTGACAATTACTTTCAAATGGAGATCTAAATAAAAGATGATACTTCCATTAAGACAAAAAGCGTTCCGGAGGGGCGTCCGGAGGTTGAGCCACACTGGGTGAGGGCACAGACACACACACTCAGTCTCATCCCAATTACCCAGCAGCAGCAGCAAACGGGTGTGAGGGGTGCTTCATTACGCAAGGGCATGAAGAGTGAAAATTAGGCAGTGGGCAGCTCCTGCTGTGTTGCTCCCCCTGGCCATGAACACCGAGCAGTGGGCTAGCCAAATGCAGCTGCATGCAGAGAGACATAGAGAACATACACTCCCACACAGTTTTCTTGAGAGGTGAGAAACCACTGGAGTGTTTCTTTCAGAAGTAGGGGGTGGGGAAGGGGGGCTTGGTGCAAAATATTTCTTGAAATGTCGACACACCAAAGTTCTGTGGGTGGCATCTTGTTAAGCAGTTTTTGGCAGTACATAACTTGGGTAATGAGATACTGCTTACTTTTAATTAAATTACTTGAATACTCATACATGCCCAATTATGACATGTTGGCACGAGCAGACAGAAAGCATCAAGCAGTTTATTTGAGAAAAGAAGAATTGGGGGATAATTGGCCCATAGTTAGGCAGTCAATATTTAATTTATTCATTCTTTTTCAGTGACTGCTTTATCCTGATCAGGACTGCAGTGGACCTGGAGCTTATCCCAGGAACACTGGGTGTGAGGCAGGAATACACATAGGAGCAATTTAATGTAGACAATCCACCTACTGACATGTATTTCAGAGGTGTGCTGACATTTTCAAGCATGCATGATTTTCGGCAATGAATCATGTAGTATGAAACCCTCTGTGACTAGTAGAAAGAACAGTGCTGAGAAACAGCCAGTGAGCGTCCGAGAGGAAATCAAATTCGTCTGTTGTCATGCGCAGCAGATCTCTGAATACAGTTTATTCCATCTATTTGTGTGGGAGGGTGAGGGCTAAAATGTAAGTTGCTTCTATAATAAATTATTTGGCATTCATACCCAAATGGATGTTAGGAAAAGTAAAAATGAAAACAAACATGATTCCTGGGGGTACACACTATAAACATAGCTGTGTTGCTTCTCACTATACAAAATAGCACAGAAACAACCACCACAACCAAAGTTACAAAGTCACATGATGGACAGTTCTAGCATTTATTTTCGTGAGAATTTGAGATTTGAGAAAGATCACGTGTGTGAGCCTCGTCTGCCATCACTTCTGTAATGTGCACACCCCTACATCCACAAAACAAGTGATTCGATTCATTTACTATGAGCAGTTTGGCGATTCTGAGATTTTGATCATGTGGTGTGTACTTGGCTTACACCAAGTCTCATACTGGTCTCACAGAAGCTACCAGCTACCAATTCTCTAAAAGTGTTTGCTTTTTTCCCCCCCTCACAGTAGTGTGCTAATCATTGGTACGGTACCAAATACATGATCTCATATTTTGTCATGTGAACTGCCTAGTGACATTAACCAAGTACTTCTGATGAATTTGGTTACCCTTATTGCCAGGATACCAAGAGTACTAACCAAGGATTAGCATCAATCAGGAAAAGATGTCACCACTCCACAACCTCCAGAAAACTACTGTAACCTTCACAGGTGCTGTGACGTGATAGGAAATGGACACGGGTTCAGAGAATTGTAGATATGGATTACCTATAAAGGATCTGTCTTTGATCCTCTACACTGTTGCTGCAATGGACAGTGAGACTGTAGGACCCCAGCACAAAGTAAAAGGACTGCATATTCACAATGTCCAAATCAGTCAAGCCACATTGGTTATGAACCATTTAGTAATTAAGTCATTTGAACAATGCTCTATGTCTTTGGTGCACCAATAATCCACTTAGCACTTCACCAATACTACTTTAAAAAAAAAAAAAAAAAAAAAAAAAAAGAGCACTGTGTCTGCTCAGGATGTGACACGGCCACAAAACAGAGAAATTGTGTTCATTTCAAACATTTCAAATAATCAGGTGATAGTTTGTTTATATTTTTGTTATGGTTATTTATGTCTGTGTATTGTTTTGTGGGTGGGGGGAGGGGATATATTGAATTGGAATATGGAGGGACTCTTATTGTTAAAGGCCACCTTTTAAGGAAGTGGTAACTGGCAGCCATTTTGTTTTAAGGTGATGGCACATGGTGTGACTGGGGCATGCTCTGAGTGGCTGGCAAACAAAGGTGCTGGGAAATGCCTTGCTCTCACTGGGGCCAGTGCCATGGGTTTAAGATCTATCTAGCCCATTGACTTGTGGAATACCTGATTGGGGTTGAGGCCTATTTTTAGGGACATTTTCTCTGTCTGGGATCATTTGTGGATTATTTTTCCCTTTTTCCTGTGGCATTGCATGTCAATTCCTGAGAAGATAACGTGGGTGAGACTGATCAGGTTTTTTCCTTACTTTTTCCTCTTTTACACCTTTTTCCTGGGATTATTGTTTTTTTGTGGACTGCTAATTTGCTGTGGACTCTGATTGATGGTATTTGGATATCTGTGCTTTCATAGGACTCATGGACTCATAACAGCTCTTGCCTTTTGGACTTAATTTACTTATTTACCTTCCATTGTGCTGTGGGGTTGAACAATGTTTGTGTGAAGCCTATGTGTCTATTAATACATGCCTTGATCATTGAGAGTCTTATGTTTTGCACATGCTTTATTGAATTGATGGTTGGGCAGCTGTTCAAAACAAGATTACCCTAAAAGAACTCTTTGGTAACAATGAGACTTCGAGTAAGATAAGTTTAACTGTTACAAGGATACTACTCTGAATCATAATCTCAACAAAAAAAAAAAATCATCACAGAAATGGTTCAAGTGCTACAAATAAGGTGGTTGGAACACAATACATAAGAGTGCCTCAGCAGTCTGGTAAGTAATGGTGAGATTAGAGTAATTTGCTGTTCACACCATTATAATATAATTGCATTTAGCTTTGTGAACACCATCTTAAAAAGTGATTGTGAACGTTCTTTAACCTGAAAAGCTCTTGGGTCATGATTCAGTATTAAAACCCCTCTGCAACCTGATTGCAAAATCTCCAATTACAGGCTTATCAACCTCACAAAACTGCAGCCTGCTATTTATAGAGCAAAAGTAGCAGGCCAGTGGCTGCCGCATGAAAGTGGCCGTGAGCAATCTGGCACTCTTCCGTCTGTATGAGCTAAGCTGCCTATCAGCAGCACGAGCTGAACAATTTCAGTGCAGAGAACTGATGTTTTTCACTCTGTCCTCACAGTGCTGACACAAACCATCAGATTTGACTGATGAGTCTTCTGTATTTTTCAGAGCATTTTTTGAAGCTAAGCAAAAGTAGCACTTGACTAGAGGACAATACAGACAGCGAGTGGGAGAAAGACAGAGAGAGTGGGTGATGAATGTGACTCATCTCTGAGGACGCAGGCATAAAGTACAGACTAGCATAGACTCGGCTGTCACTGGCCACAGACACATGAATAAATAAAGGCATTATAATGAAGACAACTCGCCGTCTGCCCATCAGAAGCTGCCAGCCTGGCACCAAAGCTCAGGAGGGAGGGAGACATGGAGAGAGAGAGAGACAGAGAACTGTCACCGGGGGGGGGGGGGGGGGGGGGAACCGGGACCAGCCCGGCCTGATTGCATTAAAACACAAAAAACGTTAGGGGACAAGTGGAGGGTTCCCAAAAAAAAAAAAGGG
>CM075005.1:12262324-12309970 GCA_037576675.1 Pangasius sanitwongsei
CCCCCCCCCCCCCGCCCCCCCCCCCCCCCCCCCCCCCCCCCCCCCCCCCCCCCCCCCCCCCCCCCCCCCCCCCCCCAACAGTGACGAGCACTGCCTGATTGCATTAAATCACTCATCACTGTAGGGCTCAAGTCTCGGCTTCCCAACAAGATATCATGCTTTGGACTACTTTCAGTTTTCAACCCACCCTACAGAGCAAAACATCTGCTCGATTTCTTTTATCTGGTCTTTTTACACTCGGGTGCCATCTACACTGGGTGTCTGTTGTCCACTCTGCCCTTTTCAGTCCCCCATGCCTGCGGCTGACTTTCTCCCTTCTTTTCCCTGGGATCTATCCAAACACTTCACTCCTCACTTCCTTCCCATGGAGGAAGTGGGCAAGGTATCTCAAGCATCTTCATCACATTGCCCCAACATGCACTCTTCTTGTCACACACCTTCCCATTTCATCTACGGCACAGGGGACTAAATAACACACTGCCACGCTTCACTGTAATCCTATCCATTTCAGCACCATCTAATTTTCTCAGAGTGTAGGCAGCGAAGGGGAGAGGGCCCAAGGAGATGAGAATATGTTTCGCCCCATAAGGCTACTGGGTGACACTAGGAGGTAAGGAGCAATTGAATCCTGCCAGCAGAGGACACACACAAACACAGGCTTGCTGAGAGACAAGACTGTGCAGAGACTTTCCCCTGTGCAGGAAGTGTAAGGCCTTTAGCCGAGAATGCCACTTCCCCCTCACAGCCTCTAGTGAGAACACAGTGTCGCATTTCAAACAGGGAGACGAGGAGGAGGGAATGAGGTCCGATTACAGCCACTAGTCCGTCCTGAACAGCAGTAGCACAGACTAAATGACACCATCCGGCGTCTCTGCTTCTTCCTTTCACACACACAGACAGAGCAAAGTGCCTGGCGCTATCTGTCGTGACATCGGCTCAGTGCACCAAAGCTCTGGTAGACTCACAACAACCCCCCACATCCCCACCCCCATTTTAACCTCTCTGATGAGGCCACAACAAGGCCAGGTAGAGTTTATCTGATTTAAACTTGCTTTTTTCACCAGCCCTAGTTAAACACAGTATACACAGCACTGTTGTTCAGCACTGGGGAGGCCTCTTGAATTATGCACAAGCCAAACAAGGCTGTCCTGCTGAGGTTGGGGTACAATGCCGGCGTTTTCTTTCTGCCCATCAGCCAGCCATCCTATGAGGGCCACCAGCACTTCCCACCACATAAGCACGGACTGAATCAGACTGTCTAGACTGTCTCTCAATCTCTTGTTAATACGTGAGGCAGTGGCTGTGAAACCCGGCATCCAATTTATGGCCAGAGTTTATCAAGTTGTAAAAGGGTGCTTGGCGCTCCCTGGTCCGGCACGGCCAAGCTAATCCTGTCTGTGGGGAGATGACGGGAGGGGGGTGTAATCAGCATGTGTGTGTGGTGGGGTTGTGTGACCCGAATTGGGAGGGAGCACAGCTGTGCCTCCCCTCATCTTGGTAAAAAGGAAAGAGAGAGAGAGAGCGAGAGAGAGGAGAGAGAGGCCGCTCTTAGTCAAAACAGAGTTGTAGGTGAATTGGTTTTGCCCCGGACAGGGAATTGACATTCCACTTTGATCTTCAGTACATGTCAAACACCCACAGAGAAAGGATCACTGGCAGCCTGAAACAGAGCACACATGGGGGAGAGAAAGAAAAAGAACGTACAGAGTGAGAGAACGAGTGCGAAAGAGGGGAGGAGAGAGTAAGGTGTGACAGAAGGTGAGAAATGAAAATAATCAAACAAGGTGTGAGTGTAAGTGGCAGTGACAGAATGTGAGAAGGGGTAAATGAAAAAAGGCGGCAGGTAGAACAGAGTTAGATCAAACTGGTGCAAATCTATACTCATTACTAAAACTAGGAGCAAACAAAGGCTTTAAAAATGTTTAAAAAGGTCTTTTTGTACAGCTGTATTGACAGGTCAAACACTAGACATGATAACAGAGCCAGTGTTTGTCCTTCCCAAGCTCTCTACACTTATCCAGAAGCACAATCATTCACAACATGTTAATAAACTCTCTGTTTGAAGCTGTTCATTGCTCTGCTGCTGGTTCTTGGTGGGGTTTTTTTTTTAATGGACTTAAATTGCTCCCCATCCTCTTTGGTGAATGAAAGAGGTTTTTCTGAGCCAGCAGGCAGGAGCTGACCCCCAGCACTATTTCCACACTACTGCTGAGTGACCTTTGACCTCAGAGTGCTACCAAAGCAACTAAATCCTGTTTTACACCACTCACAGTCTGACAGGAATGTGTGTGTCGGGGAGGGGGGTGAAGACGACAAATTTATGCCAAAAAAAAATTTTTTTCCATACATTTTCCCCCTTTTAAATAAATCTACATACTGTACACGTTCCTTGCAAAATACATCAGTGCAAACCCTGGCCTCAAGTTTTAGGTACAAACATAAAAAGGGTGGAAGCTTTCAGCTTTTTAATAACCTATATACGGATGTTTCTTAATTATCCTGAAGCTAGAGGTAAATCAAAAGGGCTACTGCTGCTAAAGAATGCAAAGCAACACCAATAACCTTAAAGTGCTTCAGGGAAACAGGCAATAACAAGATTGGATATTTAAAGACTACATCATTCCAGACAGTATGACAAGTACAAGATGAGCTCTCCAATTATAATAATGCATAATGGTACAAAATTAAGTCTTAATGTGCTGAGTCTGACTGACATTTATGTAGCTGTAGCCACTGAAGGAGATATTTCTAAGACAAGGCAACATAAAGTGACACCAAATTGCTTTTTTTTTTGTTTTGCTTTTTTACAAAGACACAGTGTGGTATGGTGTAACAAATCCAGGAGCCCACATTTTGGCATCACTAAGGTCATTTTCATACTTGTGTTTTTTCTTCTGTACTCTGCATGTTTTGCCTGGAGAGTTCGGTACATCTGGTGAAGTGTAAAAGCTGTTTTTGAGACCAGGAGCAGTCCAGAGGAGCAATCCTCGCTGAGCAGCATGACAGGTTTAAGTTTCACGATGGTGGGGAAAGTGTTGTTATGGTTGGCGAAGGAGTTTCTTGTATGTCAACACAAACCTGTGATTATGAGCCCCTCCCCCAAACAGGCCCAAAACAGGTCCTGAGTGCAGACTCAAGTAGGCCAAGTGTGAAAATGCCCCAAGTATATGTGCTGGAACAGGGTACCCATATTTCTAGGGTACCCAGAGTACCAAACAGGGACATGTAGAGATACAAATAGTGCAGACCATAAAAAGCAATTTGGTCAAAAGCAATTGTCACAGAATCACCACAAGTCGATGCGCATGTTAGACAACTTACATTTTGAAAAACAGCAGGGCCATAATCCAAGCCACCTACTGGTGCACTGAAGAGTGTGCCAAATGTGTATGTTACAGTTTGTTACTTCATATACTGGCATACTGTTTAGAATTCTGCCAGACCGCATAGTACAGCAATCTTCAGCAGTGCCCGATAACATTGCCAATGAATGCAATGGAAAAATCAGAAAGTTTTGCATCCACATGAACACCAAATGCTGTGTAAAAGGAAACTAGGACCTTGAGGCTCTGCTATAGTTGCTACTTTTACTGTTTCCAGTTAATACTGGTGTCATGTGAGGTATTAGGTCACTGTCATTAACAGGTACTGTTATACAATGGGAAACAGACACATGTACTTGAGCAGGGGTTCGGATTCGGATTGGCGACCATACGGTGCCATATTGCAGTGTCCTGTGGAAAATCGCTTAAAGTGTGTGTGGGTGTAAAGTGTACACCCTGGAATAAGTGGCAACAATGGACAACTGGCAGCTGTGTGTATACGATTACAAGGCTCTCTTGTAAGGAACACTTACACCCTGTCTATCGAACCCCCCTCTGTCTCTGCAAACATCTGTAGGGGTTTAACAGAGAGCACTAAGACTCATATCTAAAGGCTGAGATGACTGTCTGAGACATGAGCGGGCCCAGCGAGTCCGATTTACGACAGAGGATTCTTTACGCCAAAGCACCAGAGCCCTCATTCATCTTCATACACACTGGGCTGATAGATACAGCTGTGCTGCATTGTGAAAAATAAGGGTGCCATTACCAAACCATAAAGCACACTGTCTGAGCTAGTGCCTTAAAGTACTTAATGTACACACTGTGTGTGTAAGTCAGTGTTTCTGACTTGAGGAAGGAGTCTTTTCTCTTTCTGGCTGTTGTTGCGATGGAGGGAGAGTGATGAGATGGAGACGTTCAAGCACTGAGCGCACCATATTCAGCGATCAATGGAGAACGCTCTGTGCTTGGCTGAAATAGAGGCCAACTACGTCAGTTACAGGCAGTGGTGCTTCTACAAATTCAATTATTAGATTTCACCCTAAATAATCACCACAAACATTTCTGGTTTTGCAAACAGCAGGTACTAGACACATCATCTGCTCAATCTCTTTGAGCCAAGAGAGTCTCTGCTGTCAGGTGATGCCAACATTTCTATTCCATACATTACCCAGTGTATGCTTACTGGAATGGGGATGTGCAATACATTTTCAGAGAACATGTATTCAGACATAAGGCAGTATCAACACTTATTTCAGCCAAGAGTGATAATATTCATACACACATACACACAAACATACTGCACATACACACAGGCACATGCACACTTGCACACATAAGCACACATGGATATGCAAATCTGACACCAGCGACATCGTCATCTTGGGGGAGCACTGTTAAAAGCCGTGTACTATAGTGTTCAACACCCACAAATGTTCATTAAAAGGTTTTCGCTACAACTAGTAATAAAAGAGAATGGGGGGGGGTGTAATGGGAAAAGAGAGAGAGAATAAACAGCAAACCACCCTGTAGAGACAAGCTTTCCCAGCTTTCTCTCAATAGTAGTAATCACATAATGGTATGGTTGAGAGCTTCCGAGCTCTAATTACTGTTTGACTTTCACAATAATACTGATACAGTATGAAAGACGAGAGTTTTGATCGGAAACCAATAAAATGCAAATAGAGACCAGAATTGAGTTTTTAACCTAGTCTGATTTCTACACAAACAGGCCCAACTGATTCAACACAATCAAACATCACGTATGTCCAACACACGGTGAGGGATGATCCATTAAAACACACTTTTGCTAATATAATAACGTCACATAATCCTGAGAATAAAGACCTTTCTTTCTTCCTTTTGTCACTAGCCTCTATCGGTGTCAATGAATGTGACCCTACATTAGTGATTGGTGCAGTCTTTCCAAAGGCAGACAATAAAAATCATGTTATTACAGTCTAGCCATTAACAAGCCCTCATCTGATTTGAGTTCAATACTCAAAGTCTACGTGCAATTTTTAATGGACCATTGTGGCCCAGAAATTACCACTTTTTTCCCCCCTGAAAGTGCTTTCAGATGCTCCATGTAACATCTCAGGTGCTGCTAGCTGCTTGTACGGAAAGAAACAAATTATTTTATATCTGATGAAAAGATCTTGGAAGAGGAGATGGTCAAGGCTGACTACACCTCTTTCAATATGGTGCTGCTCAAGGCAGCCTTGGGTGGTTTGCTTTCGCTCACATTGATAGTTTTGCACATAGACTCTTCTTTTTAAGATGAAAGGTGAATACATACATGGTTCATAATCTGTTCCACAAATTCTTTCTTTCCACTGTGGCTGAGAATAGAGAAGTGTGAGAGGATACTCACCATCAAGTCAGTTTCTTCATTATGGAAGACAACTTACACAGAGCTGCATAAAGACTGATGGACCCTAGCTCCCTACAATAAAAACACTGTATGGTGTACAAGTGTGTGTGCTGTATATGTGTGTCTGTATATGTGTGTATATGTGTATACACACACACACACACACACACACACACAGTATATATATGTATGCTGTAAATGTCAGGCTCTTGGGGGGATAAATGCTGTCTGTTTTTGTCAAGATGTAGACAGTAGAAAGGCCTACATGCAGGAAGGTGCACAGCAAAAAAAATTAAAAAAAAGTTTAAAAATTTTTCTTAATATTCCATGTATAGCAATCTATTGACACTGTAAATATTTGACTGAAAAAAGTCTGGTTTCTGAACATTTTTGGCCAAAATATTTTGGTGACATCCCCAATAAATGTGATAATTATATCCATAAAATGGTGGATGCTGGTCCCTGATGGAAGGCATAAAAGGGGCAGACAAGCTGTGTATAGACACATAAGGGCTTAGATGTACCTGAATTTACTTTTGTCTCATAACGGCTTATATATACACTGTCCTGTATATACTGTAAATGTTATAGTACCTGCCAAATGCTTACTGATCTTCAAATCATTGTAAAGACAGTTTGGTCACACAGTTTTCCCCCAGTGTGACCAAACATGCACACACACATACATGCACACACTCAAGCACAGGCACAGAGTAATGTAACCTCTGTACTAAACTAGTAACAATAAACTAGTTTCGCAGAACTGAACACACTCTGCTTTGACTCAGCTTGCAATTCAGTTTCACTCCTATAACAAAACACGACACACAGATCTCAATGTGTAAACACAATTGTAGCATTTCAGCTAATAAAGCAATCACGTGGTAAAAATTAACATGCTATTAACCACAATAATGTTCACCTGAGCGCACATTATTTGTTTTTTTTTAGTTAATTAGTTATGTAATGTAAAATGTCACAGTAGTATTCAGTACAAAAAATCTGGCACAATAAAAACCTGAGGCAGGAGATAATGCAGCCATAAGGCTGTATTATCACACTTTCAAGGCTGGGGGAAAAAAAAAAATCAAGACAACTGACTTTGTAGTGTACTTATGGTATGTCAGAGTCACATAATGATAATGGTTTGACGAGTAAAGTTAATTGGAAGAACTAAACAAAAGCTGAGCACTTACATAAGATGTTGACAGGGAAATCTGCTATATAACACTGCTGTTACAATCTAATGACTTTTACTGTTAAAGCCTTCAGTCTATAACACACACAAATGTATTTTTCTAGCCTATAATCAAGCGAGTTTATTACTGCTTTATCATTATTTAATACAAAGTAATGACACTAATGACAGAGCTACATATACAATTTATCTAAACCTAAGTTAGAGGGAGTTCATTTTAGATGTTTTGCATGTTACATCAGCTTCATGCCTGGAAAAATGAACACCACGTCTTTTTTTTCCCCCAGAACAAAACTCTGTCTTTTGACCTGGGTATTACATCAAACCAAGTCTCTATGAAGACTTTTTTCAGTAGGTATGAGCCATCAAATACTTATGCAGGTTTATGTCAGTTTTCATGAAGAGCAGGCATTGTGTAGTCTTACGAACACTATCTTTATTAGTATTATTAGTATTACCAGTATTACCAGACTGGGTAATCGATCACCAGCAAGTCAACCTGAACTAGTTTACTGTACCAAACCATCTCGTAGTCTTCTAGAGTTCGTCACTTATGGGAAAATGGATCAGAATCTTTTGATGATTCATATCTGTGAAAATCTTCATGATCGTCCAATTAAATACTCTCTAGAACCATATATGTCCCGCCCCCGGAGGCGGGTCTTGCTCTACAGTAGCAAGATTGCTCTACGTGCTAGCAGCAGTAGCTGCTCATTAGCAGGAAACATGGTTTGTAAGTGTGTTTTTGGCTGTGCGTCTTCCCGTACACTATTCTCTTATCCAGCAATCCCTTGGCTGAGGAAAATAATGGCTGCCGTTTATTCATTTTGAAGAGGGTGGAATTTGTATGAGGTCACAGTTACGTGATGGTTCTGAGGTGCTTGATGCTACAAAATGTCGCTTCTTCAGACTGAGCGAGAACCTAGCTACCTATTAATACACCGAAGGGGCTTCTCCATCAATAAGAGTAAGCAAAAGGCTCTTGTAATCTTGTTAAAATGTCTTCTGTGTTCTCTATATTGAGCTAGTTAGCTAAGCTATTATCAGGTATGTTTAGACTCAGCAGCCCCGTGGCTTATCTCAGATACTCTAAGTTTAAGTCAGAAGATGTCACTCTGTATCAAATGTACAGTATCAATTCACAACTAAAAAGCCATTTCAAGGGGACATTAAAGTCATGGAACTTTAAACTTGTTACATCTTGGGAAAAAAGTTTTTTTTTGGGTATTGAAAAAAAATACAAACTGTTCTAATACCTGTAATACATTATCTTCCAGTCACTGTTCATGTGGCTCAGTTGGGGTGCACCTTGCACCCAAAGGTAAACTAAGGTGCATATTTGCTTCATAAGCTTCAAATTTCTTCCAGGCCTGGGAACAGGGATATTGGGTCATAGCAGAGCTCGGAGGTCAAGGTGATCTCACGCAGCACACTCTGGACCAGAGGGTAGGCGGCCTGTTCTGCACCCCGATGTACACTCAGCCATAAATCTAATCAATGTGATAAATCAAGGCCATTGTGAGTGAGCTAACTGTAAGTGTACTGTAACAGAGCTGTGTGAGAGCTGCCAGAGAGCTGGGAACTAGGCCATCAGGTTTTCCCAATCCCCCCACTTTGGCTAGAGTTTCTCCAAGCATGTAGTTAACCGTGCTCAGGAAATGATTCCTCTGCAGACCATTAAGGCACTATAGAATAATAGACATATCGAGGGATGTGGCAGATGTATTTCTGCGCCCATAAAAACGTCTCTCAAAAGCTCTTTTTGGTTGCCAAACGTAACACCTCGCGGTCCAGCGCGGCGGAGGATTGTGCAAAGGCTGCGCCTTCCCAGACACGGCACAATGTTACCGGGGTCAAAGCTGGGGACCTGGCTCTTCAGTTAAAGCCATATGAAAACGCAAAAATGTGAATTCTGCTCTGTAATAGCTCCCACAGGCCCCGGCGTCATGGGCCAAGAGAAGCTTCCCTTCAGCCAAACACTGGATCCGATTTCATCCCAACCACCGCACCCATTAAAAAAGTGAACAAGCGGAGAGACGGCAAAAGAGAGAGAGAAGGGGGGGGGGGACCCTTCACATTTAATGCACATTTTACTTCAGGACAACCGTACCAAAACAATTCAATTATTCCCACCGCCCTTGGAGCTTCGACTGATTTATCGAGCTATGGCACCTGAGCTGCAGATCATTCTTACTTTCTCACCCCCTTGCTCTCTTCTCTTACCAAAATCCTGTTTTTTTCCCCCTATTGCCCCCCTCTTTCCTGCTTCCCCACTTTCCCAAATCCCTCCATCCCACTCTTACTAGCCCCCCCCCTTCCATCCTTGAGTTCCAGTCCAGAAGTTTTAGTGTCTATAAAAACCAGAGGGAGAGATGCAGGAGGGGAAGCCATGCATCGACAGCACTGCCCAAGAAATACGTTGAGAAGGTCATCTGGGATAAATGAGCTTTTCATTCTAAGCTAATGCTGGCAAATTTGTCTCGCCACAACCAGACCCTGTTGACTTTGGCAACCCGAGCGCAGCTGAGTGGCAGCGCTCTGCAAACACTGAGAAGACTCCGCTCCGCCATGCCTCTCGTCTCCTAATTTTCCTCTCCTCTTCAGCCTTTGAGCAAAGAAATTCTCCCAGACACCTGGGACTGGTGAACCTGCGAGCCGCCCAACACTAATTGCTTTTACACACAGGCCTGAAAGCTCAGGCCTGTATCACTGTAACTCTGCTTTAGCTTGGCTCTCTTTCAGTGAAATGAATACATTACTCTCTGAACCGCTCATTCACCACAAATATCTTTATTCACTTTAACAGAGCTGTGGTCAAGTCTAGTGAAAGCTTAAGCATAACTAACAACTGACATTTTTTCCATAGTGCTGGTTCTGCAAAGTTCTTTCCAACAGCACGAAAAAATGAACAGGCCCCTTTAACACAGCACTTTTACTCAGGAATTTAATGGTAATCAATCAGAAAGGGGTTAAGTATGAAAACAGGTTTCCAGAAATCCCAGAAAGATAAATGCAGGAATTGATTAAGACAAGACCTGGTACATATATGGGAAAGAGAATGAGGTCTAGCTGACTATTTATCCTCTGATGCACTGACAGCCTTTGAGGTGAAAGATTTAAAACAATGAAACAGAGGTGTGCACTGGGACTGGGACTGGGATCATGCGAGACCCAAAAAAAAAAAATTTGCAGGAGTGGGTTTTTTTTCTTTCTTTCTAACTTTAGTGTGGGCTGGAGCACATGGTCTGATATGAAACTTACAAGCCACATCAATCTGTCAGCGTGTAGGTTGCTTGTGCGTGCTTTACTGCCTTCAGCTTCAGTAAAAGCTTCACTCTAATTGGAGACACGGTGGTTGAAATTATTAACTTGTTTATATTTCGGGAAATACTAAACCAATTATGTTAATTAATAAATATCATTGGCAAGTGAAAATGAAAATAACTGACGGGTAGGAATTCTTTCAGGAGTGGGGTTAAAATAAAATTTTAAAAAAAAACGCACATCACAGGAGAAATATCTGGACACTAAAGCAATGCAGATAAATTCTATTTAGGAATAAGTCGCAATGAGAGATATATAAGCACACTTATAACCATGAGAACTGTCAGTACCTATTAAAAGACATCCTTACAAAGGCATTCAGATATGCCAAATGTAAAATGAAATTAAGGGAAAAAATAATGATGAAATATTTATTTAGGGGTCCCCTACAGCCAGGCAGAAATGTGACCAATAATTAGCAATCAGACTGATTCAAGATTGAATTACATTTCAAAAAAACAAACAAAGAGAATTACCCGCATGTTGAAACCCCTGTTGGGAGAACTGGCTTCCACAATTAACATGATTTCGTGTAAAGGCCTCAGCTGTTGCCTGGAAGAGCGCTTGTGTACTGGCACCACAAATCAAAGCTGAGATTAATTACAGCGCTAAAGCCCATCACTTTTCCTCTTTTAGTCAAGAGTGTGACATTGGGTTTAATGGCACACGTTTCTCTCTCAGGCAGCAGCCTCAGGGCAACGCTTGAACCGCTGTATTATAAAAATCCCCTGCTGCTGTTCGCCCAGTGCGACTCTGTAGATCTGTGTACTGCAACACTAATGTTAACTACCAACAGGGGATCCTAATAATTAATGTTAATAATTGTCATCAATTCTCAATAGATTTAATCTCTTACTAATTCCACCACCACACCCCCCAGAGTATGTGTGTTAGGTTAATGTGTTAATGATTAGAAACCCTTGTCTGTACCTCCTGTAGTTTTCCTTAAAGAGAGGTACAAAACAGCTGGCCACCACAGGAATCCGGGCCTCCTGACACCAGCGCCCATGACTGGCATAAGGAAGTTACACCCACCTCAAAATAATACACACTGACTCCGTGCTGGCAAAACTCCAGCACACTCCCAGACACTTTCAAAAAAACTACTTGACTGCTCTTTACACAGTAAATACCCCAGGGTTCAGGGAGGATCTGTTAGACTGTAAAATAGACCGCAAACAGCCACATTTATTAAATATAAGATGTTGAACTCAATAATCAGATTGAGTAATTAAATGAGTGTGTGTACTCGACCTCATAAATGTGTGTACTCAAGTGCACTGCTTTTAGCCATGTGGCTGCTTTAGAATTAAACACGTCCCTGATGTACCATGTCATTGAAATATTATGTGCTGAAGAAATTTCTGCATGAAAAATAAAGCTGAGATGACATGTATGAGTCATGGGCCAGCCCATTTTAGATGGTAAAGTTGGGGAAAAAAAAAAACAAAAGACATTTGAATAATTTATAAATCTCTTGTGCTTTTTAGAGCACCACAGAGGTTGTAAAGACCAAGTCAATAGACTGAAAAACTCTGTAACCCAGCTGTTCCTGACCTTTTCATAACCCACAAAAAAACAGCGCTAAAAGATACAATCGCATATTATAAACATACATTGAAACCACAGACTCTCCCGAGCAAATAAATATGACTTCTAGCGGGGAGGCAGACTATGTAGCACAGTGTCTCAGCACAGCACAAGCAATACATCAAAACAAGGAGACAACACGGTAACACCTGTTCCGGGTTTGTGCCGCCACTTCTCCCTCTCGCTCGCGCTCTCTCTCTCTCTCTCTCTCTCTCTCTCTCTCTCTAGTGCAGCTTGTCATGAGGTGACCTGCTTCCTCAGCAGTGCTTCTAGAGGCCCTGTGAGACAGCCCTTCACTGATCTCAGAACAGATGCTTTCCACCAACAAACCCTAGCCATCTCCATCACACCCTCTCTGATGCTGTACCAGCCACACCACGGCGATATGCGTCTTATATTCCTGGCCCCCTCCTCCTGTCACTTAGACAAAACGCAGGTATTGAGGTGCGACAGGAGTCGTGGCAGGCTTGCTGATTTTTATGAATTATGGAGAATGCTGTAAGGCACACTGCCTTCTCCTTAATTAGGTTTGGAGTGTGCAGGCAGTCTCTATGGGAGGCCTAGAAGCAGTATGTAAGACAACTCCTCCTCTGCACACTGATACTCTTGGTATTGTGATCCATATTGAGCCTCCTGCCGTGACGCTACACAAGAATGCACAGTTGCATTAACCGCATCAATTAGTTTAACAAAAGACCCCTAGAATACTTATAAGAAAACCAACATAACCACTCCAATGGTGCGTTAATAAAACAATCCACCACATATTGCATCCTTTGAAGAAATACAGACGGGTGGAAAATTAAAGGGAAACCTTGGCTTGGCTTGGCTTCACGGTGGGAGGCATTTTACTGGCATAGTTTGCGTCTACTTTTTCTTACAGTTACACTAGCAAGCGACAAAGCATTTTTGTTTGCATACGTGCACTCTATGCAAATCAATACAATGCCATAAAGCGGCAAATCCAAACAACCATCTCGACTGATTCCTCAGAACAATCCTACAGTGCACGTGGTCCGACGTTTCTTCAGTTCCCCACTCACAACTTCAGTTCCCATTTACTGTTTGGCACACAAATATGGTTTCATCGTATCCTGTCATATACGACCTCTCATTAAATTTATATAGAGACATTACAAGATTCAAGAAAAATGAAGAGGAAGAGACTGTTGTTGCCTCTGGTGAGTGCATGTAGCTAGTACAGTTTGCTTGCTTTGACAGTCTGTGAACAAAGCTAGTACACAAAGCCTAGCACTGAACACGTCAAACAAATCAAACCACCAAATTTTCGTTTGTTATTTATGTTAAAAACTAGATTCAGATTCAGAAGCTATACATAGCCGCTACCATTTCTCATTGGAACTTAAAAAGCAAACAAACAAAAAGACACCACAAGCGACAACAGTAGCAGTCGTTACACAGCCACAAGAGACAAACTGACAAAAAAGTGACAAGCTAATTGCTATTTGCTAGTGTGAACATAGAAGCACTGTAAATCAATATAAAGTTATTCACCTTTATCCTACGGAGTGGTCTCTACCAGGATGACCCCGCCCCCATCCATAGCACACAAGAGCTGCACTGAGTTTTTAATGCATATGAATGATGGAAATCCTACGCAATGGCCTTCATAGTTGCCAGATTTCAATCCAACTGAACACCAGTGGTAGATTTTGGAGCGACATGTTAGACAGCGGTCTCCACCACCATCATCAAAACACCAATTGAGAGAATATCTTTTTTTAAAAAACAGCGTTCATTGCTCCAGTATTGTTCTAGAGACGTTCATTCCTTTAATTTGTCACCCAGCTGTAGAAAGTGAGAATATCAAAATCTGTTTTTTTTTTTTTTTTTCTCTTCATCTGCATCCATGCGTAATTGTGCAGATCGGAGCAGGGAAAGGTCGACTGAAGCCTGAACTGGCTAATGAGTTAATTAATCATGCACACGCCAGCATTAATAATGATGAGCACAGAATAGAGGAGTGGAGAGAAAAAAAAAAAAAAACATCTGTTCTCATTAGACAATTCCTAGAATCACTTGTAAGACTTCAGAATTTAAATGTCTACTCAGACATAAAATCAACAGCATGCAAACATGCACAAATGAGACACGGACAGGTAAAAATACAACTTTGAGTTTATTGGCGCAAACAAACCAGGCATGAATTTACCAGCAAGTCCAGACCATAAAGCAGGCTGGAGAGAAATGCAGGGTGATTATTAAAAGTTAACAGTAGGATATTAAATAATCTAATTGGCAGGGGGAATTTAGCCCTAATTGCCTGGGATGATACCAATCAAAACAATGGCACCATGGATCAGTTCACAAGTTAATGGCAGGCAGCAGCAACACTCCTGTAAAACTTGCAATTAACTTGACAGCTTATGCTCAGGAGGAGCACCCAGATCCTGTCAGCACGCTTGTTTACTGCTGCTGCATTCAGAAAGGAAGGGAGGGAGAAAAAAAAAAGAAAAAAAAAAAAAAATCAGATGTTGGAATGTTGTGGGGAAAATATAATAAAGTCTAAAACTCCAGTAGGGCTAGTAACACTCCGAATTCAGCATCTACATGCCATCAGACCTCGAACAAAGAATTTACTTGGCTGCTAACACCACTAAAGGTAGTCAATGAGCAATGGTGCTTAGCTTTAAAGTGGAACTATAGTTGATCAAAAAAACTAAAGGCTCATAACATTTGATAACGTCTGAATTGAGCAAATATCTGTACCATTGCTATTCTCGGTGAAATCCCATTTTAAAATGTGCAATTCATATGAATTACTGTCAACATGCAACCACTGTCTATTTTGAATAGGCTTTGTAGAGTCTATCATCAATCTTAGTAGACATTATTAATCTAATAATAGAGCCAAAAGCTAGTTTCTGAATCATTCTAGAATTAGAAAATGATTTAAAAACAAACATCTACATAATGCTGCCAAAAGTGCCACAAATGTTTATGAAGGACTAGCTCAATGGCAAATCATCAGCAATAAGAACCCAACCTGTGAGGTTTTTGGAGCAAGAATACATACATATCAGCATTCCAAAAGAAGTGCTGAAAGCAATATCATATTATTATGTCCCACCTAGTCACAATTATGACATTTCGGGTGGCGACTGCATTGAAAGGTCAGTCAAACAACAAAACAGAAACTTACACAAGTAATAAGTATAGAAAACTTAATGGAATGTACAAAAAGGTTACTAAACAACAAACAACCTACTACAAGAAAGACTATACAAACGAATAACGGACTAATTAAAGAAATAACAGGCCAAATTCATGTTACAACTCTAATATTTCTGTATTGCAACAAAAAATAGCTACAAAAACACAGCCCATAGATCAAAACTCTAGTGATTTGATTATATTGACAAAGTTGCCAACACTGCTCACAAGAAGAGAGGGGGGGAAAAAAGAAAAAAAAAAAAAAAAAAAAGTACCACAAATATCTTAAGCATGTCAATGGATGAAACAGAGAATTTTTTCTAGTCCGGTGTGACCGATACAGTTCCTCCTTTTTTTTCTTCTTTTTTTTTTTTGGAAGCAAACATGTTTCCAAGTCCTCTTCAGTGAACTGGCTTTTCCACCAGGTGAATTTTAGTTACATTTGTTCTGACTGCTGTTTCAGCTGAAAAGGCAGAAAAGCTTGGCTTTTTCCACGTATCTCCTGAGGTCAAAAATCATACATGGTATGGTGTTGGTTGAGGTCACCTCTGTTACTGATGAAACCCCTTGTAAAAGATGTGAACACACTGTTGAGGCATCCGCTGATTAATTGTGATAAGCTGAAATAATCATGATCAGCGATTATGTAATAACTATGACAGGCCAATATGGTTTAACAGATTTGCACACTATGAACCAGACCAACACTTGGACGCAGGGCTAAACATTACATACTGTGCACTTGTTAACGTCAATGGCGTGTGGAATCCCAGGCGCTGGTGGTCGTAAACTCAGCTGTGCAGGTGGATGCAGTAACTCTTAGATATGTGAGGCACGTGACCGTGGACAGGAGTACCGACAAACAGTGACAGGAAAACCGATACCAACTGTTCATATGAAAGAGTTACAACCTTCAGTGAGGTCCAGCACATATTACAGCATGCTGTCACACACTCATCTCTCCCTGTCTATTTCTCAATTGTTATCCTAATGTGGTTCCCTACAGGGACTTAACCACAGTGTGCGACATCCCCAAAGCAGTTGGGTTTATTTTTGCAACAAATGGTAGACAGTACATTCCCACTGTCCTTGTTGCTACCTCCAACAATTCTGAGTGAGAGGATTTGTAACCATGAAAAGTGAATTTTAAGTAGGCCAGTATTTATAGAAGAGCCGCAGATGACACAAACCAACTCAAAACATGGCAGGTTCAAACCAGGTCAGTCCAAGTACATTAGCTACAAAATATCTTGAAGGGTAACAGAAATAATGAATCTCTTTAAAAGATGTCCAGAGATGAGATGTGTTTGAGCACATTTAATGACAAGCAGAAAGTCATCTGTAGCAACGCAGCTGTAAATTTCCCCCTGGAGCCAGCTCTTTTGCAGAGAATATTACAGAGATTAAAACCAGACTGAAAAATTCATCTGTGGTGGGCCTTTCAATAACTGGGAAAACCAAGTCTTGCCAGCTTTGATTTCTGCTCCTGCCTGCTTCTCATTGAGCAGCAGGAACCAAGGTAAACAAAATTCATTTTGTGTCCTCAACAGAGAAATGCACAATCCCGTCATCTGCTGAAAACAGGAAGCTCTTTAATTACCTTTTCTTTTTGTTTGTTTGTTTTTGCTGAAGTCACTCACACTTTCTCATTGAGGTTTACTAAACCCAGCTTTAACATTCGATACTGAATCTACAGCTTTACAACTAACTTCATGCATCATCACATCAAAACTCCAACACACAATTTATATGGTAGACGGCAACTAATAATTAGGTTAGTAATAACAGGGCTGGTGTTTATGAGCTCTGAGTCGTGCAGTAGGGTTAAGGCCGGGGTTATACTTGACCCATGACTGTACATCCATGCCTGCGTAGCTTTTGTACTTTAGGAGGATTTAAAGCTGAACACAAATTTGAAGACAACAACCTTTCTGCCAAAAAGAATTTGCCATTTATATAAATGCTGGGGTGGAAAGAGTATTGGGAAATTATACTTTAATGAAAGTATAGATAATGTGTTAAAAAGTGCAAGTATCCTAAAATGTACAAGTAAAAAAAAAAAAAAAGAAAAAAAAAAAAAGTTGCTACTCAAGTATTAAAAAGTAAAAAGAAATATTTAACAGATGAAATTAAGTTAATATCATCTTTTCATGTGAAAACCAACTTATTACTTCTCTAAAACTGTTGGAAAGAACTACATCTTTTTTCTGAAACTTGAATCAATTTCTGTTTGCTGGTCATCTGCATGTCTAATGACTAATAAATTAACAGTTGGCTAATAAATTAATCAGATGTAAAATAACCTGAAAATAACAAAAATGTACCATTAGCTAGAATTTGACTTGCACATTAACTACTTGAATTGATGCTAATCTAACCTGGCATTAGCAAAGAAAACAAGGTAATGTTGTTAAATATAGAAAATTAGCAAAATATAAATCAACTACTGACATATAGCGTCCAGTCATTGGCTGGATGACGGAAGAAGAGGACTTTGTACTTTGAAGTACATTAAAGGTCTAAATAAAAATTTAAGGAGTAAAAAAAAAATCTTAAAAATGTAATTAAGTAAGAGAACAATTATTTAATTTCAGTAACACTCAAGAAAAGTATAAATACCCCCAAATAATACAGGATCGACCCCAAATTAAGTACAGTATCGATGAATAAATACTCAAGTAGTTTTCATCCCTGTGTAAATGCAGTGAAAAGTGAACACCAATTAATGTGACTGGGAATCATGGCACTAACTATCACCATATGATACAAAATCTCACACATACCAACACTGCCACAAACTATCCACCTGGTCAGACAGTGTTGCGGCTAACATCCTATTTGTGATGATACGCCAGGTAGTAAATAGCAGGTTCTCTCCAACATCCGAAGCCCCCACGAGCTCAGGCAGGCTGCTGCACTGCAGGGAGCTGGTGCAGGCGTACGATGGGAAGGAGCTGACTGTTAGTATCTTGTCTGTCACCTACTGTGTGTCACCAGGCTCCTGTCATTTCCTCCCATTCATTTTTCACAGGCGCTCAACACTTAGATTCACACTCGCCTCCATACACTCCCCCCGTGCTGTCACTTTGGGAGATCAGGAGGAAGACTAAAAGACCAGCACTGGCACTACTAGATACTGGGTCTGTTCATCATCCAAAATTCATACGGCCCATTTTTCCTGCACCCTAGAACGAGCCGTCAGTAGGTGCTGAAGTTTCATGCGCTACATTTTCAAAAGCTCTTACTTTCAAATTTAATCGGTTCACGACAGATGTCAGTTCATCCTCTATGCGGATGATGTATAGGAATTATACTTTTTCAGTGGCAATAGCATGTAATAGTCCTCATAACATAAGCAACCAAATGTGCATACAACTAGCAGCCATAGGATCATTATGATCAATAAATTCAAACCCGTTAGTTGATATCTTTTATTCCGTTTATTCCCCCAATTTTCACACACAATCCGAATTTAATTTCCATCTTCTTTTTTTCTCGGACTGCTTAGAGTGCAAACACATGCCCACAATACAAAGCATTTCCACCCGTAAATGAGTCAGACAGCGGGACTGCCCTAAAGGATGACTTCTTGTGTGATTGTAGCTCTGTCTATGTTGACATCCATCATCGATTAGTTATGGGTTCCTCCACAAGAGTGGGTAAAGAACCACCCAGAGACATGTAAACATGATAACAGAGGTAGGGAGCCACAGAGGCCTTCATGGTTGTCAAACAAATGCTGCCTTGCTCCTGGAGATCTTTTCGCATGACAAAATGCATTCTGGGATTTCTGTGAAGTTCTATGTGAGAAGTACATTCTTCCACCAACATAATGACGTTAATGGAGGGAAAAAGTACCGTCATTATGATGGATGACATTCCAAAAAGATCCAAAATGTTCCACAGTGTTATGGATAACCAAACAGGAGGGAAATGACTCATTTCCTGGACCACGTCCTGAGCGTGGAAAGAGGAAAAATCCAACACTGATAATAGGATTTAGAAAGGATGGTCTGTACTATATCAGGAGGCCATCCTGAGGCCAAATCAACAGCTTTATTAGTGCTCCAGTTATAAGATCCACTGGGGGCCTGGGTGCTTAGCAAGGTGGCATGCCATGAATACTGAGAGCCAGGCTACAAAGCTCCTCATCCTTTATAACAGAGATTATAACAGCATAGACGGGACCAAGCATTTCAGAAACCCAAGGACATTAAGTCTATGGCCAGAGCAAGCACGTGACAGCTGCTGTCAAAAACCAAAGGGAGCCAATTTTTTTTTTTATGTGTATATATATGTGTGTGTGTGTGTGTCTGTGTGTGTGTGTGTGTGTGTGTGTCTAAGAGCGAACGTGCACCCTGGGGACACAAGGCGCCCACATTTCGTGCCAATATGTCTCATTCAATCTAAATTCAAATCATTGGGAGGGAGATGACACAAATCAAGCTCTGCCAGCTCCCTAGAGCCAGTAATGTTAATCAACAAACATCTCAGTGCATACTTACCAATGACTATCCAATCTGCTCATCTCCCCACCGGCTAGGAGTGCATCTCTGGGAGTAAATTGAGTGATATGGAAATGTATACAGCCGACAGACTAGGAGTATCCAGTGTGTTATCAGCGCGTTAGTCATGACTTTGATTTTCCCACCTAGGCGCATGATGCAGGGCCTTTTCCCATTTATTATTATTCGACTGGATCAGAGCGCAGCCACAAATTGCACTCCAAAGCTCCGATCTTAAATGAAGAAGTGCTTTAATTAAGACTTAGAGCTGCAGTCAATTTGACGAAGGGAGTAGTGAGAATTACGACCACATTACCAGTAACTAAGCCCATTGATTGACTCTAGAGTTGCTTATATTGAGACTTGGTTCGTGCTCCAATTAAAATAAAAGCTTATCTAATTTCCTAGATCAACCCATCATTAAAACACTACGAGCTCCTTTTAAGCTCTAAGAAAGCCATCTCTCGGTGAACAAAAAAAAAAAATGAAATAAATAAAAAAAAAAAAAGCTCATTAGCCATATTCATTGACATGACAGAACCCTACATCCCATAATATACCCCAGTGTTATTTTCCATATGTCCAATGCAATAAAATACATGCTGTCTGAGGATCCAATGGCTCCATCTATAATCAGTTTAGGAGATAACTGATGCCTTTAAATCTCACTGTCAGTAAAACATGACCGGGATGCTCTGTTAATGCATGGCTTTTCCTGTCACTAAGCGCATTTCATTGCTGCTCAGACTTCTCACATGCTGTTGACAGAAGCTCAGTCTGAGTGCATGTAAAGGGTCAGCCACTATTGTACATCTAAACATGCTTGTGTGTATGCAAATGATTAGCGACAAGTGTCTCAGTGTGGGTTTGTTAGTAACACGGAGAAAAAGGTCCCTTTCTGCCATATTCTCCATGCCTCATTGCTTCCTCCTCCAGAATCAGCCCCCTCTTTAGCACGTTCAAGAGCGAACGAACAAAAGACAGAGTCTATTTATATCTTCCCCCACCAAGCCCTTCTTGGCGGTTGCCTGCAGTTAATCATTATTCATAATGCGGGGGAAGCGTCACCTTCGCTATGTCACGTAACACTAAGTGCTGGAAGGATCTAAGAGTTCTGCGTTCATCACCATTTGTCACATCCGAACGACTGCGTCTATAAATACACATGCGTGCGCGTGTGCGTATGTGCGTGTCACTGCCTTCGACCTTTTAGCAGTGGCTTCAGGCTTGAATCATCTCTACGGCCCTTGCAACAATACTAGAACATATCGTGTAGTAGAAATGTCACACACTGGAGCAGAAGGCTTAAATGGCACACTGTACTAACAAGTAACCAGTGTCTAATTTCAAGGGAGGAGCAAGTGTCAGCTTCATCAATTAATCAACACCTTCAAAGCTACAGCAAAGTCCAGCACCATGGCCTCATTTCTCATTCCTACCGACACTGCATTTATACAGTTACACTAAATATGTCTGGTACTAGCATTCAGTATGACAACACACAGCAATACACCACGCTTGATGTATAAACAAAAGTAGCTTGGGCAACTATGCTCTCTCCAGAATAGCCCTTAGTTTCTGGAAATGCCTCCATATAGCAGTTAGACAAGCTCAAACACTGCCTATTTTGGAAACTCATCACTCCCAAGTTTACAATTTCCACTCCCTAACTATATACGCTCTATTTTTTTATTTTATTTTTTACTTTTATAAGTATGAGGCAGTCATGACTATAACTAGCTATGAGGACACAGAGGTCCCACCTTGGTAGTTTCAGAAGGTTTTTTATTTATTTACTTATTTTTTATCCCCACCGCATTCCAGTCAAATTTACTACATGGAAACAGTGATGTCCTGGTAACATGGTGGCAGAATACACTCTACTATGTGGAAAAACCTACCTACATACCTAATCAGCATTGACGATCACATCCTCAGCTTGACCTCAGAGCAGCTAAGGATTGAAAATACTTTAGGTTTACTTATAAATTTAATTACCCATTATGCTTAGCTCTCACGCTCTCATTAACCACTACACAACCAAACCTCAACTTCTTTTTCAGAGGAATGCAACTTGCATACTATGGGCTAACACTTGCCATAGCTGTGATATAAATATTCCAGTTTAAACAAGAAAATATGATAAAAATGTGTGTGTTTATGAGGGCGTCTGCTCATAACCTTGCTGGCCAAATTACAAGATTGCTACCTGCAGCAATGTTGGCTGATCGCAATAATTTTATTTGATGTACCCTGTGTTCGATGCAGGGTACTCAGCATTTTTTGTATGTTTTTTCAGTAATCCATGAGAAGCAAGAGAGAAAAGCACACGCACAGATAACTGCAAAACGAAACATTTAACTAAATAAATTTAAACTGTATTGAGTCTAAGCAGTTTCTGGAGAGAAGAAAAATGTAACAAGCAAGATCAAAAACGAGCAATTTGTGTATTACATATCCAGCATTAGAGTATATTAAATATGAAGTGGGTTACATTTCTGAAAAATTCAGAGCAGTAGCTCATAGGCCATTTTCTCAGGCATACGTATCATAAAGGTGTACGTTGTAGGTATACAAGTAACGACTGTAGCCCATGTGTTTCTGCACACAATTTGTCAGCCCTCTACTGCCCTCTTCATAAAAGAAAAGGGACCACCATAAAACCAGATACGATTTTGGGCATAAACCATTTTCACAGCACAGCAACACTGACACGAAAGGGTGTGCTGTGCTGGTGCGAATGTATCAGGTGCAAGTTTCAGTTCCTGACCACAGGTCTGCAGTTGACTAAATATTTTTACTTTTTTTTTTTTTTAAGTGTTACGTAGTTTCTTCCCAGTTAATGTGTAATAAATAGAAGTTACTACATGAGTGTAATAGAAGTCACGCAAATGCAAATTAAAAAGTTTATTTGACTTCTGCAAATTTGTGTCACAGAGGGTAAAGTCACATGAGTGGCTAGCACGGCTTTAAAACAATAAGGAAGAAGTAACTACTTCTCCTCAGTGTTGGAAATCTTCTTCATAAGAACAAAAAACGCTTAAGAACTACATTAGCATTAACCAAGATTAGTACTTACAATTAAGTGAACTATTTTTACAGTGTTTCTCAACTTAATCTCTATCTAACTTATCTTTAGTGTATGTGCAATTACCAGGCACATATTGATGTCCTGGTCTTTTCACTTATGTTTGATGTTTAATGGCAGCTATAAACACTATAGTGCAAATTCAAATCTATAAAGCCTACATCCTAATAATAATAATAATAATAATAATAATAATAAAGGGCTTAAGATGAGAGAGAGAGATAAGAGAGACTAGAGGAGTGCACAGGACTTTTTTCCTCCCGCACTTTCTGACCAATCCTGTGCACTCACCAGATATTTTTTGCTTGCACCTGTCCAAGATATGGTCTAACGAACTTGCATAGTTCTGTTTCCCAAAATGTAAACAAATATTTCCAGCTGTCAGAAAATCCCAGAAATGCTGCCAAACATAAAACGCTAATACCACCACCACAACTCACACCATCATGCAACTATAATATCAGTGTTACTGCTGAGATGAGAATGGGAATGGTCCGCCACCCAAATATCTGGTCAGTGTTGGTTATATGGTGGTCCTTTTTTTTTTTTTTTTTTTTTTTTTTTTTTTTTATAAATTGATGGGCAAGGTAGAGGGGCTTGGACAAACTGCTGCAAAGCAAAAGGTGGGCTACAGGCCATAGTTGCATACAAATCAAAGTGAGGTATGAGACAGGTCAGTTATATTGCGGTGGCTGTTATGACGATGGTTTCGACTAAAGCTCGTACCTACCCACTAGGAAACGCTAAAGAAAGAAAGTCTACCTACTTAGAAAGTCAGGAAGGTCTCCTCAACTGCATGAAGAGTTCAGCACATGATGTCACACCAACATGGCTGCTCACAGCATCAAGAGTAAACAAAGTAGCACTTCTCTCATTATAAATGAGTTTTAGTATTTGCTTGATATCAATCAACATAGATATATTAGCATTATATATTATGTAGTCTATAACATTTACTACGCAGTTTGCTGTTTTGAGGAGAATACATCACTCATCACTAACTGTACTTAGCTGGCCAGACTGTAGCTAACAAAAGTCAAATATGGAGGCTTCCAGGTTTTTGTCCCACTCTGTAGCTCGATTGCATGAAGGTTGAAAATGATGCAATCATGAGTTCCAACTTCTTACTTCCAAGGAAAGTTGAATGTAGCATTATTATTGAAGACATGTACTTGGAAAGAGTGAATGCCAAGCGTGTGCTGGAATGCTATAAGTGTATGACAGTGCAGCCATTTTTCAGCAATAACATAAGGAGTGTTAGAAAATATTGTGTACTTTGGATTTATATATCACATAAAACACCTTGATTGTGAGCAGGGGTGGGAAACTGGTGCATCAACTGGCCTTTCAAATGAAGAAGTCAGGAGAGTGCTTGGAGGGAATCTGGTCTCTGATGGGAGGCCTCAGGACTGACACAACTTCAGATTAGAGTTGCTTATTCACTGTGCTCACTCACACATGCATGGGTAACAGTGGAAAAATATTAGCAATGAGAGTGTAGATATGCTCCGGGCTTACACAGGCCTGTGTACAACCAACACAACCAAAAGGTAAAAGGATACTCCACCCTGGCTTGTGAAGTAAATAAAGACCTGAGGGAGGAGTGGAGGAAAAAAACAAGAAACTGACAAGAGAGAGAGGGGGGAGGAAGAAGAAAAAGGTGTGATTTCACTAGCAGTTTGTGAGAATTCACACACAACATCTGGGTGTAACCTGTAACTTGTTGGTCCACTCAATGTAGCAGACGGAAATGCCTGCCGCTCCACTGCTCTGCTGGAATGCAAAGGTGTGGACGGAGGCACAGGCATATGTGTAACCCCCTCACTTTTTGAAGGGGCTTAATTGTCTGTGACCCTTCCCCTCCTTCGAATGGAAATAAACAGTTCTCAGCAACTGAGCTGCCTGAAAACCAGCAGTGGCTTTTAACGGTAACGTTCAATTAACCTCGTGTCCGAGGAGTGGAAGAACGTGCTTAACGACAGAGCTGGACTTCAGCCTCATGCTGCAAATTACATCCGCCTCTCTACCTGCAGCAATGTCACAGTCATTAATCAGCCACTGCACTTCGCTATAGCTACAAAAGCATTCAGTAAAGCCCTACTCAGAAGAAAACCAGGCAGAACAGGTAGAGGTTTCTCACACAAACACACCCATGCCCAAGTCTTCCTACAGTCTTATCTGAAATACAGTTAGACAGCAAGATATCAAGACAATCTTTGACTTTCTCTTATGTGCAGCAGTGAATATAGGACACAGATGTTGTTGCCATTCACCACAAGAGTTTAGGGTTCCCTGCTAGGCCTCTTGTTTATAGGATCTCAGGGGCCAAATTGACTTCAGAGGTTCGTGAATTTCCCCGGCTTTCCACCGAAATTTCCTCTCGCGCCCAGGCCACGTCTAATACATGTCTAACATTTGCCATGTCTCTCCACTCTCACTGGCAACAAGTCTGTGGTGAAAAGGGGGGAAAAGATATAATCTATCAATCAAGTAGGAGGTCGATTGAACATAGGGCCTTATTTAAAAGAAAGCAAAAACACCGAGTCAAACATGAGGTCATGGAACGTTTTCGTCTTCTAGACACCAACTTTTCCCTAATTTAAGTTTCCATGCAAAAGATCTGAACTGGGAAAGGCCGTTGTGTGCTGAAGACAGTTAAGTGATTTTCTGCGTAGAGGAGTTCCAACTACACAGTGCACATGTGTTTCTAATAAAAAATGAAAAGTCCAGCTTGATTCCAAGGTTGGGCCCCCTCTCTACTCTTGAAAATAATCTGCAAAGGAGACATGGGCCAATGACGGCTGGGGAAAAAAAAAGTTGAGCAGAAGTGGTTGAGAATAGAAAGAATGAAAAAACAAAGATATCTCTGTAGGCAGCTTGTTAAAACTAACTCCTAAGGTGCCTGTCTAGGTGCTAGAGATCTCTGCAATAACCCCAGAATTGATGTAAAGATACTGAATAATTAACGCAAGCAACAGGCTGAATTCATTTGGCGCACTCTACAGAGAGTGAGTCAGATGTTTTTCTCAGTAATTTACTGGTCTAAACATTGCCAAAATGTTTTAATTACACAAGCTTGATGCACTCTGTCCCCTTCACCCAGAGCAAGCTACACCAAATGGTGAGTCTCACAAGCATCTAAAAAGAAATTAACAAGTATAAAATTACCATTTTAAAAAGTTTACAGAGAAAAACTTTGAAACTGCCATTCAACATTTTATTAAGCTTTTAAACCGCATCAGAGTAATATGAATATTAATAGGAATGCTGTCTGTTGAATCACATGTATATACACTGCAATCTAATTACTTGCATTCAAATTCATTTATTTCACTGCTTCCCAATACTTTTACTACATTAATATTTTTACTACTAATGTGGATTATAACACATGGGTGTAATAAATGGAAGTCATGCAAATGCAAGTTAAAAGGTGTAAAAGGTGATTTTACAGCAAATGCTCTCCTTACTCTATGAATTATGTACATAAACCTCTGTAACTCAAATCTGCAAAACGACGCTTGGTCCCTTATAGTCACATGATTGGCTTTTAAATATACAGAGGAAGAAACTTCGAATATCTTTCTCACAGTAATGAAAAAGCTCAAGACCTACCATTAGAATTAATACTAAGTCCAGTTTTTCTTAAGTTACATTTTTAAAGAAATACTCGATTTTTTTCAACCAAATCTCTAGCTATTGCATCTTTACACTACAGCCCAGTCTGAAGTCTCAAATCTGATTCAAGCATGGACTTATTTACTATAACTCCACAGCTTTAATTTATATGGTTCATATTAAATTCCGTTATTGTTTCTATAGTAACCGTTCATTCACACAGACTTGGTGGACGACCTACATAAATCTAAGCCTAATAATAACCAGATTAAGAAACTGTGTTATTTAGCAAGTAAAAACCCATAAATTGTTGATATGGTGAAGTTTTCTGTTAGGAGACATTTGTTTAACATGTATAGAAGCAGTCTTGGGTGTCAGTGCTTTGTCAGTAGGTTTTCCGCCACAGGAAAGTCTTCAGACAGAAGGCCTTGCACTTTCAGGTTTCTCAGCAACATGACAGTCTCTGTTTTTTGTCTTATTAACTTCAAGAAGCATGAAAGAGAGAGACTGGTGAGTGAATGACAGTTTATAGCTGCTACAACATAAGTGATAACATGCTAACAGGAACTAACTTGTCTCATTCCACAACGTTAAACGCAACTCTAAGCCGTTAAAAAGAATCGTGCTGTTCATTAAGAAATTTTGAATTTTAATTATTGGCAAATCGCTGTGGGATAAGAGTAATAACAGACACCATGCTGCTATTGGAAAATAATCCACACCACCACATCATGGATTATTTTTCTATAACAGCATGGTCAGTCAAGTTTTATTCCTCGCTTGTTAAACTCTGAGCATTTAAAACGCATAACTATATAACACAAATTCAAACATACAACCCTTACGTTCTGCTAATGAAAGGTTTAAGATGAAAAACATGAGAAATTCATACCAAAGCTATTATGTAGTTTTATTACATTTTTCAGCATGGGTGTAATACAGCGTTTCCCTTGGCAATGCCTAAACACAAATTATTTCATCTGAAAAAAACTAATACCATCTCTAAAAGGACCTCTAAAAGAATGTTAAGCTTAATTTCCAAATACTTGACTGCAGAATTTATGAAAGTGTTCTACAAAAAAAGCGTTTTATGTGTTTCAAATAAACATTTATTGACTGCGCTAACAAGTGCCCTTAGGAGAAAAGAACAGAAACCCATTAATCAGCAGCTCACTTTTAATGGAAGTCTGTGTCAAAATGTTGTTTGTGGCAATGGCACATATGTTACAGATAAAGAGGAGGTTGAAACACTGGTGTACTCCTTTAAGGAGAAAAAAAAAAAAAAACCCTAATAGAGAAATTAAGTGAACTTTCTTGAGACTGCTTCACAGATAGTCAGTGCTTTCTGGTACCAGGCATTAGTAGGCCTCCGCTTTCACACTCTCAACTGTTTGAAGGGCCCACTAGGGGTGTGTAGTGTATGTGCACATGTAACAGAGCTGGTCGAAGGGTGCTTGGCAATTCACTGTCCATGCTTTGATGTTCAGGGCTCTAAAACAGTGCTTGCGTTCTCTCTGCTGCACTGCTTAAAGAGAATGGGAGAACGTTCCTCCTGGCAGGTGGGAGCCTTCATCTGCTCTGGCCCTCGAGGGCATGAGGGGGCAATGTCAGAATAAAACTACATCTCTCTCACACATGGACTCACCGATTCAGGCACATCAAAGGGCAATGCGGAAAGGTTTAAAGCTCTGCCATTAATAAAATTCAAATAAAATCCAAGGCTTTTCTGAAGTGAGTGCAGCAGCGAACAAGCGTGGGTTACAAGATGAAATGGTTTAAACCAGCAATTCATAACCCTGATCCTGAAGCACGTGCGGTCTGGCATGTTTTGCTCGAACACATCTAATGCAACTAATCCGCTAATTACCAAGTCCCTCCTGAGTCGACGTGGGTGTGTTAAGGTAGCGATCACGCTAAAATTTCCAGGACAGGAGTACTCTCCTTTAAGATATTTGCATCCTGTGTGCCCCTCTGTAGAGTTCTTTAGAGCAGTACTTCTCAAGTGGGGCCCAGGAACACCCACGGGGTCTGTGAAGCATAGCCAGAGGTTTCTTTTATATGTATTGTGGTTTTTTTTTTTTTTTAATATACACACTAGCCCTGTTATTTTATAGTTATTAATTCAACAATGGGTTTAATGCAACCTCAATAACTCAAAACCAACCCAATGACAGCATAATGTGTTGTCAATGGATAGTTCAGGAATAAAAGCTCTCTGTATGGCGCCAATTAAAAAAAAAAAAAAAAGGCGATATTGTATATCTTTAAATAATTAGTCTAATATTTGAATAGTTGGTTTACATTCCTAAAACAAATTGGTGATGAGGGGGTTCGTGACGTTTCTTGCAGGATAAAGAGGTCCTGGCCTGCTCGCCTATCTTGAGCAGGTAGCGGGAGCAGAATGCACTTCCTCTCTTGCCACCTGGTTGTGCCCGAAGGCTTCGAGTGAGCACCTCATCTTCACCCAATGCTTTGATGTGTGCTCACACAGGAGCTCATATCATTGAGTTTGAAAGCTCTCATTTTCAACATCAACACACAGGTTGCGCTGCTCCTGGCTTTCTAGGTGCTGCAGAGTTCTCTCACTCTGTTGCCTGAACAACTGTTGCTTAATATCCTGTACCTTACTGCAAACCTCTAAATGAGAACCATTTTTTTATTTTTTTCCCCCCCATTTTCTCCCCAATCTGGTCACTTACCACTTCTCACCCACCAGCCAGCTCTGCACTATACTACATGGCCAAACGTTTGAGGACACCTTACCATCACACCCATATGTGCTTTTTTTTTTTTGAACATCCCATTCCAAATTTAGTCCTTTTCCTGTTATAATATCCGCCACTCTTCTGGGAAGGCTTTCCACTAGATTTTGGAGCGTTGCTTTTTGTTCATACTTTGTTCATTCAGCCACAGGAGCATTAGTGTGGTCAGGCACTGGGTAAAGAGGCCTGGGGCACAGTCAGCTTCCCAAAGGTGTTAAGTGGGGTTGAGGTCAGGGCTCTGTGCAGACTATTCGAGTTCTTCCACTATCTTCATGGACCTTGTATTCTGCACAGGAGCATTGTCATGGTGGAACAGATTTGGGCCTCTCAGTTCCAGTGAAAGGAAATCTTAATGCTACAGCATACAAAGACATCCTATACAATTGTGTGCTTCCAACTTTGTCTGGAAAAGGCCCACATATGGGCGTGATGGTTAGGCGTCTAAATACTTTTGTCCATATAGTGTACAACAGTTAACAACTGGGGAGGGCGAAGGCTAACATATGCTTCCTCCAAGACACGCCGAGTCACATGGCACCGTAACACACTCGAAAGAAATCGATATCTACCATCTTCCACATACATGACCTCACAGACGCTAGTGTCGCTGTGATTGACAGGGTAGAGAGAGTATGCTATTCTTCCCACTCAGAGTGCATAGCTAATTTTGCACCCTTCGCTCCTGGCCATGGATGGACGTGGCATTGTCTGGAATTCAAACGTGCAATCTCTCAATGATAGGACTTTTGTGTTGTGCCACTCGGGAGCACAACGGTCAGCATTTTGACCAAGGCATTGCACTAATTAGCTTCAGTGACTGATATTGTGTCTTATGGGACAGGTACAATCACAAGCTCATTTAATCTAAATCCACTTGGGCAAGAGCGGCTTAAATGAGGAATTGGTCCTGTCCGTCCTTTGACGAGCCCGTGTCTGGTCATAATAAATGTGCTTAACAAGAGTAAAGATTCAAGTAATAAAATAATGAAAGTGCAGTTGCATTCTCTGGCTAGTGCCCAAACAACGACCGTCTCATTTCAGGACGAGGCGTACATTGGGAGCATTTCTCCTCAGCGATATTGAATGCTTCGTGTTATAGAGAGCTAAGAAGAGCTCAGCGCACAGTTTATCAGCCACCTGGAATAACGTGGATGGCAGGAGTGTTGGTCCCCTGTGTTAAAGAACGAAATCACAGCCAACCCAGTGCTCAGAGCACCAGTTTAACGGTGCACACTCCTCTTCTTCTTCTTTGTGCTAGAACAGCACTGATGGGTCACCAGGGAAATGAAATCATTTCAGTCATTACTCTGAAAAAGCCTTTACATGGAGATGAACTTCATGCTGAATGAGCTGAGAGTTTTTAGGCTTCTGCAGTTAATGTGATGGCCTCGCTGAGGATTTAAATAGGTGACTTAACTACACCTTACACCTTAAAATCAATTTATCATGTACTAGTAGTAATACTCTAACAGCTCCCATCATTACATTCTCAGGAAGGGCTTTAGAAAGCTTCCATTTCAAAGTAAAAGGGCTGACAGTAATCACTAACCACACATATTGCCTCAATAAGATAATCTCTGTAGATTGCCTCAGATAGTCTCTAGTCACCACAGTCGGATCAACATAGCTGTGGGCCCTGGAACCTGTGTTCCTCTTTCATTCGAGGAACTGCCCAGACCAACTCTTAGATACGGTTCAACATAATGATGTAAGCACGTTGCTTTTACTGACGTGTTTGGGTTGGAATGATGCACACTGGATGTACTTTTTTTAAAGAATGAAAGACAAACCTGGGCAATTCTCACTGAGTTCTGGGTGGCTCCGCCAGCATGGTACTCCACTTTGAACTTCTTGATTATTTCTTCAAACCTATGGCACAGGAAGAAAGAAAATGACTTGATGAAAAAATACCCAGCCAGTAAAATCTAACCACATTAGATTATTGCAAGAGATCAACAAAGATCAGTGTTTCATTTTTGCACAGGGCCTGTCCAGAGCATCTCTGCAAAACCACAATATCAACCAGCAGAGAGACACTGAGAACAGGAAACCTCATACATTGTAAACAGGAAATAGAGGACTTGTAGCCTTGTGCCTGAGGGCAGCAAGCCATCTAAAAATGTGCATGTGTACTGTACTTCTGCACGTAGCGTGCACACATGCAGAAGTGAACAGCATGCTATCTGGGCATCATTTCAGGAAAAAAATAATAATGATGACCTTGAGTCTGTGTTAAGATAGCTTTTCTGCAAGATGCAAACAATATAATCATCAGGGGTGAGCGGAACTTTTAGCCGCTTCTCTCAGTGATTTGCACAATAAAAACAAATGCAAATGTCAGTTTTACACAGATCACACCTAATTTACTGGCATCAAAAAATTTTGGGATAGCACTGCTAACATAAGACATGTACTGTAAAGACCACACAACAGTATCTAAATATAAGCAATAGGAAAACTATGAAAATATATGCATCTAAAAAGCTAAATGTATATAAATACACACATATAAATAAAAGAAGCAGATCGTGCTTTCCGAGATGGTTTTCTGCTGACCATGGCTGTAAAGAGTGGTTATTTGAGTTACTGAAGCCTTCCTGTTATCTTGAACCAGTCTGGCCATTCTCCGCTGACCTGCATCATCAACAAGGCTTTTCCCACCTGCAGAACTGTCGCCCCTAAGTTTTTCACACTATTCTGTATAAACTCTAGAGACTGTTGCTAATGAAAATCCCAGGAGATCAGCAGTTTCTGAAATACTCAATCCAGCCTGTCTGGCACAAACAGCCATGCCACAGTCAAAGTGACATTTTTCACCATTCTGAAGTCTGATGTGAACATTAACTAGAGCTCTTGTGTGTATCTAGATGATTTTATGCACTGAGCTGCTGCCACATGACCGGCTGATTGGATAATTGCATGAATGTGCAGATGTATAGATGTTGCTAATATATAAATGATAAATGTAAAGAAGAAAAACACAGGAGCCTGATGAAAGCAATCAGATGTTCGGGTTGTATTAGTGCAGAGCTGCTTTAGCACAGAGAACAGGTCACCCCTGACTCGCAGCACTTCTGTCACTCCTCCAGCAACACTGTCAGGGAGGAAAAGCCCATCAAGCAACACTTCAGAATGAGCCCGGCATTTGGGGGGGTGGGGGGGTGGGGGGGGGTTCGTTGTGGGAGGAGGAGCAGGAAGCGAGCAGCAGGGGGCCTGCTTTAGCGAGGAGAGATCGCACATAAGTACACGTTTAAGTACTTCCTTCAGCAACACCAATGCTGCACACTTGGCAACAAAAGGCTCGTGCTGGGGATGCTCGGCATGTCAGGGCTCCTCAAGACGGTGCTGTGCAGCTCGTGCGCTCTGGACTTTGAAGCTTCTAAACTGAGGAGGGACATCACAGAAATCATACGACTCTTCCTTGTATGACTGTAGCCGACTCTTTGTGTGGGTTGAGGCAAAAGAAAACCTGGTTAGGAATTGAAACATTCATGCAAACTCACTGCAAACGCTGACTCGTGCACTGTATTAACAGAAGTGCTAGGTGACTGCAATTTAATTAACTGTTGGTGTGCAGGCATTGAAGAGGCAAAGAGCGCCCCCATCTGAGGAACAATGCTTACGCTCCACAGAGCGTGGGAACACACATACACCCACCCACACACTTCCTCAGCCCAACACAGCAGCCAGTAGACCACAGCATATTGGACTGAAGCTACAATCAAACCATAACCACACACTCACTCACACACACACACACACACACACACACACACACGAAAGAAACTTTTGCAATTTGTACTGTGTTCAACTGGAGATTACATCTTACCAACATTAGCGTGACCCATCACTTCTGCTTGGTAACAAACGCACCCAAAATGCCACCCACACATTACAAAGTATGCACACCCTGTTGATTTTGAAGGCAGAAAGCACAAGTGTTTACTTACTAACTCATGTTGTGAGCAGTCCACTGCACAGCAGGAAATAAAAACATCACTGCTCAGTACTGATGTGGGTTTTATTAACTGTACAGTAGCATGACTAGAAGCAGCTGATGTGACTGCACTGGCAAGCGAAACAAACGGTGAGTCTGCAGGGAAATGCAGGCACCATTCATCAATGGCTGCTGGCAAACAATCCTCAATCTGAACTGCCATTCTTAGCCCTTATTTCACTCCAAGTGTGAAAAACACAATCAATTACTAAAGGAAGCCATACAGACTGGCAAAAATAAAAGTGGGCAGCAGTGCAGTGGTGGCGTTCGATCAAACAACAGAGATGTACACACAAGCCTAGTGGATTAGAAGTCTCTCTCAGCCTTGACTCATTAGGGATGACAAAACGGAAATGTGATGCCTCCACACTTTTCATGCTGAGAAACGAGAGGCTCCGGTGGGCAGCGAGAATTTATTAGAGATCAAGGATTGCATGTAACAGCTCGTAAATTCGGACAGCAAGACTGCATATGCACAGAGAGCGTAGCAGCATCAAAACGTTTAAGTCCTAAATGAGCGTAGGGGCCGAGTTATGGGCTGAAAGAACACCAAGTGTTCTCTTAAGGGAAAAAAAAAAAAAAAGAAAAAAAAAAAAAAAAAAAAAAAAAAAAGAGGGCACAGTGAGGAATGTCAGTCTGCTCCCTTTGAAATGCCTCACCACAAATGTTACAAGGGTTGAAAAGAATGCACTTAAATGTCAGATTGATAAAAGAGGGGAATGTTTTCCGCATGTGCTTGTAGTTAAATATATTAAAGCAAGATGAGAATAGAGTGTCATTTCAGAATGGCAGAACAACCCCCCCCCTTTTTTTTTCCAGGCTCTGTTATTTATGATGATAATGACTTTTGTTTGCACACATGTAGATGCAGACTAGAAAAGTCGTACCATTAAGTGTTCTTTTGTGTTCTCCATTAAAGTAGGTCAGGTCTGAATTGTATCAGATGGCTCGTCTAAACCCAAAAAAATCAGTTAATTAAAACCAGAATATCATGAACCAGTCCAATAATATTGTGTGCGTGTGTGTTTTTGTTTTGTTTTTTTTTTGGTCAGTGGAACTGGCTAAATAAATAAGAAGGATAGAAAACCAGGTCCACTCCAGTAACACTTAATGGATAGATCCTCTAATGAGAGAAGTAAACAACACTAACCGACAGCTCCATGCCAGCAGACCCTCTGCACTAACCGCTAACCGCGCTATAATCACTCAATCATGAGTCAACTATTTAACCTGAGCTCCTTAATCTTAATCAGACTTAATCAGTCCTAAGAGACCCTCAGCCAGTCCACATATTTACACTGTTCCAGCTCCAAACACACCTTAGCCAGGTAACTGAGTGCTGTGCTGCCCTTGATTACATGGTTCAAGTGGATCAGCAACTGGAAACAGAATAAATGGCTGTTTTGGTCTGGGATCTTGATATCAAGTATGAGACTGAGAATGACTATTAAAAAGATGGCTGTGGAGAGAAAAGGAACAATGAACATGCACTGAGCTCAGTTCTACCTGGCAAAAATGATTTAACCATGCAAACTTCACTACTGAGGGATACATTATTCTCCTGTGGTGTCTTTTTATTTAGCAGGTTTTAAAAAAATGGAATAAAAAAAAACTTGGTTTTATATCTGCCAGGCAATCATCAGCCAGGATGAACGCAACACACCAGTCAATGTTCTATTTCTGCTCAGGACAGACATAAAGCCTCAGTATGCTAGTTTTAGAAATTTTCAGCTGTTGATGTTCTCCATATGTTCCGTGCAAGTAATAAAAAGTAAGTGTACAGAACAGGTACAGTACTATATTAGCTGATTTTACAATGTGTAAACATACAGGCACATTAGAAAGTCTTAAGCACAGCAGAAAAGCTAATATAGTGGCTAACATCAGATAAGATTAGCATTAAATATTACTGACTTTAGCGATGTGCTTAATAACCAGAACTTTCCAGTGAAACTAGCGACTGAAGGTCAGCTAGCAGACGTAGCTGACATTCAAACGCATGAAATGTGTTGTTTAGGAACATCACCAGATTGTAAAATTAACTTGTACTCTAGACCTTTCAAGAATCGACTCTGAAAAATAAAATTTATTGAAAAGCATATGTGATCATAATAGGCTCAGGCAGGCTCAAAATATCTTTCCCTGCTGAGTTTATTACCAGATTGCTTAATAAGGAACAGGTAGAACCTTATAAATCCAAACAGCATTTAAGTTTAGAGAACAGTTTTTATCTGTTCGGTGTTCAAAAATTGACTTTCTAGAATTGTAATAACCTAAATTTAAAGTAACCTTTTACTATAGATGTTGCTGAGCTATAAAATGTAAATTATAGTTGTAGATGTACTTTAGAGTTTTGCTAGCTGGAACGACAAAACTTAAATACTAAGGTCACTTTACAGAAAATATATATTTTGAATTTGGGGAAAGTCAGTCTTTAAATAAATAAGAAAAAAAAAAAAAGGTCAAACATTACGGCAGCCTCTGTTTGGATTCACAGTCCCTCTGTATGCACAGATTGATGGAACTGCTCTTAGCTGGTTGACACACCAAGCCCACATCAAATAAACAGTGGCAAACATGAGGGCAACTTAGAAACAGCTCCTGTTGCTTCACATCGCAAAAACTACAGCTGACTGCCGGCATGCACATACCATCTACTCCTGAGAGAACAGAAGCAACTCTCCATACCAAGAGATGGCAGTAGCCTGTATTCGTAATCAAAAATAAATCACGAAGACCAAGTGTCTCCAAAAAAAGAAATTACATATTAGTACGTCAAAACTGTACTAGTATCTAGCAGCGTACTATTGTGACATACCATTTAAGGCCCTATTATGCAGTTTGGGACGCAGCCAAACCAACTAGTCGAGGCAATGTTTCACAACACTGTGGAACTATTTAAATGGTCTGCTTGTCCCTTCAACTGGAAAATACGGCAAATGAGCTTTAAATCGAGAAATAATGAGTAGATAAGCAGAAGTTAAAAAAAAATGAGGCGCACACATGAGCACATGTGTGCTTCATTGTCATTTGATTGCTTTTTTCTCTTCGGCTGCATGGATTCTCTAGCCAAGAAGAGTCCTTTTTTTTTTTTTTTGGATGCCAAATGAACACACTCGTACACAAGGGCTGAACAGAGCCTTTGAGCAGGATTGATGCACTACTGCATAACTACAGGTGCCCAATGGCCATTAATGCTTAATGCCAACATGGCCTCTACACAAACAGTACAGAATGTTTGAAAAAGTTTTTTTTTTTCCTGAGCAAAAGAATACATCATTTTGCTTCTTGCACTCAAGCCCTACTCATTTCTTAACCAGCAGGATCAACGTTTTAGCCGATTCTGTATCGTCATTCCTGGTCAGGGTCGAGGTAGATCCGGAGCCTATACCAGGAACACCAAGTGTAAAGCAGGAATATTACCTGGATGGACTGCATCACACAGACACTCACAACCTGGGAGAATTAAGTCACACCAATCTAACTGGCATTTTTTTTTTTAATAGGGGGGATCTGGGATCCAGAGAAAACCCAGGCCAACACGACGAGAACATATGAAACATCACATACAGTAACCCGAGCTCGGGATCGAATCAAAAGACGCCGAAGCTGTGAGGCAGCAACGACACGCCACCGTGTCGCCCCATACATGCGCGCTGGCTTAATTTAATTGCATAGTAGCTTTACAGGGCTTTTGTATCTAGCAGATGTGTTTGTATTATTAAAAAGGACATGTTCAAGCAGACAAGAGGCTACTGAATTTAAAATTGCTTCAAAACTGGATGAACATTTGCAGGTTGACTCATGCCAGAAACAAGATTAATAACTTTTTAGGACAAGAAACAATGAAGAGCTGCACATCATTCCAGGAAAGAATAAGATGAGGCTATGCTCACTGAATTCCCATTAAAATGTCAAATTTCACAATGCATACATCTGTATGTATAGCGAAAAGCTAAGTGTGTTGAATTATACTCTGTAAGAGCTGACCAAGTGGTGGATTAAGGAAATAATGGGATTGTGATCACTGCTCATATTATATTCTTAAATCAGTTTGTTGACGAGCAAGACAGAGTAACCTTTACAATGGGTTGTGTATTGCATACAAAAAAGCTCTTCACATTTAATGAAAGAAAAAAAACCCCAAAAACTGATGCTACAACACATGTCTTAAATAATACGTAGACTGAAAGAAAGCATGAGATGTGTGATTTTGTTCTAAACACATCTGGAAGCCTGGAGGTAACACATAATTAATAGACTATTTCAGATACTTTTGGTTGTGGGCCACATTTAAAGAACAAAATTAGCTGAATGAACATATAATTAACAGAATTAATATTTTGTTATTATCAGCATTTAAGAACAATTAAAAATGATTAGGCTGCTAATTTCCTTCTCGTTCCTAATAAAATTTGTTTTCGTTTATGTTCCATCGTAAAACAGGTTTGGAACCCTGGTTCAAAGTGAACAAAGAAAACTTTAGATTAGACAAGTAATCCAACCTTCTGGCAAAACGTTTCATCCTCCTCAAAGTGTGCCCAGTATCTGACAATATAATCCTTACCATTTGTCTCTGCAAAGAATAAGACGTTCATAATTTAATAGTAATATAATCAAATGTGCGTCTGAGTGAAAGGAAAAAGTTAAAAAGATCCATACTTTACAAAAAGGTTTCAAAATACATGAACTAACAAATCTGCGGACAAACAAAGACATTTTAAAGCTTTGGAAGTGTGGGTTTTGGGGGGGATTTACATCCAAGTTCCAAGAACACATCATTAAAAACTAAACACTTGACCAAGTTTACTCAGGAGGGCATTCTGCCCACATTTACAGCCTTGAAGCTGTAGTTCACTACACAATGCCAGCAAGCTCCATGCTACCAAAGGAAAAAAAGAAATGTGGTGGGGCACAGACAAATCCAATTCAAATCAGACAGGCCTATTTGAAAATCCTGCGTGAGAGAGAGAAACATTCCCACATGTGTGTTTAACATGTCAGGTGAAGTGACAGCTGTCAGACAGTCAGAAGTACATTTCATCTCGTCCAAGCGCTGAGCTCCACAGGGGTCGAAAGTACGTCTTTACAGTTCTGGGATTTCCTCTAAAGATTTACATTGCATCTGTTAGAGCTATTGACACATAACCATGACCTCCAAAAGAACTGACTTGTTGTCTCACCGGAGAAGGTGGAATTACTTGATTCGCCGTCAAGAAAATAACAACCTCTGAAATAGGGTAGAGGCGGCATCAACAGAGAGCACGAGTACGGTTGTATCTGCGCACACTACGCAAAGACTAAAATAGACTTTAAGCCCCTGAAGGGTGGTCAAGAGAAATGTGGATAAATGTTGTGCTTCCAGACATGTCGTTTGAGTTACGGAGTCAAATAGATGGGTTCGTTTATTTGGAATTGCACGTACCAGGTGGCAAGAACGCAAGAAGTTATTAATGTAGCTGTCATGTAAACTCCACATAAACATGGGAACTAAGAGGAAATGTACAATTTACAAGCATCTCCTCAGTCGAGATCTACAAAGCAGCCATTCATCGGCCAAGGTCTACGCTTTTAATAGAAACAAGGTGGTCTGGGGGGCGCACGTCATCGTTAGCCTGTTAACAAACAAGTGAATTACACAGACCTGCTATAAATCTATGTCAGGATTTAGATTTAACATTGGATGTGTATGATAAATATTTGAAAAGGCAAGTTTTTAAAATTTAAAAAAAAAAAAAAAGATTTTGTTCTGTGGTTTCACTGCAGTGCCATTAAAAGGCAAAAACAAAGGGTACCAAAAAAAAAAAAAAAAAAAAAGGCAGCACAGCAGTCGTAGGCTGGCAAGTTTAGCACGGAGAAAACAAAAGTGCATGCCATAAATCAGAGGGAGGTAAGAAGCTGGCGGAGGTGCCAGGCTGAGCCCGGTGCTGTGGGACACAACAGAGCACAGACCAGAGAGTAGAGCTGCTGTTACTGTTGGCGCTGCTGCTGTTGCCGCCTGAGATGCGGCCTTCTTCTCCCCCCTCAACATGAGTCATTAACAGGCAGGCAGAACCGAGTGTCCCAGCTTTAAATGCCAGTCTCTAAAAATAAACCTGCAAACTGCAGGCCCAACTAACATCTCTCCATCACTATTCCCTTTTCCTGGCCCAAGTGCCAGCCTTCACATCAACCTGCACAAAGCACTTTCCACTGGAGGGAGGCCTCTGCTCAGCGATAATCGCAATGCTGCTGGAACTTTCCACCACTCTTTCTCTCTCTCTCTCACACACACACACACACACACACACAGCCTCTTTGTCTTTTGGTTGCTTAACACCTCCATTCTCAGGTTTTCAGCTTAAGTCAAATCACTATTTGAGTGATCGAAAGAAAGCTATTTTCCACAAAAATGTAGGGAGATGGAAAAAAAAAAAAACTTGGTAGCTTATTATACATTATACCCTCCTAACTATGTGTAGAACACCTCATCAAACTGCCTACATATACATGATTACCCCTTTGCCCTGAATGCTCTCTGATCTTCTACTTACATTCATGTGCATTTATTTCTGTGTCTAATAGACCAATCAAGAACAGCTGAGCCTCAAGCACCAAATGTGGTGGAGAGAAAGGAACGCAGCCCTGACGTAGGAAAAGCAAACAAGGAGGATGGAAAAAAAATAGGGAGGAGAATGCAGAGGTGAGAGGCAAGCACACCAAGTGCTCTCCCTCCAAATCAAGTTATAAAAGGCATGAAACGGCAGCATTAAGCTGGGCCTGGCCAAGAATGGACACAGACACACTGCTCTCTCTTTATGTCTGAATCAGTCAGGGACAGACCGAGTGTCTGCGGCCTACACGTGCGTTGTTTGTACCCATGGGGCCCAAGTTCACCACACGGATGGAGGAGACGTGGAGAGCGGGTTAATAAAGCTCACTGGGACACCTGCTCCCAGTCGTCTACACAGAGAATCTGTGGAGCCGCAGTGTGCATTTCACACAAGGGGGACCCCAATGGGTTAGAATCTCTCTCTCTCTCTCTCTCTCACACACACACAGGATTTGGTCTTGAATAACTGCTTTTCAGCACCTAAGAGCACAGGGGGCCCCGTTCTCAGAGGGCTTAAGGAGTCCATGCCCAAAAGCAGCAGCTGCCTCAGGACCTCTTCCCCTCGTGGAGACCCAGGGGATCTTGGGGCTCCGCTACAATCGAGAGCTCTTTTAACCATTTAATCATTTAGCACAGAGAACACACACACAAATCCGCCCTCTTCTCCACAGCTGTCCCGGCATATCCACCAGCCAGAAAAGCAGAGGAGATCATTATCCGTCCTGAAGCATGCTTAGACGCAAATGATGCTTCCACATCCCACACACTGATCCCACAGGATGGCACACAAAGGAAGTCACGACTTAAGGACATTACATGCTGTCCACCAGGGACTTGGCTTACTGTAAAATACGATGTCCTTACAATAGGGTTTTGATTTGAAGACCGCACAGGAATTAAGTAAAGACGATTTTCAGAATTCCTGTCATTTTTAATTTAGAGATACAAAAAACACTCCCAAGATTTACTTATGCATTTATTTTTCTCTTGCCTTTCCTATTGGGGGTGGAGAGGGTTTCGCAGTGGTAACAAGATGAGGTCACCAGTCGAGACTTCTCCAACCCCAAGCCACAGATTCCAGCTCCTCCTGGGGGATCCCCTGATGTTCCCAAGCCAACTGTGAGATGTAAGCTCTCCAGCATGTCCTGGGCCTGCCCCGGGGTCTCTGTCCACTAAGACATGCTTGATGCATGTCTAGCAGGAGCCCGACTAGACAACTGCAATGGAAGCTTAGATCCACGATTCATTCATTCATCTTCCTGGTCAGGGCCGAGCTAGATCCAAAGCCTATCCTGGGGATACTGGGTGCAAGGCAGGAGTACACTCTCTCTCTCTCTCTCCAAGAAGATCCTGGTTCAGTTCATCATTTTCTTGACCTCTGCAACTTACTGCTGGCTGGTCTTCCTGCTTCTGCTATTAAATCCTTGTAACTCATCCAGAATCATCTTCAAAGCTCATCCAGGTCACTCCACAGCTGTGCTTCATCCACCGGCTTCCTGTAGGTGGCGTCATTTAAACCCTGATGCTTGCCTATAAAATCAAAAAAAAAAAAAAAAAAAAAAAAAAAAACAGAAACCCACCAGAAAATCTCGGCTCATACCTCAAGCGCCTTGAGCCACAAGTACAGTTCAGTTTGACCTGCAACACTTCTAGACACAACAAGGACAAGCATCAAAACTATTCTCTGTACTGGCACCCTGGTGGTGGAATGAACTTCCCCACGCTGTCCCGTCCTCAAAAGACTAAACACACAAATATCTAACCATATATATCAGAAGTAACTCCTTTCTACTGTTTACATAGTCTTGTTGTATCTTTAGATTTTATCTTTAGGGCAGCCTGCACTAGGATAAAGATTTGTTTTCTACCTAGACAACCAACCACTTCTGGATAAGAGTGTCTGCCAAATGCCATAAATGTAAACCAGTAAGCGCGTCTGACAGTGTTCCCAACTCAATCGCATCCAATAACCATCATAAAAACGTCATCATTCAGAGAGGAAATAATTTTAAAACGGTTGTAAATGTAGCTGTGAAGCTCCACCTAAGTGGTGGTCTAATGCCAACACTTCAGAAGTGAGTCTTCCATTTGATTGGCAGCGAATGCAACATTTAGACAAACGGTAAACAGAAGCACTGGGACCAGCTCAAACAATGCAGGATGACACCGAATTAAATAGAGGCCGTCAATCCCTGCTTCAACAGAGTCATCTGGTGAAGAGAGACTGCCAAACTGTGAGGAATTAGCGGCCTGATCAATGGCGTCTCTCCTGGGTGGAGTTGGCTAAACCTTCTGCTGGACAGAAGAAATGATGGGCGAGACACAGCCAGGATAGAGAAGGAGGCTATTTTTTTTTTTTTTAAGGAATGGTGGGCGATAAATATTGTTGTTTATCCCCTCCTAATTAAATTGTTCAGTAATTTCTTCACACAAAGAGAACACAGTTTATCTGTTTGAAATCAATAGCCCATTTCACGGCAAGGCACGTCCTGACTAGACGATGGCGCCATTACTTATTCTGCTCGCTGAGCTTCCACTGCGCTGCTCTCCCAAGGTTGAATCTGTTATCTTTTCTTGTTTAAGGAGAAAGAGAGGGGAAAAGTCAATAATAATTCCTCGTTCCTAAATGGATGGATTTGACTGCCAGGGGAGAGCTTTTGAAAAGCATCGTCTCAGCCTTCTCAATGCCTCTTAAGTAAATGTCTGCTGAGCCACTCACACACAAATAAGATCATTAAAAGCACTGATTACCTTTGAGTCTACGCCACTCGTCTTTAAAATATTCTTTACTCCGATGAGTGGAAAGCCAATTTAAATTGAGATGTTAAAATGAGCCGAGTGAGATGTGCCTCTGCCGAAGCAGCGCGCCAAAACAATTCGGAGGCAGCGCGATGACTGATTACTCTGCTGCTTATTTGTTTTGAAACAATTACTGGTAATCATATTGATGTTTATGCACGGTGCCCTTTCTGAGAACTAAAACTCGGCTTTGTAATTACATCACTGGAATCTAATCAAGAGGAGATAAACCTTCACCTATGCTAACAACATATTAAAATGCAAATCAGCGCTGGTGTAGACATGGGCGCGCTCCGAGGCCTAATTATCCCGTGATGTCACACGCACGGCCCATGTGTTCCGTTTCCTTGGTAATCCGTCAACCCGAATCAAGTCATTAGCTTTGCTAATATTAACAAAGAAATGTACAAATAAGCTGGTTTTGAAGGGTAGCACAGGTGTGGAGGAGCTGCTTCAGAGATGATATCTGCCACCACAGAGACACTGTCTTACCCTGAAGCCAACAGAGTCTCCATTATCAGTCCCAGATCTGGCTGAACACACACACACAGATCTTTATCATGGTGTAATCCTGGTGCAAGAGTCATATCACAGTTCGCTCTGATCCTCTGATACACACACAGTGCCCTGAAGGTTAGGTCAACATGGTCTGATCTTTTCCTAGGTCAAAGAGCCACTTCATGCTACTTTGTACCTTCTCTCACACAAACTATGTAGACGATTCAGAAGTCTATGTACATCTCCTAATCCTGCTAGAGTTGTGAGACACAGAGAGACAAATGAGACGAGACACTGTTGTGCTCTTCAAAGACGAACATAAAGACAAAGCCCTTTGGCTCACCTCCTCAGGGCGACGCACAGGGATGATCTGGTGATCTATGGTGGTCAGTGTAAATAATTCACGTCCACACAGACAATGCCACGTGGCCAGACATGAACCCTGAACATGACTAGATCTGACAGCTTCTCCTATCACCATAAGAAAAGTTCATCATGTCTGGTGCTATGGGGGAAAAAAAGGGGGTGGGGGAGGGACAGGGGGAAATAGTAGGCAATTTTCCAGACTGCATTTAAAAAAAAAAAAAAAAAAAAAAAAAAAAAAAAAAAAAAAAAAAAAACTAATATGTGATGATATTCCGCTGTCAGGCTGTTTACTGTGTACACTACGTAACTGCAATTTAGACAGCCTGACAGGGAAAAACCCGACAGTTAACCTAGCACAAATTCTCAATAGTTTCATGTTCTTTCAACATTACTTTTGGCATGTGGTTGGTTATGTGAAGTGGGTGTAACAAAATTCACTCTGTGGAAAAGAACACAAATGTGAATCTCAGCTCCCACATAGTTAAAAAATAATAAAATAAAATGCATTCATGATCCAGTGTGTCAAGATCATGTGTCTGAAATTTATTTTTTAGCAAAAGCAATGTTAAATAAATAAATAAATAAATAAATAAATAGATAGATAGATAGATAGATAGATAGATAGATGATACAATGATCTCAATCATACCAGCATATTTTAAATATATTTAAAATGTAGTACTTTTGGATGATGTATTTAAAGCCATTCAAAGAGTACTGCACACAGCAAAATATTTTCCATGTGGTGTTTGGCCAATGGCTCCTTCACACCAAGGGTCAGAATTCACAAAGTCTAATGCTCCCCCTGCTGGAGGGAACACAAGGCAGTTGGGGCAAAACTGCAGGAAGACCTGGAAAGCAACGTAGCACATTTGTCCCTGCTCAGGATGAAGCACTGAGGGGACTGTGTGTCTTCAGCAGCACGTCTGAAGTCAGTTTTACAGGCTGGATCAACTGACAGAACTGGGGATATTAAGGCTGATCCAAGGACATCTGTACACTGCTTCTAAGCGAGACAGTTTATTATACAGAGTCATGAATTCAATATGAAATGCCCCAGACTTGTAACGAGTGCATGGAGCAGAACCAGCCCTACACCATCAGTGTAGCATTTAGCACCGAGAGGAAAACAGACGGCCTGGCCCTGCTCCATCTTGGCCAGCAGCTTAGCAATTATGAACCTACATCTTGCATAGGAGGACAAACAGACTTTAAAAAGGAGCAAATTCTAATAACACGCAGGCCTTAGCCTGGGACTATCACAGTACCTAATTTACAGGAGAGATTTGGCTGCAGGCCACCTAATGTGCCTAAGTGACGGGAGATCGACGTCTCCGCCAGAGAGGTGAGAGGGCAGAGAGCAGCGGAAAGTCCCATCACGGCCATAAAATCTAACGTTGCGTTTTCTGTGCAGAGCTGCAGAACACACTCTGAAGCTGGGGGGGGGGGGGGGATAGGGAGTGGGTACAGGCTTTCCTGGCAACCAGGTTAGCGCAGCTATAATTCACAGCACATAAATCCAAACAGTCATAACAGTGAGCCGGCGAGATGATGATGGAGCCTCTCCTCCACTGCCGAGAGACTAAGGGGACTGGGAGAGGGGTCAGCATTCGGACAGTGAAGCATTAGAGGAAATCAGTCGGAGGGAGGACAGGAGGCCCTAGCTAATGGGAAATGAATCAGGAGGCAGAGAAGGAGCCGCCAGGGACCATCGATCCTGGGCAGCAGTGTTAGCAAAGGGAATTCAGACTGGCCACGAGAATCATGTTGGCTACAAATGCCAGGTCTGTACACACACACTTCTAGCCTCACTCCCACAGAATCTAAACCTGCTCTGTGATCAGCATGGGGATGTCGAGCCAACCTTTGACATTATATTTTGATAGGAAGGAGCTGTAAGTGCACTTCTGGGAGCTAAACCCCCAAATCTGGGAAAAGACCAAACAGGTGGATGTGCACACAAACCAAATATGCAAACACATGCCTCAGTGAGGCATGCAATATTTTTCATTCTGATAAATTTCATGTGTGTGTGAAGAATGACATGCAGGTGATTAATTGCTGGACTCTCATAACTAAGCATCCTTGCTATTTTTTTTTTTTTTTTTTTAAATGCTGGCAAAGCTTTTCTAGTCAGAAAATCACTGAGTAAATGTTCATATTGCAAGACAGCATTATATGCACAGGTTTGTCCCCTCAAACGTACCATTTTCCCCCTCAATCCCAGACACACCTGCACTTCAGACTGTAGCAGGCCCAGGCTCATTTTTCCACCCTCTCACAAATACAGAACAGCACACTCATCAGAAGCAGCTCCATCTGAGCCACAGGAAACAGACATACATACACACACACACACACACACACACACACACACAGAGTCCCAGGGGAGAAGGACATAGGCTGCACAGCAGTGACAGGAGAGCTACTGCAGCCTATTATCACCTCAACTGTTTCATAATTTCTTCACTTTTATGATGCCAATTCATGGTGGATTTTGTGCTTGCAACACTATTCTCCAGGGTAAAGGGCTGAATGTGACTGACAAAGTTTTTTTTTTTTTTTTTGCAGCAGATTCAAATTCCACTTCTACTTCCACAAATGTAAAAATATATATATAGAAGTATATAGTAGTGAAGTTTAAAGAGCTTAAACTGCCATCTGCTGGACAGCAGATATATTGCAACAGAACTCTGATCATACTGACAAGCTTGGTTTATGATCCTCACTTCAATAAAGTGCAACAAAATACCCCTACATTCCTGTTGCCACACCCTGTTCATGAAGCTGTACCTGTGTTAACAGCTGCTGGACATGGCGACGTAATCGTAGGCACAGAAAAGACCCTCTGCGATAGAGTAGGTCCTCGCCGGCAGAATAGAGAGGACATTGTTCCATTTCATTCAAAGTTTCAATAGTACACATTTGTTGTTGGGTGTTTGGAATTGACACACAACTGGTTACTGGCTTCTGACGTGTTATTCGAGTCACTTTGCTGGGTTGCAAACTGCACACAATGCTGTTGCTCTTTAAGCCATCTACATTATAATCCAATACATAGGGATTTTTAAATCTCGTTTTATTTTTGCACATGCAAGCATGTTCATGACTGACAAAAGATTTTACATCTCAGGCTGAAATACAGATTTCCTTGTCCATCAAAATTTCACAACCTGTAGGCAAATGTATTTTTACATAGCTCACTCACTGAATTAAGAATCCAGGATTTTGTCCTCTGGGGGGGAAAAAAATCATTAGTTTAAAGAACACACCAGTGAAATTATTGAACAGATAAAACCCAACTTTATCTTTTAATCATGTCTGAGTCTAGACATAGTTGATGTGCTTTCACTATGGTATCTCCTTAGCCATTTTATGTGATATAAATCATATATTGCGACCATATACCTACTTGCTTATTTGATGGACAAGCTATCAAAACACAACACCGGGCTCAAACATCCCACATGAACATGCTTGCCTGTTTCACTGGTGTACTCTTTAAACTTATGATTCCCCCAGAGTTAAAAATCCCAGATGTTTAATTGACTGGGTGAACTTTGTAAAATATACATTGCATACAAGTTGTGTATTTTGATGGACACAAAAATCTCTGCTATGACAGATTTTAAACACAAGGCTGCTGTGTGGAAACCTGAGCTCTGAGTAAAGAAAACGTGTTTGAAAATAATCTGATACTGGAGTTCTAAGCTGCAGTATCGGGTGGGTCCAATGTTTATTATCAATGTTTTCTCATCCTCTGACCTCTTAACAAAAATTGTTTTAAAAAAAATTTAACATTCTTGAACGATCACTCACAATGTTCAGGGATCAGTGATATATTTATTGTTTGTTTCCTGTGAAAAATGGTGCTGTTTGGGTGACAGACATCTGCATACCAAGTCTCATGGATTTTTTTCACCATCTGACAAATGTATAAAATGTATGTTTTGCTGTGCAAGGGCCTTAACTTTGCGAAACATGTTAATGAATAAATCTTTTCTGCAGAGTTTTGTTCTTGAAGAAACAAGAGGAGCTGAAAATCTCAGTGGAGCCAATACAGTGATAAGCAACATGTAACACCTAGATGTTAATGTGTTCTCACTCACTCACTCACTCACTCACAGAAGTATTTGGACAATGACAGAGTTTTTGTGATTTTGTCTTTATACACCAACACAATGGATTTGAAATAAAACAATCCAGATGTGATCTGAAAATGAAAAAGTGGAGACTTTCGGCTATATTTTAAGAGGTTCCACAAAATTTACCATTTAGGAATTACAGCCATTTTAAACAAAATACCTCCATTTTCAGGGGCTCAAAGGTATTAGGACAAAGTGACATAATTGTAAATATAACATAATTTTAATACTTGGATAAAAATCCTTTGCAGTCAATGACTGCCTGAAGTCTGGAGCCCATGTTCTCAAAACTC
>CM075005.1:12310070-12338665 GCA_037576675.1 Pangasius sanitwongsei
TTAATTCACAGAAAGTGGACAAAAATCTGCAGAACAGATGTGTAGAGGAATGAACTCAACACACACACACACACACATTTATCCCACTCCCCCTTATATTTATCTTAAGAAGATTTGTTGATGGCTTAAAGTAACAATGGAGAGAAAAACCAGCCCTGACGTCCAGCTCTATCACGATCCAACGTGGGGAAGCACTGTTCTGTCATTACTCAGATTCAGGTTCAGACAGATGCACAACTTGAAACATAGCTGAGCAGGGAATTCTGCCTTCCATCAGAAATCATAACACTTATTCTTCATGGGCATTTGCCAACACACACAGCGAGTGCACAATTTTCAGGACTCGGCTCAGATAAGCGCATAGCAGCCACACGCACAGATTAAGTTATGGAATTTGTTGGAGATATGTTTAGTCACAGAATATGCATGTCAAATAAATTCAGTGTTTTTTTTTCTTTTCCAGCCACAAAGGAAGGCTCTGCTGCACATGATAGTCGAATATTCCTTACACGGGTTGAGTCACTGTAGCTTTCAGACATGCTGCATGGTGTGGCTGAACACACTCAGAGCCACGAGCTGAACACTGATTATCAGTACACATACTGAACTAAAACACTGCTGGGATTCACTGAAAAACAGGCAGTGTGTCAGCTGTGTAAACCAGCGCATATCAGGAGGCCTTGGCCTGCGCTAACCTTCTCCAACTCCCATTACCAATAAAACAAAAACAATCCTGTAGCTTCATTCACCCTGAAGTAAACTCAACTCCTGCATCCTCATGATATATTCAGATCCAGAACAGTACTGATAAATACTAAGTGGTTTCACGCTCTTATTACTAAAACCAGTACTCTCTTTTTTTTCGCTTTATATACTCAGGCTAAAAAAAACGCATCACGTATTAAATTGCTAGTCTGTTTGGATTACTCATAAAAGAGTAATAATAATTCTCCATGTTGTTCTAAAGTATCAGTGCTCAATTTGGTTACCTTTCCTGCTCAGGTACCCCGCAAGCCACATATGAGGGCGCTAAAGATTGTGCAGATCATCGACTGACCGGTCACATAGACTTCCTGATTAACGTATCTCCTCAAAAGGCCTCATTAAGGCAAAAAGCCCAACATGTTAATGCTTCAGATTATTTATTTATTTATTTACACAGTGACACTATTTTAGCTTGATGTTACACATCTTCCCTGTGATCCAAGTAAAATCTTCCAGGTAGAGCCAATCCCAAATGGCATCCTATCCTACCCACTTTCTTTGTGCCCTACAGAGGATAGAACATAATGGAGCTGAATGCCCAACAACCTAGTGCCATCGTGAATACTGTGTAGAAGGACATCTGCAATTCAGCCACAGAAAATGCACAACTGCTTGTACTGTTTTGTTAACATCATCAGATAAACTTTGTACACAAAAGCCTCTGTATTTCCACTAAAGATTAAATGGCTGTGTTCGGCTGCATTAATGCAGACATTAAATTAAATTAAAAGTAAAATAAAGTTTCAGACATTCATTTATCAGATATATGCCTGGTGTCATTTATTTAAGCTTTAAGTACTATTTCACTGCTTGCGTTCATCAAGTCACCACCTAATAAGCTCCACTTTTTACATTCACAGGTATAGTTATGTGATGGGAAAGTGACTGACACACACACACACACACACACACACACACACGGCCAGAATATGGATAGCCCTGGGTTCACATTTGTTCCTGAGTCCTGCGGAGTTGCACTGTGGCCTGTTTCCACAGAGGTTACAAAACCTTTTTAATAGATTCTGGTGGAAGTAACATGTAGATTTTAATAACATAATATAATCACAGTACTATAAAATGATAGGATTGCGCTTTGAACATTGGTCTTTCACCCAGTCTGTGCCACCCTCTTCCCCATGCCGTATCACACTGACCTGAGCTCCTCCTCTTTAGAAATTCTGGAAAGGGTCATTTCATTGGTCACGATCCTTTAGTCAGCGTAAACCTTATAAACAGTGTCTCAGGAATTCTGTTTGTCTCTCTTTTCGCTCCCTGCCATTTGCATTTATGTAAGGAAATACTCACTCACTCACTCACTCACTCACTCACTCACTCACTCACTCACTCACTCACTCACTCACTCACTCACTCACTCAAAATACTCCTACATGTCTCAAGTCAGAGCTTTACTCAGTGCATCAGGTCCTACTCTGCAGAAAGATGTATAACTAAAAATCTTAGGGAAAAAAAAAAAGTGTCAGGAAAACTATGTTTTAACGAAAAACATTTCTTATTTTTCTTCTTTTTAAATTGGCTTAACAACAGAATTTGCATTCAGTAAAAGTGTTAGACTGTAAATCTAATTCAAAATGGAGCTTAAAAATTTAAACACTGACCAACATGAACTGAAAAAGAACAAACATTACAATGAATATTACGAGGAACAAGGAAATGCTTTCTGTAGCTTCACAATGGCCTGTTTTAACATGATACTCACCGCTGTTACATGCTGCCTGCTGAATGCTTGTGCAAGCAAATTATAAAAAACAAGGGTTATTAAATGTTTAAGAATAAGTCCAGTACCTTCATTCACAATGGGACACTCCAACTATAGCCCCATAACTAGAAAAAGTTATACTTTTAAAGATTAAAGCAGCCTTCCACAAATGCTGGAGAGCTTCCTGCTTATTCTGGATGCACAAACTCTATTCTCCTTCATGGAACAAACCGCCAGGCAAGAGACAGTTTTGCTATTTTAACCTAAAATATCTAAGCTTGATTAATCTTTCGAATTAATAAGCATCTCATGACCCTCTCAACTTTAATCATTAAAATCATATGAAATGACTTTATTAAAGTCCTTTGGGACAAACCTTAATTACTAGTGCATTCACACCATTTTTAGCACCTTTGTTCTTGTGCTATTCATAACATTTATCCATTTAAATTTATTCAGTTAATTATACAGTACATCGCCAGCTCATTATACTGATTATTAACATTCCCTAACCAACTAGTCGTGTTTAATCTCTAACATCAGCTAGCTCATTAGATTTGGGAATATTCTCCAAAGTTAGCTAGCTTTTGACAGAGATTTACATTTACAGCTAGCTCACTTGCATATAGTACTGCAGGACATTTATTTATTGTTTCCAATAGTTAGAATGGAAATAGTTTCAGTTCCTCCAGCTGAACAGCCACTTCTATTTCTTTTTACACTGTGTGTGAACAGACTAGCAAATACTAGCAGCTACTGTATGTGTGAACATACTGTACAACAACAGCTTACAAGCTAACAGAGAATGGGGCAGGGGACATTTCTTGCTATTAATAAATGATGGCAAATCTGAACGTGATAAATGTCTATAAATGAAAAATATATCGTGACTTTAGTTTTATACGGTTAAATCTCCCATTCATTCTTAACCCAGCAACTTCTAACACTAAGGGTACAATATGAACAAACGTGATGGCCCGAGATGCAATAAACACGCTTTGCAGTTTTAATATCTGTCTGGATGGGCAGGTTTTTGCCATTTTTCAGGTTTGTTCAACAAATAACAATAATGGCAATATTTCTCTTAAAGCAAATACTGTATGCAAGTAAATTAAGTAAATTATATTTGTCATCCACATGTCAAAAATCTTAAGATGCACATTTTAATAGCAAAAATGGTGTATACTCTAAACAGACAGCATCAAACAGTTGACAAAATGTTCATACAATTATACATAGTCTAATTTCAGACCAAGTAAGCTGCTATCCTGGATAAACCGAAACTAAAAACTCACATTTCCTTGTGTTTTTCCTCTGCTAAAATCTGGTCATTTGGCTTGAGCCCGTACCTGTTGAAGACACAAGAACAGAAAAGTCAGAAGCACTTAATTTATTTAAAAAAAAAAAAAAAAAAAAAAAAAAAAAGGGACATGACGTTATTTTTCGCTGCATACTTCTTAAATCGCTGATCAGTATTTAAAGCTAGACACTCCAAGTGAACAGGGCAAATTTATTTTATTTTTTTAAACAAAAATCACAACCAGTCTTCACCAGGTGAACATGTATTTATGCAAATGAGGCTTCGTCTAATTAAAGACGCATAAATCTTCATACTTAATTGGTGTATGATTGAAGGTCAATACACTTCTAAAGTATTAAAAATATCAGACAGAGCTTAGTCCAAGAAAAGAAACTGACATGTCATGAGCTAAAGTGAAGAACGAGTGCATGTGCTGCCTGGGCTGACCAGACCAGAGGATAAAATACTCTTTCATAAATTACAACTAAAGTACATCAGCTCACATGACGCGATAAAGCAAAGAAATAAAAACTTAAAATAACTGGTTACATGAATTGTGTGACCGGTATTATCTGCATGTGGACCACAGTAAGGGTGTGTGTGTGTGTGTGTGTGTGTGTGTGCGCGCGCGTGTGTGAAAAAGTAACACAGATCGGAGCTAATCTTGGGCTCATGCTGACTCTTACGCGAGGTTCTCACACTGTCTCCAAAACAACATGAGTACTGCACCTTATGCTTCCCTGTTAAGACGGAAGCAGAACAAGATTATCCTTAAAGTTGCTCAGAAATGATTTTTATTAAAGTTAAGATTTTCATTCCATGCCACGCATTAATAAAAGATTCCCCATAGAGGTGACGTAAAGAGAGTTTTGGTTTTTAAAAAAATAAATAAATAAAAATCCGTGGCCGGGAGCCCAAGAGAGCAAAACTGAGTGTGCTCTCAGAGAGGGATCACAGCGACACTAGTCAATCATGTGCGTCATGCATGCAGAAGGGGATGGATAGGTGGAAAAGATGCGGTCAGCTGGCTTCAAGCCTTCGCCCTTCCTGGTTGGAGAGCTACTGGATGGGTGGGAATTCGCCATGACTAATTAGGGAGAAAATCAGGGAAATATCACAAAAAAAGAAAAAAAAAGAAAGAAAAAAAATCCAAGACATTATATATATATATATATATAAAAAGAAAAGATATTTTATTCCATTTTTTCAATACAAAATCTTGCATAAATCCCACATTTTGGGAAATTGCTCAGTAATATCATTCTAATTAAGGATATGAATAAACTCATAAAAATCTAGAAACTGATAAAGAAAAATTGTATTTTTATTTTAAATATTATAAAATTATATACAACAAACTATATTTAATTGAATAACTTCATTATTAATTTTAAAATAATATTTATTATATAAATAAATACAACACAGTTTAATGTGTTTACATTCAAGTGTGGTTTAGAAATGAAATCAACATGTATATCGATGACATAAATCACACGTATCACATATCAACAAGCAAGATTTTCAAAGATAGATGAGATGATGCGATTATGCAGAGCTTAAGCCATGTTCAGAGCTTTTCAGTTTCAATTAATACGCTGGTCATTAAAGGACAAAACAGTGGATACACCGTTTTTCTTTGGAGTTTTGACAATTTTATTACTACGGTTTAAGAGAAGACATGTTATAGATGCAATATATCCAAAACTCTGACAAAAGTGTAGTTTGTGTAGTCAGAAACAGACAGTAAGGGCTGAAGATCTACTGCAGAGAAAAAGTCCAGCCGATGATGGGAGCAGGATTTCAGAATCCGATTGTAGGTTAAAACTGGTTGTGACGAAGTTTCAACCTCGGGCTGTTAGGTGTTTACATAGGAACAATATTAATTAATCATTAATTAACCATCATTAATATTAATCATGACATGGTGCTAAATATCAGGCAGTACAGTGCATTACATGATGTACATACAGGGCTCTTGCTGAGGCACAGAACAGAAGAACTTTATCCCTCTGTTCCATACTCTTTTCTTCATTAAAATTAAGACATGTTTTAAGGCATGAATGCCTATTCACATTTCTACAGGATTAAAAGCCTACATGCCGATTCTGTCAGTTCAGCAGAAGCATTACAGTCACGCGGATAGACCGCTCAAGCGGCTTTGCTTCCCCGGATACTAACACAATAAACTTCCTCAGGCGCACAACGAGAGACCGAACACAAGCTAGTGCTGCTAAGGAGCTAGCACATGGCTCAAAAATCTGAAAATATTATTCAAAGAAGAATCACTTAAAGAAAGTCTATTACTTCGAAATTAGGGATTTGTTCATAGCTTGAAGGTTCATGTAATCAGTTTAGTTATCTAATCGCATACGTGTGTTTGTGTAACTGGCCTCTGACTCTTTAAACTGCTTACTAATCGATAGTCTCAACTTTGCACTAATGATTTTCATTTAATTTAGTTCAAGTTTCTTGTTTTTCAATTGTAATGGCCAAGTGCTAACAACAATAAAAAGAATACGAGGACTAGTATTCCATTAAGATCCATTTCAAATTTTATAATAGACTTCCTGTGGGCTTCACTACACATGATTTTATTAAATTATATAGTGAAACACATCAGTGATTCTTAAAAACACAGTTCCTAGTCCAGAAAGGAGTAAGTGTTTAATGGACAAAGCAGAAGTCTGTAAAAAAGGTTATATTACTGGGTCTGATTAATCAAGCAGGATATAAACTAATTTATTAGTAAATCACTCAGGAATATTTATACAAGAAATGTGATACAGTATTCATGAAAACCCAGTTAGTTCAGAAAAACCGTCATATCCTAGTGCTCACGGGTTTGTTTAAATTTACATACAAGATGACTCACTAACGTGAACGTTGACTGACCAGCTTCAAATTATATAACTGGCATGAGCTACGGCAATTTTATATACGGATTAGGCTGTCAAGTTCAAATGGTATATTTCAGCTGCATATTTTGTGAAACTCATTCATTTCATATTTAAGACCTGACAGAAAGCAATTCAAAACAAATCCATACATTTAGAAAATAATACTGGTCTTTCAGTTAGATGAAAAGTAACAGCACTAGGGCTGCACAATATATCGAAATTATCGAAATAGCGCAGATGTAAATATCGTGATATGCATATCGCAAGGGCTTGCGATAACGGAATGATTTTAATACTTCAAAAAGTTACGAAAAATTCTACGTTTTAGGGCGATGCAGACAGCAGAGATTGCTTTCTTATATAAAAAACATTTAAATTGATTTTACACACTAGCATTATAGTACCACATATTGCGTTTTTCTTCAATATCGGGCATTATAAAACATTTAAATTGATTTTACACACTAGCATTATAGTACCGCATATTGCGTTTTTCTTCAATATCGTGCAGCCCTAAACAGCACCCTATAAAAGGAGGCCTCGATGGTAGCTGGCATGTTGCAGTGGCTGAGCTATAAGATTTAGTGCCGTTTAGTCATCATTTTATTGTATTCAGTTTTCTGTGACATTGCCTTTTATGGAGTTTTGTGGGCATCGTGAAACGTGAATCGGATGTGCTGAGAATGGGCTTGGTAATTTACAGGTGACTGGCATTTATCAACATACACATGCGGGTATGAAGAAAACCGGAGTAAACCAAGCTTTTGTAAATCTGGCAGGATTTCTTAATCGGGTTTGGCCTAGGAAAACATTTACACACAAATTCATTAAAAGATTGATAAATGAGGCTACATAAACAAAGCATGCTTTTTAATAAAAAAAAAAAAAAAAAAAAAAAAAAAAAAAAAAAAAAAAAAAAAACCATCATGTGCCTTTGTCCTTGCAAGCTGCATAGTCTGTAGTAGAAAAGTTCTGTTTATACAAGACTTCAGTGAAACACATTTGCATTGCATCGTCCCCCTAGTCCTAAAGCTAATCTTAGAAACCAGCACTTCCAATGTGTTTTAAAGGTTATGTAATGCGGTGAGTGAACAGCGAGCAGCGAGAGGCATTGTTTTTATGACTGGCACTGGAATGGCAGGCGTGTGAACAGGCCTACGTGTCAGTACAGGAGGATTCATCTTGCCCACAGGGTGCCTACACATGCCACCTCCTTAAAGAAACTGTCCAGTCCAGGCAAGAAAATTAGATTCAGTACCCTCTTAAGACTGAAATTAAAAAAAAGATGGTTGGCGTACAGAGATGCACAGATGAGTCAGTGAAAAACTGAATCTTTCTGGTTTGGGAATTTGTTCAAGTCATGATACCTGACACTCACTGACAATAAAACGGATTCATGCGCTGAATGGCCTTTAGATGGTTTAGAGATTAGGCTAGTAATTTTTTTTTTTTTTTTTTTTTTTAATGTTTCCTTTTTCCTGAGACGCCTAAGCCTAAGCTTGCAGATTTCACAGTGGAAGTAGAGGATGTGCCATCCGGTCACTGAAAAGCTTTACCTCAAAGAAACATGTGACTTACTTGTCAAGAAAATCCTTGTCCACCACAGCACAAATGTCCAGTAGGGGATTTCCCATGCCAAAAAGAGCATTTTGACTGTAATGACACAAAATGCATGACTTTAACGAGGCTTATAAACAATGCACGATCACATGATCACATAGGATTATAAAGACATTCAGTCATTTACTCCACCCCCATGACTTTATTTAACCTACTTAAATATCTGCCCAAGGAACATTTATCCAGTAAATAGGAGTTCTGAGTGTTTGCCCTCAAAACGATATCTTTTGGGACTTCTCCCGGCAGAAATGTGCAGTGGACACAGATGGAACATTCAGTCAGGCATGAAACTACACACAGCAGAAAAACATTTCACCACCGAGTTTTCAGCAAGCTCCAAGCCTGCAAAGAAATGTACTAACACTCTGTTCGGTTGCATATGTCCAGGATAGATAAGAGATAACAGAAACTCAGTCAAATTTCAAATTGTATAGTCAGGACTTTTGTTATTACTTTTTCAGTCCATGCTACTTTAAAGAATGAGTGTGTTTCTTAAAATGTCACCCATATGGCTGGCAAATGCCTGATGTAGAACTGTTAGGAAATCATTTGGTGATTTCAAACTGCCAGTGGAAAATCATTGGAAACAGTAGGTCAAAGAATACGCTTTCATTCGCCCGGATTGTGAAAGTGTGCTGGAGTCCCCTGGACACACAAAGCAGCACAAAAAATGCAGACTTTCAGCCTGGTGAAAATCAATAAGTAAGGCAAAGGCATGCAGACTCTGTCCCTTAAAAATAAACATCTGTACAACTCGCTTATGATTAAATATTTCAGAGATTAAAAAGGAACATCATGAAACACCAAGACATGTTTAAACTGTCACATTCTCTTTTAATGTCTAACAAGACTTTGAGATTAAATGTACTGGCTGGAACTAAAAGCGCAGCCTTCCTGGGAAAGTTTCTGATTAACGCAGATGTATCTTGGAGTAGAGAGGGTCACAAAAGATGTTCAACATAGTTTGTGTTTCTTAAACATTAAGACACTGCATGGCATGTGTATGACTTTAGATGTTTTACAGTTTTACATTTTACAGAGACTTAGACAAAAACTAGTAAGGTTAATAAATCAGAAATAAATAAACAAACTGAACTTAAATAAACATGGAAATAATATAAAGAAGCAACTCTGGCCAACCCCCTCTGAAAAGCTAATAAAACATTACAAACCATAGCAGTAGATACTTAAAACATGCATTGAAAAGGTCACAAACTGCGAGTTTCTGTCATCTCAGCACAAATGACTTATAATGTGAGAAGAAACTCACCTGGCCATGTTGCAGATTTAATAATGGTGGAGATTTCACTATATACACCACCTTTACTAGCAACGTGTGCAGTCTATCAATAAACTCCGCGAAGACAAGGGCTTTTGCAGCTGATTGGCTAAAGCAGGAAGGGGCGGAGCTATGGACTCCAGTGAAAAGTGCGTTCTTTTGAAACAAAGCTGACTGGCTGAGGGGAAAAAAGGGGGCGGGGTTATGCAAATAAATACTCGTGAATCTGCAGCGGTTTGGCTGAGTTGGAAAGGGGGCGGGGTTATGGTAATATCCGTTTCAGTGACGCGCTCTCTCACGGTCCTCGTGCCGCTTTTGCATGCTGGTCTATACAGAGTGGAAGTTCGTGCTGTCCTGACTGAGCGTTTAGTGTTTTTACATACAAGTTTTTGGGTAATTCTATTAGTAATTTGTTGTGGAGGTTTACTTTCTAGACACTGTGAATAGCCCTCAGATCTCAGATGGATATATAGTCGTAAAGCGGTACTATCAGCGGCCATGTGTTCGTGTTGAAACTGAAATAACTAAGTTCATAGCTCTGTGTGAGGGCTGGTTTGTTGGCCTGTAAATATCTGACAGTCCTCACACCTAGCCAAGTCTCAGGACACAGTGACACTGTCCCTCCATAGTGTTAAAGAGGACAATCAAACAATGAACCTTGGACTAGGTCCAGACCTGCTCATATGCAGAATCACTGCGCAACACACCACCCTAGCACATGTAACACAACATGAACTGAGCTTCTGAACTGTGGAGTTTGATCTGTACTTCACACAAATCATGCCCAGCAAGCTTACATGTGGGAATATATCGCTTACTTTTTACTGCAAACTGTACAAATCGAAACATAAGAGCTCGCGCCGACTCGATGCAACACCAGCAGAACAGGAACATAACTGTAGCTGGGTCCCAAACACAAACCCGACAGGGCTGTTGAAGGAAGAGTGTAGCATCTAAATACTAGACGAATAGGCTGGCCTTCAGCAGCAGCGAAGGGCTACAATGTCACTGTTCAGAAAGAGAAGCCCAAAACATTCCTGAACCAAATGGGACTTTATGACAGCAGGCAAGATAATTGAAGCGCACATGATTTCCTGCAGGCTCCCAGCCGCCGCATTATTCCTACTTTTCCTACACCAAAACCCTTCACAGCACAGCAAACTCTCAATACTCAACTCACCTGACCGTCTTTTCAAGTTTCATTTTCTTGCTTTTGGGCTCTCCGGTAGCCATGGTTTACCTAACTGTATACTAAAATGATAAAACACGTCCTTACCACCTTGCTTGAGCAAATCTGAACGAGAAATAGAGGTAGAAAGCGCGGTGAAATTAGCCGCTTCCTAAATCCTCCCATGACCCCTACATAGTCACACTAAGTAGGGTACAAAACAAACCCTTCTACACTCTTCGCAGTGCACTACTTCTAACTGGGGAGTCTGTTTGGAACTCAGCAATGATGGGACCTCCTTAGGCGTTCATTGACATATAGCTGCCCTCATAACTGCCGTAGCAGAAACATCCAGAGAAATGTTATATAATATTGCTGAAACTAGACAGAGTTGGTAAATACTGTACGTTTAAGTTTAAATATGGACTATCGTGTGTGTTTGATAGATGTGTTTATGTAAGCTTTTCATTAGCTCCTTGCCTTACAGTCATTTGGGAACCGCACTTTTGTAGGCATCTCGCTAAACAAGCCTTGGAGGGCTGTATCTACTGCCATATTGCCACCGAAGACTTTTCCTCTTACTTTACTCTCTCCGAGACGTTTCGGGAAAAAAGGTAATTTTATTTTAATATATTTCTGTACTTGTGCAATGCGTTGGTTTTTACGCGGTTTTTTTTAGTATAACATGAGGTATTTTCATTAATAACTGTCAGGCAAGGAGCGGATAAGAAAGCAGCATATAGCACTAAACAAACACAAGTTTTAGCTCGAGCCAGTGTAGCGAGCTAATTAAGTTATAGAGCAGTGCATAGTGCTAGTTATGTTTCACTGATATATATGGTATTACAATATTAATGTCATGTTAATAGGTAACGTTACATGGGTTTTACTGTACAAACTGTGGTGGTGAGACAGCTGTTCTTTCCCCCTCAGTTTTGTGACTTTAGGTCGTTGTTTTCTTGTATACACGTGGAATGAATTATTTGCAGCTGCAGGCGCCTGGACATCTACATTAATCTCTGACTTTCAGATTCCCAAAGCCTGAAGAACAGATACTGCTAAAGCAGGAGCTCTGTGTGCTGTAATCTATTTTTATTTTTTTTGCTTGTTTTTTAACCTTACAATAATGTGTGACAAAAGTCTATTACTCAAACAAATTCACATCATATTAACATCCCAGTATCTGTGCATGCACAGGGTTCCCACAGTCCTGAAATCCTGGAAAAGTCATACAACATTCATTCATTCATTCATTCATTCATTCATTCATCCATCCATCCATCCATCCATCTGCATTCACTGCTTTATCCTGGTCAGGGTTACGGTGGCTCCGGAGCCAATCCCAGGAATACTTGGTGTGAGGAGGGAGTACACCCTGGATGGGACACCATGCATTATCACACTCATTCACACCCAGGGGTAATAGATTTCTTAGGAGGAAACCGGAGAACCCAGACGAAACTCGCTCAGACACGGGCAAACACCGTACAGACAGTAATCTTAGCTCAGCATCGAACTTCGATTGAGCTGTACAGAGGCAATGTTACCGGCTGTGCCACCCTGCAGCCTGTCATTGAACATTAAATTAAATTTTGCAGATATTTGCAGTGCATTGGGAAAGTAATAAATCCTCTAAATTGTGCAGATATCATACATTTGCAGTATTGGGACAAATGGAAGTTTTTTTTTTGTTTGTTTGTTTTGGGTTTTTTTTTTTTTGTGAGAGCCACACATGAATTTAATTAAAGCCGTATTTTAGCCTGTTATTTTATAAAATAGGCAATTCTTCAAACTTCCAGCTCATCAGCATCACCAGCACAGACGAATGCAAGTGCATACATAATACAACCAATCTTCACTATTTTCATTCCCACAGAGCACAACATGATTCACAGCTTGTTCCTGATTAACAACACTGGCGACATATTCCTGGAAAAACACTGGAAGAGTGTGATAAGCCGCTCTGTCTGCGATTACTTTTTTGAAGCTCGAGAGAAGGCAGGGGAACCGGATAACGTGCCTCCTGTGCTCTGCACGCCTCATCACTACCTCATTAATATCTACCGTGAGAAAATCTTTTTTGTTTCCGTCATCCAGGCAGAAGTACCCCCCCTCTTTGTTATTGAGTTTCTTCATCGTGTTGCTGAGACGTTTCAGGTAGAAACCAGTTATCTGCAGTTAAAATATATTAGATCCATTCTGTACAACAGTCTGTTTATATACAGCTTATTAAACAATCTGACCATGCTAAACTTTTATGCAGGATTATTTCGGTGAATGCTCAGAAGTTACTATTAAGGACAATGTTGTAATCGTGTATGAGCTCCTTGAAGAAATGCTGGATAATGGCTTCCCTCTGGCAACGGAGTCCAACATCCTGAAAGAACTTATTAAACCTCCCACCATTTTGCGCTCTGTGGTCAACAGCATCACAGGTAAGGTCATCATTTTAAAAATGTTTTTTTTTTTTTTTTTTAAAGTGAGTTTTTCTTTTAATATATTCAGAATCAAAATAGCAGTTTTCTGAAAATATCCTTAGTTGTATATGTGACTGCAGTGTACTCCAGTAATATTTGTAGAGGTAGGAAAACTCTCACGTAGGTGAGCGGAGTAAACACACTGCACATTCCCATTCTGGTGGCAAATAAGATCAGTGCACTCGCTGCATAGTCAGGTTCCACGAGCTTCTACTACGTTCACACTATTTGCTGCGTGTGTGACACGGAGCTGCAATTTCAGTGGAAACAACAATGTGACATTTGAAGAGATTTTCTCCATTCTATGCAAATTAGGTATGACACGGTAAAGCGCAAATGATTCCTTAGACCACTTATATGGTGTGTGTGGTCTGACATTTCTTCAGTTCCTCACTCACAACTTTAGTTCCTACCTGCAATTAGTTCCCATTTACTGTTTGGCTTGCAAAAATGGAAGCGACACGAGTGGGGTGAGCATAGGGTCTCCTATATTTTTGTCATATCTTTTATACTGTATCTGACCTGTATTCCTGTTAGGCAGTAGTAATGTTGGTGACACTCTCCCTACTGGCCAACTGTCCACTATCCCATGGAGGAGGGCTGCTGTAAAATACACTAACAACGAGGCCTATTTTGATGTGGTGGAAGAAGTTGATGCCATCCTGGATAAATCCGGTATAATTAGTTTAATTTTGCGATTCAAGAAAATTACCCTGAATTTGAAAAGGTTAAAAAGATGTCATTTTTGAACATATCACATATCAGAAGGGTGCACAGGGTTTATTTGTGTTGTCCATTCTTTCAGGCACAACAGTGTTTGCAGAAATCCAGGGAGTGATTGATGCTTGTGTGAAACTCTCAGGAATGCCCGATCTTACACTTTCATTTATGGTGAGTGCCGTGTTTTATACCATTTGAAGGTACAGCTACGGAGAATTACACTATTTAGATAATGTCTAATACTGTCCCATGCAGTGGTGGATAAATCAGCAGCCCAGGCATCCGGGACAAGCAGATTTCACATCGGAGCTACTTGGTTTTTATTTATTTATTTGTAGTTGCCCACTGGACAAAGAAACTTGTCCCTATTGGCTTTTGCAAAAGTTTTCATGTTTATTTCAATGAGCAATATGGCTGATAGTAAAAAAAAAAAAAAAAAAAACATTCTACCAAGTGGATTATTTAGCGTGCACAGATGGCAGACAGACTTTTCAGAAACACTGATGGAAAAAATAAAGTGCAGCGCACCACCGTGATACAACCATCCTGCTTACTACACACAGATAAACTTTTTAAGAGAAAATTACGACACTCATCGGACTCGGATAATATTTTCACTTGTGATGTGAGGCCAGAACACCACGACTCATGCTGACTTTTTGTTGAGGATGCAAACACACTGTGCTACTTCATGATCTTTATCAGGAGAGGATAATGGTGTGGCTACACAGTCGTCCATTTCCTGCGAATTCACAACCTGTTGTTTGCCTTAGCCTGGATTAATGCACTTCACTTCAGCTCACCACACGTTATTACATCACGTTAATCTGTTAGGCTTCCAGGCAACCAACAGAGGGAACTGACCAGCACACTAGAGCTTCTGAGTGCCTGGTGGATTAGTTAATACATTTCTCATGCTCATGTATTATTTCCTGTGGCCGATGGCTCTGTCCTTTTGGAGAGAGAAACAGGATATCCAGTTGTGTGCATTTTTTTTCCCCCCTGCAGAACCCCAGACTCCTGGACGATGTGAGCTTTCATCCATGTGTCCGCTTCAAGAGATGGGAGTCTGAGAGAGTTCTCTCCTTCATCCCCCCCGACGGAAACTTCCGACTCATGTCTTATCATGTGACTGCACAAAAGTAAGAACTATTCTCAGTCCTCATGATCATAATCAAATTCAGCTGTCATGGCACAATGAATGCGTGACTTTTTCTCTCCTAGTTTGGTAGCAATCCCGGTATACGTGAGGCAGAATATCAGTTTCTTTGAGACTGGATCCTCCGGGAGGCTGGACATCACAGTGGGTCCTAAGCAGACCATGGGGAAGACTGTTGAGTGTGTGGGAGTCACAATACACATGCCGAAAGTGGTCCTCAGTGCCAATCTCACAGCAACTCAGGGCACGTACACCTACGACCCAGTCACCAAGGTGAAGCACAGTTTTAGCTGCACGAGTGATAATGCAAATACAAATGTGCTCTGAGAAACTTTTTTTTTTTTTTAAACCAGCTTTAAAAAACAAATACTGTTCATCAATTGTTTTTATTTACATTATAATCTTGCCATGGCTAACTTCCCACAAACATCAAGTGTAAGGAGACAGGTTAACAAACACTGTTGTAAAACATAGATGCCTAAAGCATTACTAGCTAAATGTGATTTCTAGCATAGGAGAAACACAGTTTAGTTCAGGAACACCATAGCTTTCAGACCTACATACAGTAGAAAATGTCAAAATTCGACCATATGGAGGGTTTTCCCAGGCTGCGACACCTGTTTCCTGGAAATATATTCTCATTACATTTGACACTGTTACAGTTACAGCATGTTACAGAGACGAGTACTGCATAGGCGTGAATGTAAATGTTTTCTCGATGTCCCCAGATTAGTCAGTATGTAGTACCTGTGAGAGATTTCCTCTGGCTGTGTTTAATCAAACACTATTTCCTGTGTTTTAGATTTTGATGTGGGACATCGGCAAACTGAACCAACAAAAACTGCCGAATTTAAAAGGAAGTCTGAGCTTGCAGTTAGGAGCTCCGAAACCAGAGGAAAATCCCAGCCTGAACATTCAATTCAAGATTCAGCAGTTAGCTATCTCAGGTAAGGGAAGAGAATACGGTTGCACCAGAAACAGTCCCAACAGCTGTATGGATGTTATAATCTGGCATGTTCCTTTTTTCTTTTTTTTTTTTTATTTTAATTTAAACGTCTTTAACCAGAACGTTAGTGTTTTTAGCGTTCTTTGTTTTCCACTTGATAGATACACTCTGGGTAAAAAAAATTTTATTCATTTTTTTTTCCCACAAAAGTGTTGCAGATTATTCAAAGTTAGGAGCCACTTCATGTAAATACAGCTACACAGATTCAGGCATTAAACCTAAATGAAACAACACTGACATGCCCCCCCAAGACTTCATTATTTGTTCAAATCTAAAGGAAAAGCGATTCCATATTAATTTGCTCGTTGCTTTAGTCTTAACTTTTTTTATTCATTGCTAAATGAAAAATACAAAATCTCATGCCCTCTTTTTGCTTAGCCCAGTTTTTTGCCCCAGAGCATATGCGTGGCGGTCTGAAAATGTCACATGGTACGGTTGAAATCTGGAAAACAGCCAGAGATCACCAAAAAAAAAAATCAGGTTTTAACAAAAAAAAAAATGTATTTCTGCCAGTAATATACTGTTACAGTGTCTCCTTTAAGAAAACATAAATATATTTTACCAAAACGATGTGGAAATGTTTTAAGGTTACTTTCTAGCCTTGCCTTGCCTTGACTGCCTGCAATGGGGAGGGAGCCAGTTTAACAAGTTTAACAGCAGTAAATGCAGCCAGTTTGCTAAAAGATGTCCAAAGCACCGCTAGATAATCAATTCAGTTTGTAAACAGATGCTGACTGTGAAACCCTGTGCCTTCACATCACCATCAACACACAGAACAGAACTTACACACTGTGCACAGACAACAGTGGAGAATGTTTTAAAATGTGGAAATGATCTAAAGGCTTTAACAAAAAAAAAAAAAAAAGAACAGAATAAAAAAAAATCGGCAGAATGGACTGAATTAATCAGTGGTTATTAGCACTGATTGTAGAGTAGACAGAGATCAGGCGAGAGGAGAGATGATGATAAGCCTCGTGTTTAAATGGCGTCCGTGAATTTGACCTCAGGTGATGAGACAGAGACAGATGTGGATAATGCTGATAATCATATATGATAACTCATATTCCACTGTAAACGCATAATTCTTTACAATTTGGCAGTAATGTTTTAGTTTTTTGATTAGTAGGTTAGGAATGTAGAGGTAGGTGGGGTGTCTTTCAGTGGAACTGGAACTGAATCTTTAAATGCAATTTTCTCTCTTTTCACATTTGGGTGTAGTCAGGGTTGCTAGATGTTTACTTCTGGTTGAGATGCGTGCAAAAGAGAAATATAGTTCGGTGAAATCTGTGGTTTATTTTTAGTAGAAAATGTCAGAATTTGACCATGTAAAGGATTTTCCCAGGCCACCACATGCATTTCATGCATTTTTTTTTTGTTGGCCCCAGAGTGTATCTGCGTAATACAGACATTTCATCAAAGAAAGAAAAAAAGAAAACAGTTTGGATATTATGTCTAGGTCTAATATTTGCTTGCACAGTGTATAATAATTTGTGTTCTCTGCCTACAGGACTGAAAGTAAATCGACTGGACATGTATGGAGAGAAATACAAACCATTTAAAGGTGTTAAATATATAACCAAAGCTGGAAAGTTCCAGGTCAGAACTTGAAGCTGTCTGTAAGCTGTCACAAAACATCATAAACATGACAGCAATGTGTTCTTATATGTGACAAATCATATTTTACAATTACTTCAGAATCACTCCGTATTGCCAATGTGTAACGCTTTGGATATATTTTCCATTTTTCATCTGTGTACTATTTCAAGACAAGCCTTTGCCAAGCAGTTAAGAAATATTTATGTACCCTACCTTTAGCACAATGCACAAATCTTAAGTGGCCTTTTAAAAAGAAAAAAAAACTTGAGGCCTTTCTTAAAATCACAGCTGTGTCTCAAATAGCTGTGCTGTTACTCAAAAACACTACACCCATCACACATCCTGAGTTTTCACTCAGGAGGGAAAGAAGAGCAGGTGAGGTGTATTCATTTAGAACTTTGTTCTTGGTTTATGTGCAAAGTATTTGTATAAATTGCTAAGGAACTAGTATTGATAGTTTGCTGCAAATACTAATTGATAAACGTCACTTTGAGGTGCTACGTTAGCAGTTAACCGGCTTGCAAACGTGGCAGGTATGCGAGTCACTCAGAGTTTTGCACATTCTGAAGGGACACATCTTTTGTAATGTTTAGAAATAAATAAGTTAATTGCATTTGAAAATATGTATATAAACCTAATGACTTGACATTTATAAACATTTTGGGAAATTATGCTGTGTGTGTGTTTTTTTTTTTCCTTTCGTTGAATTGCTGTGGTGATTACTTTCAAGTTTTGTAGCATAGTTACATGCAGATACCATGTAAAATGGCTGAGAAGTGTGTGTGTGTGTGTGTGTGTGTGTGTGTGTGTAAATATATAAATATTTGTCAGAGACATACAGTAGATAATGAATGCAATGATTACACATCTATGCTTGTAGTATTTCAAAGCCATGTTACATTTAATAATTCCAGGTATCTAAATTAAATGTTCAAGTCAAGAATAATTTTATTAATCCGAGGCACAGCAGATGTTTAAGGGACACTAAAAACCAAACCAACAGTAGTGTCATCTATACATTCATACATCGTATACTTCTTGACCTGAAACATGCTATTACAAACATACAAAATTCATCCGTGTAAACACTCACAATGAGGCACCAATCATTTCTCTAAACATGTTCATAACTTCTAGAAATAAATGTAATATCTAGGCAGTGCATCTTCTGCTTCGTGTTTAACTATGTGTGAACAAGCCACCTGGGTCTTGTATAATCGTTACCCACATTTTCCAAACACATTAAAATTAATCAAAAATATTTCTTAAAAGGGCAGCATAGGAACAAAAAGTCCGGTGTCACCTTGGCAACCACGAGAAAGGCTTTTTTTTTTCTCAAAATGTTTCAAACAAACATTTTCAGATATTGTTAATCAGTAATAAATGTAAAGGTAGTGGAAAAAATGCAGCGTGCACAAACGTTTCAGAGAAGCAGAACATACGGACAGATGGCTAAACCAAAGTCCATCAGCTATGTAAGCAAGATGTAGCATTTGTAACTTTTATAACTTTGATTTCACTTTGTTACAGCCATAATAATTCTACCACAGCGCTGGTTGATCAGAAGGTGTCACTTTCTATAACAGCAGCTCTGACAGTAGTGCCGGCTGCAAGGCAAAGCACAAGTTTCTATTACTGTGCTCGTACAAACACATTACTGTTTCTATAGCAACAGCTCATTTAGAAGGAAGTTGTATGGTGGACGCGCCACATAATCTAAGCCTAATAATAAGCTGATTAAAAAACATAACTGTTGATATTTTGAAGCTTTCTGTACGGAGATGTTTATTTTTGTGTGTGTGTGGAAGGAGTCTCGGGGGCTCTGTAGCAGGACGTTTTCCGTAATAGCAGAGTCTTCAGGAGAGAGGACTTTGTGCTGTTCAGTTTCTCAATCACACGACAAGTTGTGGGGTATTTTTTGTCTTCTTCGAGAGAAAGAAAAAAGGCAGGCTATAACATTTATAGCTGTTATATGTGATAATAGGAACTAACCTGTCTTGTGCATGTTCCACAGCATCGAATGTAACTATAAACGTATAAAAAGTATGTTTCAATAATGAATTAATGAACATGAAAACACTTTTGGGAATGCTGTTATAGGAAAATAATCAACTTTGGTGGTGGTGGGCATCAATGGGCATCACCCCATTGTTGGTTATTTTCCTATAACATTGCTAACAGAGGTCTCATCATTGATTTTAATGTTTTTATTGATTTTATAGTTCTTTCAGGTGATAAACAACTCCCTGAGTGAAAAAAAATTGATCCTGGTTTTAGGGACTATGTTAATAAATTTGCATGTAGTGTATCTTGAACAGTTGCCTGAAAGAGTTATTATTTGACAGATTACTCTTAACAGGCCTGGCTTTTACATTTTTGTCCAAGCTGCAGGAAAACAGAGGAAGTTCCTTAAGAAGTGAAGAGCAACTTTTCAAGGACCTTTGTCCAAACAGATGTACTGTGTATTATGCTGCAATTTTTTACTAGCTCTACATTTACACCTCTCAAAATGTCAATGTAGAGGTAGTTATGCATATATGTAGCATTTCTAACAGAAATTTGTACTTGGCTGTCAAGTTCAAAAGATTTGCACAAAACCCACACAGAGCCAGGTCAAGAGTACTGATTCTTTCAATTCTTCTGCGAAACAAGACTGGCTTTGATGTTGACCGGAAATAACAGTTCAACTGTTGCATGGATTGTGCTTCAGAGATTCATCTTAAACATTCTGACCATAATGAGGTCATTTCACAACGAACACTGGTCAGCAAACACACACACAAACGCACACACACACGCACACATACACACACACACACACACAAGCTTTTTTAAGTGGTGAGTACTGAGTGGTGACATTATTTAAACACAATCCAAACCAGAGTTTCAGTTCAATAAAGCTCAAATACATTAAAGTTATATTTATTTTATCAGACAGTGCTATTATAGAACTATAACTATAACTAACAGAATCTTTGGCGTCAATATGTGAGGCAACCAGCAAAAAAAAAAAATCATTGCGACATCAGTCATATCCTTCTTTCTGTAAATATAGGCTAAATAACAAAGCTTCATTAAAAGGAGAATTAATACCTCATACAATCAGCCCAAGTGAGTAAAGCTAAAAACGTTCTCTTGCGTTACGCTTTTAATTGACTGAAATGTATCATTAATAATCAGGTGTAGACAGCATTAAGAAATATAAATATATACACTCTCAATATGAAAACCTTATGACCTCATGAGAGAGTTGTTCATGAGGTTGACCCATAGTCCTTCAATACAAAATAGAAAAAAAAACTCTTCATGCAAAAAAATATATATATACCTGAAATTTGGATCAATTCTGGAAACCCAACATACCAAAAATATATATTTAAAAAATCTTCATCCTATATAGTCCTACTTTTTAAACATAGTGAGAGATAAAGGGACAAGAGCAAACCTTAAGAACCATAACCACAAAAAAATAATAATTCCTTCACAAAGCAAAGAGTGAGGCATGAACTCATAACGTTTATGATCAGTGTCCATCAGCGTAACGTGTCCTTTCAATTTCACACCCCCTTAGGCCACTAGGTCTTAGTGTTCTAAAAGGCAAGACTAAGAACATGACGGAAGGAACTGGTGCTTTACTGGTACCAGGGGGTCTTTCTGACCCAGCGGAGAGTGAAGCCTGCGTCTGTACGGATTTTAATGGAGGCTGCCTCGGCCTCTCTAACCGTCTCCTTCACTGACTGCATCAGGTTCTGTGCGTTGTGGACCAGCATCTCAGTAGCCTTCATGGAGCACAATCACATGATCAGTGTCACTGAATGCAGCTGAAGGGATATTTAAAAAGCGAAATCTGCTTAATTCTCACCTGCTCTGATTCTTCCTCGCTGATGTTAGTGCGTCCCAGCATTGTGGCCTTCACTGTGGACAGAATCTTCAGCTGAGTGCTGATGGTAGGGATCCGCTCACACACCTGATCCGCAAAGCACACACAGTAAATACACATGGGACTGAGGAATAACAATGCCAACTGCTTCTTAATGTGGAAACACTTGCTTGTCAAGAAAGTACATTCAGACATGTAATAAATTGCTTGCTTAATGGAAATGTTTTTCATAACCTCTACTGGATCTATGATGTTAAATCCATATAGGTAACGCTTTCTATAAAGTCCATATTCATAAATCGTTATAACTATGCTTATAATTGTTTGGTACTGATTTCTTGGAAGCTTTTTTAGAAACTCTAACTCCGCATCATAAAGCTCTATAAATAATTCTTTCATAAATTTTAATCATGTTGTAATCCATGGGTCACTATTATTTATAATGTCACATGCTGTACTGCACAGCATTTTACAACTAATAATGATCTGGGAATAATTATAAAGCAACTGTAATATTTATTAACAATTATAAAAACATGATAAACATTTAAAGCACTGGTAAATCATTACCAACAAAGAATTATAAGAGAAAGAATGATTTAAGAGTTATAACTATTGATGAATCTAGGCTTCATAGAAAGTGTTAACGATATAGCATGTTTAGGTTGGTCTATAGTTCTTGGGTCTTTCATCTGACTAAATGTACTTTTCATGGTTTGCCGTAATGCTTACAGACTTATGATCAATTCATCAGTGATTGTCAGCATCAGCATCTTTCATGAAGGTGCCTTATTATATTTACATTTGTTCCCCTTTTAATCCTTCATAAGTAAAATATTTTTAATTTTGAGTTTAAAATTTCACTGTGCTCTATAAATAATGATTATTATAATTGGATCACAAGGCACAAGGCTACTGACCTGCAGTAGGTTGGTGCGAATGCGTTTGTCAGTACACTGCTTAGCCACCTCTTTAGCCAGCCGTGTGACCTCATCAGAGGCCTTGGCGATGTCTTTAGCACATTGGATCAGCGCGCGCTTGTTGCCACTGCCTCCACGCACCAGACGCGACATCTCAGCCATCAGCAAGGCCATTCGCTTAGCTGCTGCAATAATATCATTACCCTGAGGAGAAACAAGACCCAGGCAAAAACTGATTTCTAAAAAAGGCACGAGTCTGGATGGATCATGTTACCCGAGTGGAAAAGCTGATAGATTTAAAACCATATCATGTATCAAGTTACATATTTTGCACATAATTGCAAAGGTAATATTCTGTGGAATAGCATGGTGTTTTTAATTTATTGTGTACCCTAATGCTGCAGTGCTGTGTTCACAAAAGGGTTAGACAGACCAAAGTGTTAATCACACAATCATCCATTGCAATTCCATTCTTGCATCATGCCTTATGTGAAATTAGTAACAGAAACCTAGTAAACATACATAACCTTACAACAGTTTATGACAAAGGATAAGAACATCAGTCTATACCCAGCTGGAGACTCAAAACCTGAGACTCATGCTAACATTTGTCTTCAAAAACAAACGTTTTAATGACTGAAGAAGGAGTTCAAGACGTGCAGATGACCTTGTTGAGTTAATTTCCATGGAATTAGTATGTTAATTTAGTCGGTTAGAATAAAAGCAAGTGAAAAATAACAGGCAGGTGTCATGACTTCATTGCAGTGTGACCCTGAAGTCATTGGGAAACTGTCATCGTTGGCTTCACATGTTGGCGAAAGCTGAGTGACTGACAGCACAGACTGAGTGAACGGCTCCTCTGTCAAACCAGTCCAGAGGCGTGACAAGCAAGAAAAAAAAAAAAAGAGCAGCGATGGACTTGTGAAGCCAATATCAGTTTATCAAAGAAATGCACAACAAACTCGCCATTCATAGAACTGTCATAGGCAACCTGAGCAGCAATAAAATTACACTGGACCCAAATGTGATGCAGCAGCAGCAGCTGGTTTGAATGTTCCCACAGTCACATCTGGATGCAGAAGAGATGCTGCAGCCCCTCAGGGCCCGGAAGCACAAGTACCTTACTGGACCACTTGCGAGCTTCCTGGTGCAAGGACTGGGCAGCAGCCAGAATGGGCTGGTTAACGGGCTGATTGGAGGGCATTAAGAGCAGTTCAGGCTCGTAATCGTCCTCGTTGTCTGTGAACTCGTCCTCATCGTCTATATCTACGTCCGCCGCAGCGGTCACAAAACGCTGGTCTGTCACTTCAGGCTGGGGGAGTGGAGGAGGCGGGAGAGGAGGAGGAGGAGGAGGAGGAGGAGGGAAAGAGGGGTAGCAGTGTGGAGAAAGGAGGAGAGAGTTAGTACGAGAGGCACTGGATGGAGATCTACTGAATAGGAAAGGAGGAGAAGAGAGGGAGACATGGGGTTTAGGGACAGGAAGGTAGAGGCAGCATTGTGGTCCTGTTGGATAAGCTAGCAGGAATGTTAATGCACATAAATTGCTCTAAAATCAGGCTGAAGCACACAGTGTTTTCTATTCTCATGTACAAAAACCGGACTTTGTGTTGCTATATGCAGAACTTCCAAAGAATAAAAGAATTCAATTAAGTATGTCTTTCCGCTCTTTTTGGTGGAGAAACAGTTAAGGCAAACTGAATACAATTATATTTTAAACATTCTGTATTGTACATTAGTGAAATAAATGCCATTTAAAATGAGAAAAGAGGCCAACTGCTCTAGAACATGCTAATAGATTAACATCCTCTCCTTTTTTTCTATCTTCTCCAGCTACCAGATATTGGACGTCTCCTTTTTCACTGCAGACTGACCCAAGTAGCGGCATGGTGCAAAGGTGTATTTTCACCACCACCAGCCAAAATGAAATGCAAATACAAACCCAATTCTACACCTGGGGAATAAGACTTGTCCAGAAGCATTCATGAAATTGTTTAACCTCCAACAGAATTCCAATATAATATCCAATATAGTGATTCCGCTTTGTCTTTATTGCTTGAACATTTACGGATTCTCAGCTCAGGCCTTAACAAGACAGAGGGAATAGGAGCAGAAGTGAACAAAAAACAAATGTAAACAAATGATTTGATATTGCTCAATAATGATTCATGCACATCAGTTCTTTTTTGTAGAAATGTGAGCTCACATTCAATAATAATAACAGAATGGCCTCTTCGTTTGTCCACTGAGGATAAAATATGAAAACAAGATAAATAAAAAAAGGCATAAAGCTGGAAACAAAATGGTTATTACAGTAACAAAAGGTTAGACATTAATATGTTCATTAAAGGCATGCAAACACCTTTTGTAGATGACAGTTTCCACGTCTTCACTGAAATTTGAATCATCTGAAAGATTTTCCAAATTTCAGGATTAGAAATAAAATAAGGACTTCCGTTTGATCCAAAAGCGTATCTCTGCATCAGTGTGAAATTCAAGACATGTCTACATCACTTTCTGGTATGTGCAGTACTGTAAACAATGTAAACATTAAACATTACATTTTGTGGTTTCCTCAAACTACATTTTACAGCAGGACTTGATAATGTTTAAACCAAACAGAAGCCACACGTGTGCTTTTAAGATGATACACGCTGCGCTCACCTTACTAGACCACTTGCGGGCTTCGTCGTGTAGTTGCCTGGCGGCCACCATCATCGGCTCGCTCACCATCTCCCCAGCCTTCTGTTCAGGGAACTCCTCATCCTTCTCCTCAGGAGGAGGAGGTCTGGGAGGAGGAACTTCTCCCTCTGGGAGTGGTGGTTTAGGAGGAGCCTGTTCATCATTTACCTGACACACAGGACAGAAGTGCTGTTTGAGCTAAATATCATTTTGCAACATTCAGAAAAACAATGCCAGGTTAATAACTAGGGAGAGGACATGGCAAAGCTGCAGCACTAACATGCAGCTGATCCAGGTCTGGAGGAGGAGGAGGGAAGTCCGGTTCCTGAGGCTGGAAGGCTTCTCTGACTTTCCCAACAGAAGACAGAATCCTGTATGCTGAGTCCAGAAAGCTTTTTTGAAGGCCTGCTCAAGGGAAACAGGGCATTTTATTTGAATTAGAAACCACAAGCAAATTAAACATGCTCCTTAAAGCATGTAAAGAAAGACCAATCCTCTTCACCTGGATTCTGGATGTTTCCTGCTACAGCCTTGGCATCCATAACCATGGGCGAAATTGTTTTGCTCAGTTCGTCTGAGGCTGCTTTCACCATCTCTCTGAATTTAGGGTCTTCAGAGTTCTCCACTTCTCTCTTAGCCACCAGGAGTATCCGGTTAGCCCGCCTGGCAATGCTAGTGGCACCGGCTACCAGCATCTGGGGCTGTACGTTCGCCATAGCCACACGGCACTTATCAATGTCTTTTTTGATGGCTTCTTCTGAGGCATCCAGGAGGGATTTAGTGTCAATAGCCTCATCTACCAAACCTGCCAAAGGGGAGAAGGAAGACAGTTTAATATACAATTGGATGTGATTTTACTTAACTAACTCTTACTGGAGTCCCTGTGTAGTGCATTATAGGGGTGGACTATATAACAAAAATATCATATCACAATTTCTACACGATATGAATCACGATATACAGTATAGGTTAGCTAACGAACTACCAGCAAACAGGTAGTGTATAAAAAAAAGTTTTTTTAAACTTTATATATTGTCTACAAAAATACATGTATTTTAATTTCTTAATATTACATTTTTTTTTGTTTATAAAAAAAATCTGTAAAAAAAAATCTGTTAAGTTTTTTTAAACATTTTATCGTTTCAAATATTAAGTACAAAATAGTACAAAATCTGAACATCACATCAGTGGCTTCCGATCCATTTGAAATTATTAAAAAAAACATGAACATATTAATAAAAAGATTTCACGATATACATGATATCTCAGAAAAGTTTACTGTGACATCAGGATTTTGCTATTATATTGTCATATTGCCCAGCCATTATACACTCTCAGAAACAAAAGTACCAAACTGTACTTTTTCATTGCTACTGGTGTGGTACCACCATGGAGATAAGTTTTGTACTTTTAATAATATGTATCTTTTACTTGGGAAACTGCATGCTGTGTACCTTTAATTAGCTTTTAAAGTAAACTTGAAAGATGCATGACTGGTCCTTAATGTGGAAGAAGAAGAAGAAGAAGAAGAAGAAGAAGAAGAAGAAGAAGAAGAAACTTTATTGTCATTGTGTACAAGTACAAAGAAATTTCATTTGGCAACACTGCTATATAAATTATATTATTTTTTAAGGTTTACTATATTCATGTTTCCAGGTGAGAGATCCATACCAAAAGTACAGAAGATGTACACTTGATGGTACCACCCCAGTGACAAAGAAAAGTTTGGTACCTTTATTTCTAAGAGTGTACTGTCACATACTATTTATGCAGAGTCTACAGTGTAGTAGACCTATAGTACTACCATAGGAAAATAGCAGGCTATTAAAAATAGTATGTTTTTTAATAGACTCTCATAAAAAGGGGTGCCGGGGTGGTACCCTCAAGGGTGCATCTTTTATACCTTTACTATGTATCTTTTACCTAGAAAGGTGCATGTAGTGTACCTTTAAACTTTTACTCTAAAATCTAATTACAGTCCATTTATCTATCTTTAATCATTAACTTAGAAAAGTACACTATATTCAGATTTCCAGGTGAAAGATGCATATTAAAGATACAAAAGATAAGGGTACCACCCCAGCAACAGGGAACAGTACAGTTTAGTATTATTTTTAAGAGAGAGTGTATATTAAAAGGTAGTACATTATATATGCAAACTAAGCAAATGTTCTGCATACCAGTCATTTTTTCAATATTGTCAATCCACTGGTTTTTCATGGTCTCAAAATGTTCATACGCTGCCTGGTTGCCAGGGTTCTTGAGCAAAATACGTGCAGCAGAAGTAACCTGCGCAGGACAATAAAAAAGTCCAAACAAAAGTCCAGTCTCACACTAAACATCACATGCAAATAAAACTGCAATCAGCGAAAGTACCCATTATTAGAGACTAGTAAGAAATATCCCACAATTATAACTGTTTTGTAGCCTGATACACTTGCATCAGCACAATGCTGAGAAATAATCTCTGGTCCTGTGTTGATCCCTTTCCATTAATGGACGGGGTGGACGGCAGCAGATGGGCTACAGTCATTGAGGATTCATATTACTAGACACCTACAGTGTGCACTTATATACTAGGTTAACCTGATAAAATGGCCAGTGAGTGTAGCAACTGTGTGTATAAATGGGTCTGTACACATGAATCAAGTTACATAAAGACACTTGGTCAGCTATGTACAAAATCCTGAGTGTCTGTCTTGGCCAGTGGTCAAATATCAAATCTGTCACTTTTGCCAATATACGCAGGAGCAGAATGTAATGTTCACTCACACACACACACACACACACACACACACACACCCAAGAACACACACACTGTCCCAGAGGTGACCCTACCACATACCTGAGGTGTTAACTCCCTGGCTGACTTCACTGTGGCGTGGATCCCTTCCACTGTACTCTTATTGGCTGTCCCTACAGCAGCAGCTTTCTCTGCTGTGGCCCCCAGCCTGTTAGCATGGTTCTCAAAGTTAGACGCTCTTTCTTCAAACACCTGTGCAGGAAAGAAAGAAAAACATTATGTATGCTATGTACCTTGCCAATTTCTAGCCATCCATTATTGACTAATAGATCAGTAATAAAAAAATATCAACTCTTTAGTGTCATATGTCTATGTAGTTAATGTGTGTTTCACACACCTCGTCCCGGTTGGGGGCCTCAGGTGGAGCTGTAGCTGCCACAGCCAGAAGCTTGATGGGAGTCGTAGTATCACTAAATACATCAGAAACCTCCTGAGTCATTGCCTCCTGCATCTTCGCTTTCAAATCCTAAAAACAGAATAATGTTTGAAGTTAAATAAATTGCTAATGTATAAAATATAATACAATGTGTGTGTGTATATATATATATATATATATATATATATATATATATATATATATATATATATATATATATATATGTATAT